>CM026076.1:23832120-24032120 GCA_014839685.1 Anableps anableps
CCCATGCTATGATTCATGTGACCTTAGAGTGCAGCTTTATCATCTTACGTCTCTGAAACTGTAACAGTCTGAAAATCAGAGATACTAATATATTTGAATTTTTTTTAAGATGGAAATATTTTTTTCTGTTTCTATTGAGCAAATCCATGGTTTTCAAACTGCAGTACAAGTACGACTTCTGGTAAATGGCTTGCTTTTAGTGGTAGTCATTACAAATTCTGATATTAACTTTATGGAATTAGATTTGCCTTAGAAGTCAGAGCTGGGGAATAACATTACACCCGAATTAAGAGCAATTCTATTTACAAGTATGACTTCCCATTTCAATGTTGAATTGCTTTTGTTGACTTGTTCAGCACTCTGGTCAACTTCTGTTCTTTTCAAAGTGCTTTATAAATAAACTGAGTGCGATTAAGTTTTAGTGGTAACTAACATTAGCAATATAACCTGATAACTATGTATTGAACTCTATTTTTTGTGTTCAGACATGTTCACAGATCGATATTTCACAGTACTGTGTGTGCAACTGGTTAAATCTGATGCAAAAGTGCTAATAAATAGGTCATACATTTGGTAATTCAAATAGATAATATTTTTCACTAGATTTTACATGTGCGGCAGCTATATTAGATACTGGTAATGTTTGACATTCCCAGAGAGAATTATGATTTCAGGGGCGCTGTTATTTTTTCTACTGGGAACTCGGAAAATCTGACTTCACAGTACAAAGAGAATATTCCATATTATGCGGGGCAAAAATGAAAATACTAATAATAATGTAAGCAACAGAGTGAACAGAGAACAAGTGCCTGTGGCTACTTATGCTGCGTTATATTTCTCTCTAACGTCGAAACTTGGATCTAGGAGAGGCATTAAATCTCAATAAACAATGTTTCTGTTCCAAGTTCAGAAACCAGATTCTGCTAATTAGTAGTTATTAAGCTGGTCACTTAGCAAATCATGTAGCAAACCATCAAGATTTCATAATTTAAATGCTAAGTGACCTGACTAATGGCTGTTAGAAATCCATGCTATTAACCATGTATATCTCTGCATTATGTACTTTCAAACACTGGTCCCTTAGCAAATAAGTTAGAAAACAAGTAGAGTCTGCTAAATTATAAGCTAACCCAGGCTAACAATTATCAGCAATAGAAATTGATGACAATGTATTTCTCCACATTTTGGAAAAGATTAAAACATAATCAAAAGTGGAAATAAACTGGGGTTTTTTTTTTTTTTTTTTTTTTTTTATTTATTTATTTATTTTTTTTTAATTGCAGTTATCACTAACAAGCATAGCAGCCGTATTCTATTCAGACATTGAACACTGGATTGTGGTGGGGGTGGGAAATGTCAGACTTTCCTTTTGGGAATTCCAACTTCTTGGGACCTCTTGTAAATTTTTCCAACTTCAAACTTGGAAGTTTAACTTCTGACTATGTATAATTATTAATGCATGTGGTTTAATTATGCGTTGATGCATAATTAAACCACATCCCTTAACCAATTGTGCAGTGCCATTGTGCCAATTTTTCTGTGACAAAACAAAAAAAACTGATCAAAGTCCTGTTGTGATATTGTTTTAAAATGTAAATCCAATTGATGGGATCTTAAAAAAACGTAGTGTTTACCGAGGTGGTACTTGTTATGAAAGGTTTGAGAACCAATGGAGTAAATGTATACTTTACATGCTCACATACTTTGCGGGGAATAGTTTATAAAATAACATTTTATGAAACTTTAAAACATATCAATCGATTACATGTACATTTTCATCACTGAATGATTTTTTTTTTTTTTTTTTTTTTTTTTGCATTGATTTGCTATGCTGTAATTTTACTGGATCCTTTTTATACCATATTACATCTCAGCTTGTGTTTGGCTGAAAACATGCTTTGCACTAGAGTGTCTATGTCATTGTCCATGTCATATGGTTTTTGGACTGGGTTTCATGTTTTTGTCTGTGTGTGTGTGTTGTATTCTGTCGCGGCATGCTTCTGTCTGTGTCTGTACATTTATCATCCTGTCACCAACAGATTATCAGAGCATTCTAGCCGAGCTGCAGTCTCCTGCCACTCTGCACTCCACTCCCTATTTCTTGGAGCCTGAACTCCCAGTCACCCCCAACCCTTCCCTTGCCCAGCATCAGCATCTCCATTACCGCGAACCAGACACCTCTTACAATCAACCACAGTTCGTGAACTGGAGTCCAGTGTTTGATCCTTGTAGCAAAGAACCAGACAGCCCACCTAAAAGTCCCCCCAGGCCCTGTGAGCTTGCCCTGCCTGTCCCGACCTTTGATCTTCCTGACCCTCTTCCTCCTAAGGTCAGAAAGCCCCACATTGCTTTGAACGACCAGCTTCTTTTGAGTGAAGAGGAGGACAGATCTTTTCAAGAAATGGAGCCCACCTTCAAGCCCAGGTCGCAGTCCTTTCCATCAATGTGCGAATTAGACGTCGACATGGCATTTTCTACCTCTTCTCCTTCGCTGTCTTCTATGTCATCAATAACCCCATCATCCCCTGATAGAGCATGCATAGGCATGCGGTTGGGCAACACCCTAGATGGGGCACAAGAGGATATAGGTCAGAAAGGAGGTCAAATGGAAGTGAAAGAAGAAATCCAGAAAGTGGTTAAGATTGTTCCAGTGCAGTTAGCTGAGAGGAATGGATTAGTGGAGAAGTTGGTAGAACAGGAATTGATTAAAAATGTGGAAAGAAAGTGTGAGATGGTTGCAAATGACAGGTCTCAGTGGGTAGAAGAAGGGATAATTTTGCTGGAACCTAAGTGGTCTACAGAGCAGGAAAAAGATTATGTTAATGAGCAACAGGATGATGTACAAGATGGGAGTAAAACAGCAGCATGTGAGGAGGAGAAGGCTGTAGATGAACACAACGTCTCAATGGAGCACATTAGTCTAACAGAAACCGTAGATAAAGTAGTAAAAGAGGCGGTTGGTCAAACTCTGGATGTTGGGGAAAGAATACAAGTGAAGGAAAAAATGGAAGATCCTGATTCAGAACTGAATTATAAAGATGGACAAGACATCTGTGACACATTAGAAGGGGCACCAGAACACCAGACTGTGTCTGACCTTTCCCCTCAAGCTTGGGTTCAAGCGCTTGAGCAACTGCAGCCCTGTGAGTCTGGATCTAATGAGGAAGAAAAGCAGAGAGACAGACAAATTCCAGAGGAGGCATTCGGATCTTTGTTGGAGGAGGTGAATAAAGAGGGCTCAGAGGAGGAGGAGGAGAACAAAGAGGTGACTGAAACCAGGAATCAGGAGAGTCTTGAAGAGGCTGAACATGCAGAAAAAAACATATGTTCACTTTCAGGATGGCACAGCGATTCATCCAGCGTCAATGTTGAGCCACCAACTCCAGGCCGCAGTGTGAGCTCAGACTTGCTCGACAAACAGGAAAGGTACAAGTGTAACCCGATAGAATGTCACCTAAAGTTAGGGCTGGGTGATAAGTCAATTTTATCGATTAATTGAATTTTCTAATTACTAGGATTTCATTTTTGGAAAATCTGGATTTTTTTTTTCCACCAGTGCACTCTTTGGGTATTCATAGTTCAGAGTGATATTGCCTGCCCAGGGCACTACCATCTTGTTTTACAAGCATGTTTTACAGCTTGTATTTATTTCGACTTTAAATTCAGGTCAACTTCCAGAAGGGATATTTGAAATAAAAGCAAATTTTTAAAAAATATTTTCTGTCATTTGTACTTTCTTAAGAAAAGAAGTTGAGAAAAAAATGGATTAAAACCGGAAATCGGATTTGGTATTGTTGGGAGTCAAATTTTGCATCAGTGTTTGGCTTATGTAATTATTAATAATTATGATTAATAATTTATTATTAATAAAATTATTGATACAATTAAAGTTTCCAGTATCTCTTGAATCATAAGTCAAACTTGTCAATCTCTCATGAAGGACTGAATTCAATGCTACTGAACAGCAGAAAACTCCTCACACAACAAGGAATGATTACAAACACGCTTGTCTCCAATTAAGTCTGAGAATTTATTAACAAAATAGCTCAACTTTACAGCCAAAATATCCCGTTAATAAGGTCTACCTTTAACTACCAACATGCGATCTAACTACAAGGGGTGTAAAGGGCTACTGTCAGGTCTAGGATGATGTTCAGAACAGAGCAACACCTTTTAAAACAAAGAACCATAAACTTAACATGTGCTCAGGGCTATCTTTAAGCTAGACAAAGGAAACGTGACTTCAGGCTTTGTACGATATGAGAACAGAGTTAGTGTATGAAAGAAAAAAAAAGGATAAAAAAGGGAGAGGGAGAAAGAGAGGAATGCAGATGTCAACGCAGCTTGATTTTTAGTGCATTGTCAAAACTCTGCTTTCGGTACAAATCACTTCAAACAGATCACAGCATTAAAGCATCAAGAGTGACAAATGAACAATAATAGTCACAGCATACAATCAGCAACTTTTCAGCGAGAAGTATTAAACAAATATATAAAAGAAGGCCAACTAAATCATAATATTTAACTAACCTTTTCCGGCCCAGGCCCTTAAACGAAACTCTGACCTTATTTGTGAGGTGATCAGGCTCACTCAAATTCAAAATGATGTTCCGGGGAGACCAGTCCAAGAGAAAGGTTCATTACTTCGAACAGCTGGGATGGATCTTTGGGAAGAGAGGGCGCTTCCAATGGGCTTCTGCAGTGCGCTGGACATGATTGGGGTTTCCCAGGTCTCAGCTTTGGCCATATGGAACTTTAGAACAGCTGGATGCATGTACAGCTGCTCTTTAAATGTTCCCCAGGTTACATTTCAAAGGTTTTTGAAGTCCTTTCTATATCGAACTGAATAGGAGGGACAGATCACGTCTCTGTCTCTGTCTCTGTCAGAGGCTGAGCTCCAAGGACAATTCTTATATGACCAGGTCCGGGGTTTTACTGTGGGGGTGAGTTTCTTATCCCTCCAGCTCAGAGTTTTACTGCGGGGGGTGAGTTTTAGCAGTGATGTCTCCAGCCAATGAATGCTGCGGAATATGGTCCCATCAGTTCATTTGAGTAAATGGATACCCAACAGTATGGAAAAAAATTGGAGCTTTTGTTTTAAAGTCATATCGCCCAGCCCTACTTGAATTATGCTGTAAAAGAAAGAAAAAAACATCACACACTTTTTTTTTTATGAAAACTTGTGTTTGTTTTTTACCCGGCAGCCAGGAAAACTCTAGTGAGTCCATCACCTCCTCATCTAGAGCTGAATCAGGGAGGTCCCGACCTAACGGCGATAAGTCAAAACACTCACCTCAGGATGCCTCATCAGACTCATCTAATGGCAGAAAAGATGGGACACTATTGTCAGAGAAAAAAGTGCAGGTGATGTTACAGTGTTTATGGGAATCAAACAAAAGCATCATAATGAAAAAAATATTACACCTGATGGTTGATAGTTGTGGCTTACAGCTAATGAAAACCCAAAATTAGGTCTCTAAGAAAATTTGAATATAACATAAAACCATGAAAAGAAGATTTTATCTGGAAATGTTATGATGTTGCATTGCTATGGCCTGCACAACTGCTGACTTATCAGATATCCATCACATAATACATAATTCTTAGCTGTAAGCCAAAATCATCAAAATACACAAAAATAAATGCTTGAAATATTCCACTTTGAGTGTAATGATGGTATTTATGAGAATGAGAATTTCTGAAATAAATATTTTTTTTTAAATATTATTCTAACTTATTGAGGTGCACATGTATACTTGGTTTTCTTGTTTGATACAGCACCCAGTAACAACTCAATGAGGACATCAGCGAAATGTTTCAAATAACGATTTTCTGTATTTGTTGTGGAAAAGTGACATGTAATTTTCTAACCCATTCCTCCACAACAGGTTAGTTTAGATTCTGGTTCAGAGGAAGAACAGACTGTAACCACCAGAATCTTCAGGCGGCGTCTCATTTTAAAGGTATCCTGAAAGCCTGGAGTACAGGCTTGGTGGGCTTTGTTTTGGTATAGTTTATAGTTTACCGCTTCATTCTGGTGTGCACTCTTATAGTTTTGCTCTCTATTCTGATAGGTTTGCTCCCTCTTTGTGTGTATGTGTTTTTAAAGCGAAAATACTTGAGTACTTGTGTCATTGATTGTATTAATGGCAGTTTATGACTGAGGACTAACTTGGGGTATTCTTGTTTTTTGAGGTTTTCTAGTAGCGTGGTGTTGGTGATGGATTATTTTGCTTTTTTTTTAAATTAAGAGTTAAAATAGAATTATGCGCTAACAGCAAACACTTACAGGGAGAAGAAGCAAAAAACATCCCAAGCGAGTCTGTGACAGAGGAGCATTATATGGACCACGATGGTAACCTCATCAGTAGAAAAGTAACGTACAACATTCATTCGAATATATCATCTATCTCTGTAGATCAGAAGAGCGTGGTTAATGTCTTTTCGAGAAGAAAAAAAAACAGGAATCAGCAGATTATTTCTCCCATTGCCTTTCTGCCCTGAGCAGGTGATCAGGAAGGTAATTCGGCGAGTCTCAACTCCCACTCCAGAAAACCAAGAAGGTGACAGGTGGCACAGTGACCTTCACCACAGTCCCACTCAGCAGGATTATGGGTCAGAGGTTGGCATGAAGATAACCCTTGAATTATATTTCCTTGAGGTTTAATCTACATGGCTGTGTGGATTTCTGAGGTCATAATCTGGGGGAATTTAACTGCTGATCAAAAGCTTGGCTTAAAGCTGCACTGAATACAAACAGCTCATTACACTCTAAAACACACTAAGACTCACATTGAATTGACTTAAATGCCTTCGCTTGCTTAGGACACACATACAAAGAAAGTTTTATTAAATTTATTGTTTTTGGTTCTATACAAATTCAACACTGAAAAAAATAACTTGTTTAATAAAAATAAATGTAACAGTTTAATAATTTTCCGTACTTTCCGAAGAATTAAGTTCAGTGGTCTCAACATCACACAAATGAACGAGTCTGATACAGCTTATTATTGTGGGTAAACATGCACAAGAAAAGTTTGGGAGCAGCAATTATCGATTTATTTTAAAAACAACGGGATATCAGAGATGTTTTGTACTTACGGAGGAGATCACATTAATAAAATTAAAGAAAATAAAAGTGAAAACATGAGTAAAAGTACACATTTTCCTGCTTGATAAACCTTATGCTCAAAAACAAAAACCCAATTTTCCTCATTGGTCTGGCTGCTGGCTACCTGCTAAGGTACTGTTCTACATCATAGCATGAACTGTGCTTTGACCTCTCAGTTTTGGATTGTTCCTTCCCTTAAACCCAAAATTCCATTTTCTTCTGTATCCTGTGAAAATAATATGTTTCAAACAAAAAGACTGAATCCATCCTCTTCATTTGTTTACTCTTATGGAGCTCACCCATGTTTCCTCGATCGATGATCTATGTTGTGGAAGTGTTCACAGTTTTTTGTCTTTAATAAGTGGCCACAAATTCATTTCCCATGAGTAAGGTCTGTTTTCTATTTTCTGTTAACAGCCATATAGAATCAAAGGTTTAAAGATGGTGCATTTACAAACTTACGTCATCATCCATATATGACAGTGCATTCCTGTTTTTGAGGATGTGTCACAAAAGGCCATTTTTTTTGTCAGAAAAGGCTGTTCAAGAATTAAAAACCTTTTAAAAATGTTTACTAAAGAAAATTTGTTTGATTACCCCAAAATAAATGAATTAGAGCTGCTTCATCTGAAATAAACCCTCAAAGATGTTGACTTAGCCCAGCAATATTAAATTATAACTTCACAGTGGCATCAGCACAAAAAGCAAAATAGTTGTGTAATTAATTTTTCAAACTCTTATTTTGCATGCTCATTTGTCAAGTTATTTTTCTCAGAGTCTGTCATTTTATCCTGTTCTAAAAGGAGTTATGTATTACCATAAGCATCATGACTTAACTTGATAGAATCACTAGTAAATGAAAAAATCTTACTAACTGTTGAGATTTCTTAAAAGACACGACAGATTTGTTTGCGTGCAGCTTTAAGGTAAACAAGAATCAGTTCAGTTTTATCTTAGTTTTTTCTTAAGTTCTGCAGAGTGATTCTTGTTAATTGTTTTAATACAACTGTCCTCATTATTTTAACTCGGGGATAAAATGCATTCATTTAAAATGCAACATTGCATGCTGTATCTGAATACAACCGTGGATGCGAATCACTTCGCTCCTCACTGTTTGCTTTCACTGGTTTCTTATAGCCTAACTAATTAATAACACTATGAATGCTTGACTTTGTTGATCCTAACTCTGCACTTATTCTGTTTTTTCCTTTTCAGGTATATAGCTGGTGTGATGTTGGTTGTGATCATTTATTTTCTATAACACAGCTATTACTAACCCTTACTTTAGATGAAAGCACCATGAAACAAAACTATTTAAAATGAGGGTGTTGTGTGCTGTTGTTTCTTGTGTTTTTCTGTCGAGTTTGAGGTTTCAGACTCGTGTTGAGTTTCGGCCTGTTTGTTTGCTGTTAATGGAACTAAGACATATTAATCAAAGAAATTTCTGTGTGTTTGTGTTTTTCAGCCAGGGGATGGCGCAAGGAAATGCAGACGATCAGGGGATAAAAAGCACCACTCATAGAGATGGTTTTGTTTTAGCAGGTACATTAATGTATGATCTGTCTGTAAATGCATTTTATTTATTCATTCATTCATTTATTTATTTATTTATTTATTTATTTATATAAATGCATGGTATATCCAAACTAGACCTCTATCATACCATTTTTTTTGCTTCATATTTTACAGCAAATAGTTTGACATGTATTAATAGGAACCACAGATAATCAGTAACTCAAGCCTTGTTTTTTTGCAAATCACATATCACAGTATTAAAATAGACTAACCTTCAATTAATATTGTTATCACTGGTTAAAATGTGTGTTGTTAAAATCATCAGGTGTTTAACACAAGCAGCAGTGCAAAAACAGTGCATTTTGTTTTTTTATTAAAAGTGTAATGCTTTAGCAAATTCTTGTCAAATAGTAGATATGTGTAGTCAGTTTCCATCCCACTGAAGCTCTTTGGCAATCAGCCACATGCCAAGCAGACCTGCTGAGCTGTTCTATTAAAAAAAGCTATCAAAACATTATTTTTAGATTAAATTATACATTTAGTGTCTTTTTTTAATTTTAGTTGCAGTACAACCTCAAACTTCAATGTATTTAACTGAGAGTTTGTGTGCTAGAAAAACACAAAATTGTGCATAATTGTAGAGTGGAAGGAAAATGCTACTTGGTTATTTAAATTAGCCATGAATGTCTGAAAAGTGATGTATGTGTTTGTGTTCAGCCCCTTTGAGTCTATTCTTTGTAAAACTACTTTTCAATGCAGTTACAGCTACAAGTCTTTGGAGTATGTCTCTATCAGCTTTGCACATCCAGAGACTGATGTTTTTGTGTATTCCTCTATGGAAAATAGCTCATCAAATTGCTAGGAGAATATCTCTGACCGCCACTTTTCATTTCTTGCCATTGATTCTCAATTAGTTTTAATTCTGGATTTTGACCAGCCATTACAAGACATGAATATTCTTTAATCTAAACCAGTCCTGGATATCTAACTCCAGTCCTGGACAGACTCTGTAATGCCACTTTTAGATGCATCTTTGTTCCAATACTCCTTATTCAAAGTGATGGGTAATTACCAGGGCTCTGAAGAAATTGAAGATATGCTGAGGAGGTAATTTCACAGTTTGCTTCAGATGTGTTGGACTAAGGATGCATCTAAAAGCAGTAGGACAGTGGCTTTTGCAAAATGGAGTTGAAGACTACTAAGCTGTGTGTTTAAGTTGATTGAAGGAAGGCAAATCTTCTTCCTGGTCCCAAATCTTTTTCAGCTTCTGAAAGCTTTTCTTCCAGGATTGCCCTGCATTCAGCTCCATCCATCATTCCTTAAACTTTCTTTCTTTCTTTTGTTCTTTCTTTCTTTCTTTCGAACAATTAACATTTCCACAAAACAAATACAGGAAAAGCATTTCCAACAAAATGATCTGTAAAAAAAAAAAAAGAAAAAGAAAGCCTTCAATAAGGGAGCAGGAAGAACCAGTGGCTCCTGTCCCTCGGTTTAGACTCTGACTCTTTAAACTCTGACAAGGTTTCCTGTACTTGGTGGAGAAAATCCTCCCTTCAGCATGATCAGCATGATCCTGCAACCATGATATAGTGTGTTCCTTGTGATGTACAGTGTTAGTTTTATATCACTTAGTCGAGCATGTAGACCAGAAAGTCTGAGTTTGGTATCATCTGATCAGGGCACTTTCTTCCACACGTTTGGAACTGAAGTTTGTGGTTGTAATGTGACAAAATGTGGAAAAGTTCAAGAATTTTGAATACTTTTGCAAAGTGGTGTCAGCTTTTAGTTGGACCACACATTTTCTTATGAAACCAGATTCTCTTGGTATCAAGGCTGTGGTTGCTGCTTATGTTACTTTATATGTTTGCGTATTAACTTAAAATTTTACCCTCTGTACCCTTGTTGGCAGGGATACTTCTTAGATTATTGCAGCAATGTTTGGCTTAAATCAGTGGTTCCCAATCCTGGTCCTCAGGGGGCCCCTTCCCTACATGTTTTAGATGTGTCTCTGTTCCAGCACACTTGTTTCAAATGATTGCATGACCTCCTCTGCAGCCTTCTAGTGCTGCTGAAGCCTGTTACTCATCCAATTATTTAAGTCAGGTGTGTGGCAGCAAGGAGACGCCTAAAACATGCAGGATGGTGGTGGTGAGGGGGGGCTTGAGGAGCAGGGGAGGGAACCACTGTCTTAAATCATGCTACAAAAAAAATGTTGGCTCCATCAAATGATGCATTGAAATGTAAATAATTTTGCACACTGAATATAAACGTATAATTGACCATTTTAAACAACCCATGCAAGCTTAGCAAAAAGAAAGCTAATTTAACCACATATAGTACTTTCTCTGTGTTGCTGCACTCAGTATAAAAGGCTGACTGGTCTGAGCCTGCTTATCCCCTGTCCACTTTTCTGCCCTGCTAAGTGAGTGTGAATAGGAGCCAGTTACAAAAAGAACGGGGCTTATTGATAGCACACACCTCAGCATTGCATTGCATTGCTGATACCCTGCATGCCTGTTTTTATCCACCAAATCCCCAACTCAGAACAACCTCGTAGCATCCTAAAAGAGTTTGTTATCCCACTGGCCAGACTGTTAATCCAGGGTGCTACTCACCCTTATGTTTGCTGGGAATCTTCCCATCTGTTCACAAGTCACTTAAAACAGAATGACACTGCTGTGTAATCAGAGAGAGAGTTTCTATAGTAACAAGGGTCGTAGTAACAGTGTCAAGTTTTACCATCTAATAATTATGTTAAGTGTGCAGCAGAACCTCTCCATATACCTTTTAATTACATTTCACACAGTGCCTTGCAGAAGGATTCATACCATTTGAACTTTTTCCACATTTTGTCTCATTACAAACCACAAACTTTAGTGGAATTTTATTAGGATTGTATGTGATAGACCAACATAAAGTGATGTACAATTGTAAAGAGGAAGGAAAAAAGACAAAGGGTTTTCAAAATGTTGCAGAAATAAAAATATAAAAAGTGTGGCATGCATTTGTGATACCTGTACATATTATAGGATTCAGTTCAACCAGTTCCTTTCAAAAGTCACCAGACTAGCAAATAGGTTCCAGCAGTGTGTAATATAATCTCATCATTAATCTAGCTGTTCTTTGAAGGCCTTAGAGGTTTGTTAGAGAACATTAGTAACCCGTAGTATAATGAAGAACAAGGAATGCAGCACTCAGGTCATGGATGAAATTGTGAAGAAGTTTTGGACTTCTCAGGAGCACTGTTCCAATCTAAACAGTTTGAGCTAATTTGCAAAGAATGAGCAAAATGTAACTGTCTATAGGTGTAAAGTTGTTAAGAACATACCCAAAAAGATTTTAGTTATTATTGCTGCTAAAGGTGATTGTACAGAGTAGTGACTCAGGGTGGCTGAATCCAAATATTTTTCACACAATTATGTTTGACTTTGTGTTGGTTTATTACATAAAACACTAAGGAAGTTTGTGGTTGTAACATGACATTATAAAATAGTTTAAGTTGGATGGCTATGTCCTCAAGGAACTGTATGTAAATATTTTTCTTGAATAAATTTGTGCTTTTGAGATTGTCATCTGCCAGCTGTAATTGATGTACATTTCACAAATTATTTTGTGTCTTGCAGGCTTACAGGAACCATGTTAGATGTTACCTGGGAACAAGTGCTCAAACCATTTTGGGAGTTCCATCCATTGTGAGGAATTAAAATAAAGGTCCAGTCTGCAAATTTCTGCTTCAAACAAGTGATGTTTTTTCCCGTAAGAGGAGTCACACCTTCTCAGATTTACGCATGAGCATGAAAAACTCACTTTTGGTCACTACAAGGACCAGGAGGTTCCTTTCTTTTCTTTGACTGCGGTGGACCAGTGGACAGTGAATCTGCTTCCTGTTTTGTGTGAAACAGTCTGTGCCGTGGTTCCACTGGTGGTGCGAGAATCTTCTAGAGGAGCATCATTTGCTGTGGAAATAATAAAAAAAAAAGATTGCACAGGCACAACTGTGACCAAAGATGGCACAAACGCTCAAAGAAAGGATAAAGTAGACATGGTACCACAAAAATAATCTACAGAACACTTCTGACCCAACTACAACACTCGCCTTATAGTTTTTTCTTAATTCATTATTGTCAGGATGTAAATTGTTTGGGGATTTTTTTTGTTTGTTTGTTTTTGCTCCTTTTTAAATCTTAAACTAACACAAAAAGCTTTTTTCTGTATAGAAAATGACTATGTGTATAATTCTGAAATAAAGGGCGAATTAGTAATAAGAGTGCACTGGGGAGAAGGATCTTTTCAAGTGCTTTCATAATCTACAGAAGCAGTTCCACTTTCAAAGATCTGACTGTAACTTCACAAGTTCTTGTATATTTAATTATTAGAGCAGGTTTAATGTTTGTACACACAAAAAGCTGGTTTGATTTTAATAGGGAGAAGGGGGGATTTCCAGAAACTTTCTGTTCCCAACTTGGGAACTGATCTAATCCTGCAAAAAAGCAGACTTTCAGAGTTACTCATATTTTCATGCATGCTGTTCACCTTATTTTAGGTACAATTTTTACAAGTTTGCAAACACTGTATTTAAGTGACAAAACCCTTTATCTCTGTACACATAAAGCCCTGAAACTTGTCACCAGTTTTATATTTTGAACTGGCAAAGAATGCCATTGACATGTTTTTAATGCTGGGGGTTGGGATGAAAAACATATAGCTTGTTGAGGATGTGATGTCTTGTCTGTCTGTGTTAAAAACCGAGAGGGCTGGCTTCTGCTAAAAGAACAAGGTGATCTGAATGTAATTGCTTGTAAGCTGGCTCACTGTAAAATTCAACTCGTACTTTGTGTTTTGGCGATAAGGTGTTGGAGTCCCTGTACACTGTTAGACTGTAATCATTTTAGCTGAGTGTCAATTTGATTTTCTAACAGTTGGTGTGGTGTTAAAGAAGCATTGGGACATTTCTTTTTTGGATATTTAATCATGGGTGGGGGGGGTGAAATATTTCCTTGATTTAAAACACATTAAGGATACATAAAGGATTTGTTTGATTGTAGCTCTACATAGCATAATGTATGAAAAAACACTGGATGGATCAAAAACAATTTAAACATAAAATAAATTGTGTTTAACTCTGAAACTGTGTGATCTCTTTAGACTTGAGAGACTGTATATGCAGTGTGAAATAGAAATGTTCTCACTAGCTCACTGAGAGGATTTTATTTTATATTAGGATCCATCTTTGTATTGGTTTTCATTAGATGCCCATGTAGTTCTAAAGTGTGGTGTTCTACAGATGCGAAGCCTCAGTATGCTGATGTCTATGCTGTGGACATGAAAAAAAACAATGTAACCTGTTTTTATTTTCTTTTGGGGGGTGGGGGTATTTAGAGGAAGATAGGTAAGGCGCAAAATTACATCCCCTTCTACTGCTGTGTCAATCAGGGGGTACAGAAGATCCTTTGATATGGTTGGAAAATCAATTTTTTTGTCAATTTTGTTTGATAAGTGTTTTCACCTGAGCAGACTTTTTGATGTACAATTCTTACTAACAGAGTGAAGCCATTGAAAATTTAACTATTCTAGCACTTTGGTTATTCAAGGTCTTTTAGAGGCTATAGCAGCAAATGATGCCACCACAAATGTTTCAAACATCTTTAAAAAAAATTTCAACCGAAAAAATAAAAAAACATAAATAAAAATGCAAAGGTTTTGCAATATGGCTGTTTCTGCTCTCATTTTTGTGTCCATAGATGGTTTGATATACAATGATACACATTTTTATATTTGGTGTACCTGAGTCAGGTTTATTGGCTGTCTTGATTTCACAGACCTTTCTGATCTGCACAAACATATTTTTTGGAACTAAGATCAATGCTTCGTGATCGCCTCTCCAAAACATTGATTTTATTCTCACTAAGCCATTTTGCAACTAATCTGGACTAACCTTCCATTTGGCAGACCCACTGTACCCAAGCTTTTACTTCCTTCTGATGTTTTGAGATGTTGTTTCAATATTTTCAGATAATGTTCCTTCCCCATGGAGCCATATATTTTGGAAAGTGGACCAGGCCCTTTGGCAAGAAAAAACCCCAACACTCCCACATCATAATTCTGCCTCCACCATACTTCACAGTTGGAATGATGTTTTCAGGGTGGCTAGCTCCCTCCTTACTCTTCCAAATGTGATAACATTCACTATGGCTAAACACATAACATGTCTTCAAAAGTCACTGTCTCTGTTCCTGAGTGCATTTGCTAACTGTAGTCTGTTTTTATTATTATTATTATTATTATTATTATTATTATTATTATTATTATTATTATTATTATTATTTTGCATTTAGAGTAATGGCTTCTTCTTTGCTGAGTGGCCTTTCAGCCCTTTTCGGTACAGGGCTCATTTTCACTGTAAATAAGGATACTTTCTTATTCCACACACATTTCACACCAAAAGATAAGATGCCTTGCACATAATTGCACAGATCAACTTCAGACATCTGGAAACCGGACCCAAGGATGAACCAAACTTGTGGTGGTCCACAGTTCTCTTCCTGATTTATTTTTTCCATGATTCTACTCAAAGACTCCACGTGTTTGAGATTCCATCCTAAAATATACCCACAAGTGTGCCTACAATTAACTCAGATACCGAAATTAACTTATCAGAAGCTTACAAAGGAATGCCAGAGCAATGGAACAAAGTGGCTTGATCTGGTTTATCACATATTCTTTTACATCACTTGGGCAGCTGGGTGTGTGTGTATCGTTTACCTGGAGGACACATGGCACCAGGATGAACTAAGGTAAGATAGAGTTGCAGAGGCAGTTTGATAAGTTGATCAGTGTTCTGCTGGGAAACCTTGGGTTCTGCCATACATGTGGGTGTTACATTGATATGTACCACCTACCTAACCATCGTTGCAGACTCTGGACTGAATTTTATCATCAACAGTTTAAACTGTGTCACAAAGGGTTTTGTGAAATTTGTATTCCTTTGGTGAAAAGACAAAATAAACCTTTTCTGCTATTTGGCATCAAGCCATCCTTAGACTGATACAAGCATGACATAAACAAAAGACATATTGACGGATCAAATCTGGACAGAATTATTCTCCACAGATCAAAGATTCTTTGCCTTTTGACACATTTTGAGAAACTTCGTTTTCTCCATAAACAAAAGTAAATGATTAGATCTCTTGTCAGATTTGTGTTTTATCTGGGACCTTTAAGTTCAAGTTCAGTTTATTTGTGTAGCACTTTGAGCAGCATCAAAATCATCGAGCAAATATCAACCATCGAAATCATTAGGATCATCAAGCAAAAATCATCCAGCAAATATAATTCGAAAATACTGATCAATGTTCCACTTACTACTAATCAAAGCCAGCTCTAAACAGGTGGGTTTTTAGCCTTAATTTAAACTCAAGTTTACATTGTATCATGTAGAAATAAATAATAAGATAAATAATTGAATAAATAAATGATTTAAGGATAAAGAATCGTAATTTCTTTACGCGTAGGAGGGCTTGACAAGGGCAGCATTCATGCAAGAACATTTATATCTTATCTTTTACGCACAGAAAATACTGAAGGCTGTACTTTTTAAAGATGAAACGGCTTAGCAGAAATTGCCATCCACTAGGCAGTACTGGAGACATCCTGGTGGGGTCGCTATGTCAGCACGCCGGGGCAAGGTCACACCGTGTACCGTTTTGCCGTGCTCGCCCCTCACGCTCTCTGCTGGAGCTGCCGTGCTCTTCCCTTCCTTCCCTCTCCACTTACTGCCGCACAGCCATGGCGGACAGCGCGAGCGAGAGCGACACCGACGGAGCTGGGAGCAGCTCGGCCACCCCGATGTCATCCTCCGCTTCAAATTCTGGGAAACCAAGTATAGTCATTTCACAGTTTCGTCTGGAGGAACTGACGAACCGTCTTGCATCGTTGCAGCAAGAGAACAAAGTTCTTAAAATTGAGCTTGAGACGTTTAAACTAAAGTGCAAAGCCCTGCAGGAGGAGAATCGGGACCTCCGCAAAGCTAGCGTCACCATTGTGAGTAACGTTAGCCAGCTAACTAGCTACATGCTGTTATCATTCTGCCAAGTGTGTTGCATTTGTCAGTAAGTTAGCTGTAGCTGGGGGTATTTACTCAGTTTGGACTGGTCCTCGCCAACAAATCTGGGGCATTATTCGGTGATATTACTTGAAAATGAACACAACTCTTGGCTGTTTTGCTAGCTTTGCTAATAGTTAGCTTGTTGCTAAATAAGCCAGCAGGGTAGCGTTTGCCAGGTGGTTGGGCAATGACTGGCAGCTACTTTGCTTTGTTATGCTTTGGCTTGCTAACAAAAAGCATCAGGACTAACATGTGCACCACACTTTAATGGTTTGTTAGCTGATTACTCACTGTACTGTCAATGAATTTGTTATTACCAATACGTATACGGTAAGTGAGGTAATAAATAGCCGTGTATAAATGTTGGCACATGCTGACGCCTCATATGTCTTGGGTATATGCTGGGTTAATCAGCCCAAGCCTTGTAGATATGTGAAAGCGATCTGTTGGATGGAGGGGGTATATCTAGGCCAAACTTTACGACGTAGCGAGATGCCACGGTATTAACATGGCTAGGTCAACCTCCCTGCTCCGCGTTTATCCCTTAACGATTTCGGGAAATGTTGTGAATAATATATGGGATGATTCGAACCTATTGAAAAGTTGACATGTTACCACTGGATAAACCCAGTTTGGTCATGAGGACACTGAAGAAGAGATGAGGAATGAGACTGGCAAGGACAGACATATCATCACACTGTAATGCTAGCTGCTGTGGCTGTCCCAACACATTTCTCTTATGCCCCTCTGCTGCAGCCTTCTTTCATTATAAAGTCGACCTCTACTGCAATACCTCTTGACTCCTTTGAGAAAAGTATGTTTCCTCATTGACTTGCAGACTTCTCTGCAGCCGGTTCTGGTGGAACCACTAAAAGGTTTCTACGCAATCAACTCTAATTTGTTTCCTTTTACATACACTTTTTATTTTTCACCATACAGTTTTATATTTTCAGTTTTATGATATAACAGATTAATAACTTGTTAATAATTTCATGGGAAATGTTGATTGGAGGTGCATTAGTCAAGTTTTTCCTGGCCACTGCAGAATTCTGGGTTTCTTTTGAGGTCTGACCTTCCAATTCCTGTCTTTGTTTTTGTTTTGTTTTTTCCCTAGGAACTAAGATATAAAAGAAGAAACAAATACTGCTAGTTTTTTTTTTTTTTTTTTTTTTTTTCTTTTTTTTTTTTTTTTTTTTAAGAGATTGTTTTGAATCCAACAGAAAATACAAGATTACACGATTATTCTAATTTAAACATTAACCTGTAGGTTGATGTGTTTATAGACAAAGAATGGTGTGAATTCCTTGCACTGATGCATTTAATGAAAATAAGATCTTGTTTTTAGTATTTGACCTGCTGATCCAGAAGCAGTTAGAGGGGTTTGTCACATGTTTTCTTATGCTTCCAGTGTTTGACAAAACTTACAGAAAAGCTCCTGATTCATGGAATAGTTTGCATGTTTCCTGCTCCAAATTTAACCTCATCTCCTAAAGCGTTTTGAGTAGCATAGCATTATAAATATATGAAAGGAAGCTGTCTCCTTCAAATGCCAACATTATCAGCAGAAGCAATGTTTGTTTTGTGTGAGGAAACACATCCTCTATGAAACCAGTCACCTCACACAGGGGTGGTTCAGCATACAAAACACAATTATCATTATTATGTTTTTTTCCCTGGCTCTTTTTTTTTTTTTTTTTTGAAGTGTGAAAAACCCTTTGGTAGTATGTAACATATAGATTTTCTTAAATGTCTGGAGCATTGAGCTATTTCATGTTATATTGTGGATTCTATTTGTCAAATGCATCATTCTGACCACATTATCCACTTTGCAAGAGTCTTAGCTCTCTGCATATATGGTTATACTCATTGGTTTGCTGTTCCAATTTAATCAGTACAAAGATGAAAACATTATCCCATGCCAGGATGCTGGAATCTGTTTAACTGGTGTGTTTTGGCACTGTCCCCATTTGTTTTATGTTGCACAGCAAGCAAGAGCAGAGCAGGAGGAAGAATTTATCAGCAACACCTTGTTCAAGAAGATCCAAGCTCTCCAGAAGGAGAAAGAGACCTTGGCAGTCAACTATGAAAAGGAGGAAGAATTTCTCACCAATGAACTGTCAAGGAAACTTATGCAAGTGAGTGATTGGAGCAAAAAGGGTGGAAGGTTGGCAGCGGAGAATTGCTTAACATTCAAAATTTTTACATGATTAAAGACTTGTTTTATGTTTCTTGTTCTGAGTCTATGCATATAGTTTCCTGAGTGATCCTGATCCAGTTAGCTTATCATAAACTGGTCATTTAAGCTAATCTTGGAGGTTACTTTACAGGGTTTGTAAATGGTTATTTGTGTTTGTCAAAATCATTTTACTTGTCGTCCATCAAAGCTTTTGGTGTTAGAAATTTCACCTAAGTTGGGTGCATTAAAATTGCCGTTGAATTAAACTTCCTCAAAAATCACTTTAATTGGTGTTCTATTTTCAGCCCCCTTCATGTTAAAGTGTTAGGTCAAGGAAAATGTTCTTTCTCCAAATATGTTTTTACAGGTAAAGGTTTAACATCTTACTTATGCCTATAATCATATAGCAGTTAAGGTGCGCTTCCAATGCAAAAGCAGTTTCCAGGAACGAGCAATTTTCTGGGCTTATACTTTCACTTCTTTTAACTTCTGCTTCAGTGTTTATGGAGGGTAACCATTGTTAAATATTCACAAGTTGTGACTGTAGAGCTCTGGGTTGTAATCCTGAATGGTTTCTGTCTTCTTATGTAAGAGAATAAACAGTGTTACGGCAAATTTCATTCAAATTAAGCTACTGTTGAGGCCAGCACATGGCGAAGAGGTAGAGCAGGCGACTGGGATTCGATTCCATTTCTTGTCCAATTACTGCAAAAAAGAGATTGTTTCTGATCAGGTTTTATGCATAAACATCTGCTTCAAGAGCAAAAAAACAAGAACCAATTGGAATACGATACCTCTGCTACTTATCCATGAAATAAAGCTAAATAAGCCTATGGTCAGAGTTAAAAGTAGAATATAAAAAAAACACTACTACTACTTAAACTGATATTTTTCTTGCTCGAACTACTTTCTACTCTTAAACTGGTGGGACAGCAGACTATGCTCAGCTTTTGATTTAAGTCTGTCCAGTGTGTTGAGAAGCTCATGAATTCAAATTCCTTTTCTATATTGAGCAGTCAGTTATGTTATTCGTTACAACGATGCTCTGATTTTTCTCTGCTGTGCCACACCCTGGTTTTCTTTCTTTTTTTTTTTTTTTAATTCATGATCTGCCAAAAGTTCTGTGGTTCCCAAGTCATTATTTTTTTCCTGTCTGTCTTTCTGGGAAGTTGAACCTCAAATTCAATTTATTTATTTATTATTTTTTTTATTCTGATTGTGAAAGATAAATTTATAGATCTCAAAACCACTGTTTATTCAGGCTGCTCTTTTGGCAGTTTATGTTTAGCTTGTCTTTTGTCTTCTTTGTTTTTGTTCATCCACTTGTCTGTTTTCTCTTTTTGTGCCTTTTTTATTATAGCTCCAACATGAGAAGGCAGAGTTGGAGCAGCACTTGGAGCAAGAGCAGGAGTTTCAGGTCAACAAGCTAATGAAAAAGATCAAGAAAATGGAGAATGAAACCATCTCAAAGCAGCTAACCCTGGAACAGGTAGGGTTTTTTTTTTTTTTTTTAATCGAGACTGCAGCATCTAGTAGATACAACCTGTCCTTGTTTAGCTCAGCTACAGTTTTAGTGTCAAAAACTGAAATCCTATCCTTGTGGTTCTCTCTACAAGTTTTTATTTGTGGTAGCAGCAGACTCTCCTAGCTGGGGCTGAACTTTACAGCAGCAGTCTTTTTTTTTTTTTTTTTTTTTTTTTTTTTTTTTTTTTTTTTTTTTTTTTTTTTTTAATTAGCAGTCTCTATTTACAGCAGATAAAAGCTTTAAGATTAATGTATATGACCTCCTTGCATTTTGGTCTGCTTGGCATTTTTTAATTGAGTCCTTCTTCTCAAAGGAGACTGTTTTCTCTCAGCAGCATATTAGAACATGGCTGCACTGCAACAAAAAAAAAACAAACAAAAAAAAAACAACAACATGCTTTAGTGTGAAGGCAATCATGAGACTGCTTTGCTCTTAGTACACGCTAAACAAACTTTCCCTTCTATTCTGTGTTGGCATGAAGCTGTCTTGTACCCTCATCAATGTCGATATAACAGCAGAACCTTCCCCCTGTGAGCTTATCACAGTGGTGCTATCGTCACCGCCCACACTGGAAACATGTTGCATCAGGACTCACATGCCAGATATATATATATATATATATATATATATATATATATATATATATATATATATATATATATATATATATATATATATATATTTTTTTTTTTTTTTTTTTTTTTTTTTTTTTTTTTTAAGATAACTTAATACTATTCTCAGATTCTGAAGATTACACATGCTAAGATTAATATGCCTTCAAACAAATCAGGAAAACCCAGATGAGAAAGTCGAGTGTTTGTACATTTCTGTTTGGTTAATTCCCAACATTTTAGTTAGGATGGAGATGGTTCTGTGTCATAGAGATGAACATGTTTTGTTGCGAAATGTACTTATTAGCGCTGGAACCGTGTGAAAGTGCCAGCTAAAAGCATGTAAGAGGGTCATTACGCACAGTAAAATGAGCTTTATGTTGATATGGGCTGAAAGGCCACTCAGAGAAGAGGAAGCCATTACTCTTAAACATAAAAAGCCAGATTACAGTTTGCAAATTGTCTCAGAGACAAAGTTCTTAATTTTGGAAACACTGGATCTGATAAAACTAAAATTGTAGTGTTTAGCCATAATGCCCATTGAAGGACAAGGGCAATGATAATAAGCATACCTGGATTCAGCTTTATATATGGGGGAAAAAAAACACCCTCAGCGTTTTTATCAGTTTATCAGCAACATGAGAAGGGTCAGGTGAAGGGTTTTTGGTTTATTACACTGTTGAATTCAGCTTGCTTCACGCTTCGTGAGGATATGCTGACAGGTTTGTCAGAAGCAGTCGTCCACACAAAGAATCAAAATGTCTGTTTTTGCACTTACTAGTGTAAGCTAAATACTTTGGGGTCTTGAAATATGAAGTTAGTTTCAATTTTCATGAGTCTTGTTGCGAATGCTCCAATGAAACCAGCAGGCTATCGTATTGCTCTTGTCTCTGGCTCGTTGTCGCAGCTCAGTCTCCTCCTCCTCCTCCTCCTCCTCCTCCTCCTCCTCAAGGAGCGATATGCCAGAGCTTTTCTTTTACAGACTGACAGGTACACACTGCAGCCAGAAAATCAAGTCAGTTGCTTCAATCTTGCAGCAGTCTGCATCACCAAGCGTGGATTCGATTTGGAATTTCAACTCTGATCCCCCACCCCATAGCTGTGTGCAGTACATAATGCTTCTTATATGCCAGGGGCCTGATCATGGAGAATGTTTTTGGCACTTGGTAGTTGTAGATGGTGGCCTTGTTGAGCATTACTTCTAGTTTTAAGGAGAGCAGAAATTGGGTGCAGTTGCAAGAATAACTTATTAGAAACCCTGGCTACCTGACATGGGTGTGTTTGGGTTGAGGCCTTGGGATCAGGCCAGTGTGGCCAGTCCTGCTTCAAATTCTTGGAGACCAAGTTGTGCTGCTTTGCAACCATATCCCCCTATGCTCCACCCATGATTCCTGTGTCCTGCCACAGTTATATTAAACAACCATGACCTCTGTATAGGTATCTGTGCATGCTCAAAACAGTTGGAGCACTGTGCACAAGAACTGCTCATCAGGACCCTGCAAAGAACCTCCATGTTCTGAGGCATTTTGTGCTCCTACATGTGTGTTGGGCCTAAATATGATACATGCGTCGTTCTATGTCGGGCAGGTTTATCAGGACGGAGTTGTTGGGTTTGAATTACAGACTCCTTTTGTGCAATCGGTTCACAACATCAAGTTTTTTTTTCTGTCTCTGAATGCCATGTCTTTGCCTTTTTTGTTTCCCAGTTGAGGAGGGAGAAGATTGACCTTGAGAACACGTTGGAGCAAGAACAAGAAGCTCTCGTCAACAGGCTGTGGAAGCGGATGGACAAACTGGAGGCTGAGAAAAGGTATAAAACTACAGTCTCTCAATAGCTTTGTGTAAACAGAATTGTTCGTGAAGATAATTTCTTCAGGATGAATGTTTTATTGTGGTGTGAGGAATGATTCGAATTCCATAGACAGGACATTTCCTTCTTGAAACTAAGGGGTTGGTTGAGACGTTTTGTTCTCAACAGGTCAGAACTGTGTGTCTCTTTAAAAAAAATTAACTATGGTTACTATCTAGATCAGTTTTATCATGTATCATGCCTTGATTAAAATATTGTTTATATTTATGTTTCTTTTGATTTTACAGCAAAGAGGTCTTTAATTTTATGTAGAAGCTGGACAGATTCGTTGTTGCTAATTTAGATTAATATATATAACATCAATATTTTACTGCTTTTATTATTAACAGTAGAAATTTAATTTTAAATCTATTCTAATTTGCAAGCCCCTAATGTTTCTGAAAGGCCCATAATAGGTGGAGTTAATGCTAGTGGGCAGGGTTGCAATGATTAAAATTACTAATTTTGTCTAATAAACATGATGTTTTATTTTACATCTTAAAACAAAAGGTCAAATATTGTTAGGCAGTTTATGATCAAAAATCAATAGAGAGAACACATTTGTGTAAAGTTGTTCCTTTTTTTATTGAGATGTTCTGTAAAAGTTGTTTAAGCTTTTGTGCAATAAATATTATTATTATTATTATTATTATTATTAAAGAATCTCCGTTTCTAAATCAACCAATATTGTATTTTTGTTTTAAACTAGAATTCTTCAGGAAAAGTTGGACCAGCCTGTTTCAGCTCCTCCCTCCCCAAGAGATGTTTCCATGGAAATAGACTCACCAGAGAACATGATGCGGCATATTCGCTTCCTGAAGAACGAGGTGGAGAGACTCAAGAAAAGCCTGCGCACCACTGAGCTGCAGCGTAAGTTTTCACTCTTCTCCATCACATTCCAAGGTGTGTAGGTTGGCCTTCAATGATAATTTAATTAGAACTAGCAAAACTGACTCTCATGTAAACAAAGGTTGCGACTTTGTTCTACCTGGTGTTTATCTTGTATCACAAAGACCATTGAGAACAGTATCTGTCCTGTTTCATGACATTAGTTGTGTTTCAGCTTCGTGATGTTGTTCTGGATGCAATTAACCAGCGTTGTTACTGACATCTACAGTATTTAGAAAGTCTCCAGAAATGACCGGGGTTCATCTCCCGTCTGTATTTGAAATAGATAACCAACGTTTTGTCTTAACTTTATCATTGGGTTTAGACTATACGAAAACCACAAATTACATTGTGTAGCTATCCCTCTCTGTAGAGATTTTTTTGTAACAAAGCTAAAGAAGTTGCAGAGATGTTTTCTTCTGTAATGCTTTCATATCCCAAACGCAGTATTTTTGCTTTCCTAACTCTAGTAGTTGGCAAACTTTTAGGAGGTTTCATGGTAAGTGAAGAAGTTTGAATCACCAGAGATTGCTGCAAGTGTACTTGCAAATTATGTCATGGTCTGGTGACAGTTAAGCTTATGCAGAAAAATGTAGTTGTGATTGTGACAAAGATGGCAGACAGATGATTGTTTTTATGCCCAGAACTACTAAAATATTAGAATTTTCTCTGGAAATATTATTGGGGGGGGGTGTTTTTGTAATCTTTGACATGCTGATACTGATTTTAGACTATTCCATTTTTTTATTATTTAAAAACAAAATTTTAGGAAGAGAGAAATGCTCAATAAAATATTTCTGGGTAATTTTTTATAGTGGAAGCAGAGGTGACGTCACACCACATGTTTTGTTTTGAGTTGCATCAGTAAAAGACTGGATACATTGTTGGCTTTGTATTTTGTCTGTGTGCTTCCTTACCACTAGGGGGAGATGTAATTCTAACTTTTTAAGCAAACTTGGTGGAAGAGACTCTCATAACAAAGAGTAGCAGCATTCCACTTTGCTTGTTTTATAAGCAGCTGTTCAAAACTGGCATTGACCCACTTGAAGTTGGGAATGCAAAAACATTGTAATGCTGAAACTGGGTTATTTTGTGAGCTTAGTGGAACATTATGTACCATTGTCAGACAGCTTTGTCTTTGTGTGCTACTGGTTTGACTAGCTGAATATTGATTCAGGCGTTCTTTATTTTACCACACAGTATTTTGTCAGATATAAAACTGACAAAAAAAAAAAAAATCCCATGTCTTTGTTTCTGTCTAGACACAGAGAAGCGTGCCCAGTACATAGAAGAGGAGCGGCAGATGCGGGAGGAGAACATTCGGTTGCAGAGAAAGCTTCAAAGAGAAATGGAGCGCAGGGAGGCCCTGTGCAGGCAGCTGTCAGAGAGCGAATCCAGTCTGGAGATGGATGATGAGAGGTAAGAGGTGCAACATACACAATACAGATTGTCACATGAGTCAGAATAATTTTTACTTTTACTGGTATGCAAAATTATATTCATCAGTAAGTTCAGTAGGTAGGTAAAAGTCAGATATTATTGATCAGAGTCCTGACCGATGTGTTTCTAGCATTTAACTTGTTGGCCTTTAGTTTGAACATTGTAAATTAGACGAGGGGTGTCTGAACCTGCTGGATCGAGAAGATGGAAAAACAAAACAAAGATGAATAGCAATGTAAGACTTCTGTTCAGATTAGAACTTAGCGCCAAACACTTGAATTTGGCTTCCTCTCTTTAAGATGGAACATGTACAGTTTCTTGCAGAAGACCACACCTCTTTGAACTTTTCACATTTTATCTGGTTACAACCTCAAACTTCAAAGCATTTCAGTGGGATTTTATGTGATAAATTAACACAAAATGGTGCATAATTGTGAAGTGGAAGGAAAAAGTGTCACGCTTTTCTAAAATTTTCATAAATCTGAAAACTGTGACATTAAGCCCTCCTTTTAAGGTACATTGCATGTGAGAAGTATTCATACAGCTTCACTTTTTCCATGTTTAATTATGTTAAAGCCTCAAAGAGGTGACCATGACTCCAGTGGTCACTTAGGCAGCGCTTCAGTGTTTGTTTTTTCAAGATAAAACCACCCAGGAAGTCAGCCATTGTTAATTCACTCCACCAAAAGACCTTTATGTAAGAGTGGCCAGATGGACATGGCAGCCTGTAATGTTAAGACACTACAGTGAAGTGTGGAGGTAGCAGCATCATGGAGTGGGGATGTTTTCTGTGGCAGGACTGGTCCTGCAAACTCACTCTGAATAAGCTGAAGAGATAAATGTGAGATTTTTGTCTGCTTTATCTTTAAGGACCCAATGTAACATAGTCCATGAATATGTTTGGATCTTGACTGTTCTGTTGTAGCTCTGACAGAACTTGTAGTGTTGTAGCCCATCTGGAACCTGAACCCAGTCTCAGCTCATGAGTAGTCTTTACCAAGTTTTCCTCCAGGATTGCCCTGTATTTAGATCCAGCCATCTCTCTACCAGTTGTTACCAGCTTCTCTGTCCCTGCTGATGAAGAGCATCAATGCACCACTATCAGTCAACAGATTACCCCACCTGAGCAATGAATTCCCTTTCACTTCACAATTATGTCCTACTTTGTGTTGCTCTATTCCCCAAAGTCCTTATCAGATACTTTGTGGTTGTAACATGACTTGTGAAGAAATTAAGGGAGTTTTGATACTTTGGCAAGGCACTGTGACTCAGTTTGTGTTTTAGGGGAGTTTCTTCTCCTCAAGCAAAGCAAGAGGAACACAAAATGCAGCGAATCATTCAGGCCACATCAAAGCTTATATTTTGCATGTCTCATGCAGAATATTTGAATTGTGGAAGCCTTTTACCTCTGACAGACATTCTTGTAAATAACTTAAACACCGAAGTTGTCCCCAGATTATTCCCGTCTATGTTTGGATCACAAAAGCACCCAAATACTCTATTTCCTAAGTCATATAAGTCAGCAATGTCTAAATTTTATATTGTGAATTTTGGCCTTAACTGATGCTAGAAGCATGCTAAAAGGATGACTACAAATGATGTACAAGTCTTTTACACAGTAAATTTTCACTCGTTCAGTGGCACAACTGCCACAACATCCAGGACTTTGTTGCCTATCATTTTTTTTCAGCTACTGGATAAAGTCTCCAGAGTTAAAAATAACACTAAACAATGCAATGTGATATTTTCCTAGTACGTTTTGGCCTCAGGTGTCTGTTACATGTTTCAGTTGTAGGGTGTGGCACACCTTTGACGCCACAGACTGTCAAGAACACACATGATATGCTGATACTTACTGAAAGTAAACCAAATCGTTCTAGGTCAGGGGCTGGAATTTTATGATTGGGAGCTGTAACGTAAGATAGCAAAAGCCAATCGCATCATTCGTTGTTATTAAGGATATATGTGTTTCCTGGAGGCCTAAAGGACAGACATAAATCTAATTTATATTGAACCTGCAAGAAAAATCAATAGGGACCTGTATGTATATTGTAGGTTAGCAATGTTGGAACCATATCACGATGAACGTCTGTGATCACACCATGTGTAAGGTAATCTGTGTTACTTCAGACTTGAAATTGATCTTCCTGTTTACCTCTCATACCACTAATCTAGCTCCCCTTGACTTGAACTTTGCAGTTACAGGGGATAGCAGTTGTCTCCATGTATAACTCTGCCCCTGTCAGTATATGGATTTTGTGGGTTTAAAATAAATGCATTTTCATAAAGTCATCTGATCTTCTCAGGTACTTCAATGAGATGTCTGCACAAGGTCTAAGAGCAAGGACCGTGTCCAGCCCCATCCCCTACACTCCCTCCCCCAGCTCCAGTCGACCCATATCACCCGGTAAGTACAAAACGTCAATAAAAAGCACCTTTGATGTCGGTTAATATGACTTTTATCTTTGATACAAGCTTTATCTTTGTGACAAAGGTTGTATAATAATTGTTCTGTGTCTAACCTTGTGTAAACATGTAAAAACAAGGTACTGTAATTTTAGATATGAAAGTTGCTGCTCTCCAAATCCTGTGTTGTTTTATTTTTATCTGAATGAAGATACTTCATCAACGTCTCCTGGACAAGAAAAACAGATATTTTTAATTATATATTTTTAGTATATTGCAAATACATTATTTAACTCTGTTTCTGTACAGGTTAAGCTGAGTAAAAGCTAGGTTTCTTTTTTTTTTTTTTTTTTTTTTTTAGTAAAAGTTGTAATAAAACCAACACAGTTCAAACACACTACCCTTAATTAAAAAAAAAAAAAAAAAAATGAGCAGGGGGATGACACAACAGATTCAAGTGCAATCAAGTGATTTAATTATATACTTTTGTCAACTATAGTTTATAGGTATTAGTATTGCTTTTGACAGTTTTTGCAGCTCAGGTCACAACAGTCATGCCTCGTGTGCAGCCTTCCTGCTGAACTTATAGCGTTTGTCTTGCACAACTCCACTGGGTTGGAACTGAGATATTTGAATCTGGTTACAGTCATCAGCATTTGTTGAAAGGTCAGATTTATGACTTTGTGTTGCTCACACAGTATTGACAATGTTGTGAGAGTAGCCTTAAAAAGGATTACTTTTAGTAATCTGTAATTCAGATTTTGTAAAAGATTGGATCCAACGAGACCATTAATGGCACCAAACCATGTTTGTCTGATGCTGCTTTCTGAAATGTCACAACATATGACCTCTCTGCAGCAAAGATTCTCATAAAAATCTGAAATAAAGTAAGAATATTTAAGCAAATAACTTAAACACATGTAGCTGTTTATTTCAGTATGTTTTAAATATTGCTTCCCATGGGTGATTGCTCTAAATTTCAGTTGTTGTCTGTGTTTTTTTGTTTGTTTTTTTTTTTTTTTGTTTTTTTTATCCAACTTCTCTTACAGGGCTCTCGTATGGAAGTCACACAGTTGGGTTCACCCCTCCAGCAACGTTGTCCAGAGCTGCCATTTCCCACTACAACAGCCCTGCCCTGCACATCCACGGAAGCTCCTCTCATGCCGTAGCAGTAAGTAATGTCCACCAATATCTTTAACAGTACATCTGGTTGAAAGCCCTTTTTACTCAGATTGTTGTCCACAACTCTTTAAAAGTTTGGGGTAACTCTGTCCAGAGTTACAGCAGGGGTGTTCACCTCCAGTCTTAAAGGGCCGGTGTGCTGCATGCTTTATATGTTACTGCTCCAACAAGGCTGATTCAAAGCGTTGAAATATCTCTTCAGCATTTCATCAAATTTTACAGTAGCCTGCTTATGACCCATTCATTGATTCAGGTTTGTTGAGCTAATAAAATATACAGGACACCAGTCCTTAAGAACCATCTTTATATACCACTTGTTTACAGTTTACAGATGTGGATAAGAAAATGGAAGGTAACAGTAAACAAGAATTAACATGCACAATTTGTAGATCATAAAAAGATCCCTTTACAGGACGTTTGAGAAAGCACTTTTCAGTACATTCAGTTAATACATTTATCAGTAAGTTTCTTTTAAAGACGGCAAAATATAAATTTGAGTTTCTTAACACATCCAGAGTTACTTTTTAAATGGGTCTAAAATGGGTTATTTTCAACCCAATTGGTTCCGGAGTATAAGGGCCAGTTTGAACTGGTTTTATGAAAGATCCAGCCTGATTTTCTTCAGTCATATATCTAACTCAGAGCCACATTAATGTGTCACTCAAATATCTGATTCACTAAATGATCCTCACCTGCACAGTTCATATCAATTGTCAGTATCCCTGCAAACAGATGCTTTAATATTGCCAAATTAGTTTGTTAATACTGTTAAACAGATGCATGCAGTGTTTTTTGTTCACTTTTTTTGGCCCAATGGTTTGAAACTTCCTTTCAGTGAGCACTTCAAGGTTTCAGTGAAAAAGGATGTCATCTCTCTTGTTCACAGCAAAAACATGTTTTTGCTTCTAATCTTACATTAAACCATTTTTACTTGACTGATTTCTTTTGTTTTTCTTGTTTGTTTTTTACTGATATTTTTCTTTGATGTATTAAAAAAAAAAAAAAAAAAAAAAAAGCACCAGAACCCTTATAATTCAGGTAACTTCAAAAAGAAATTGGCTAATATTGCTTTGTATAGTCTTTCTTTTGCATCCTGCCTATAACGTATCTTATTGTCCTTTTTTCTGATTTTTAATTAAAAGCATCTAAAATATAAGCCAATGTAAACCGATAACATTTAGAAAATTTAGCCCATATGAGTAACAATGCCTGATAATGGGCTCTAAAAAATGAATGGAAACTCAGTTAAAGATCCGGTCTGTAACTCAAAATTTATACTGCCAGTTAAATCTTGCAGAATATATTTTTGTGTGCCACTGATGTTTTTGTGACTAAAATATTTGTCAGTGCCAGCTGTCCATGGCCTAATTTCAGTGTTAGTATTTGACTCTAAAATTCTCTCTGTTGAGAGCTAATGTGCACTTGGGATTTATGTGTGTAATGTTAGGCTGAGTACTGAAGCCTCTCTTCAAGGGTTTAAGTAATTGATGTGGACCACCACCGTCTCCAAAAGTTCAGCAGAGGAGTATAATCAAGAGTCTCTGTAGCGTTTTTCCTCAGATACAAAGCAACTGGCTATAAAAGCCAGGCTAAATAAAGGGCCTTTGGTACTGTAATCTTCTTGGGGGGGGGTTATTTTTTTTTTTTTTTTTTTTTTTTAGCAGCAGATGTCACAGACCATAGCAGATTGTTTTAACTCCTTTTTAAATCATGTTGCTAGTACCATAACTTCAAGCTATATAATTCTTATTTGGAACAATGACTGTAAAGGTAATTTCTGCCTCAGCTATAATTTAACAGTAGGAGGTTTTCACATCCAGATGTGATGAGTAGATATAATTGCAGTCTCAGTTCAGACATAAAGCAGCACCACCCTGTCAGGAACACAGCACTTCTCATATAGTATTGCAGTCATATTTTTCAAACTAAAACCCAACGAAGACGTGGCTACCCCCCTGACGCTGATACTTAGAGAACTTTCTACAGCTCATAAATGATCTAAGGTCGAGTCAACTGGATGTTCATCTTTTAAATAAGTTGATAACAAAATCAGTGTACCCTGTTTACATAACACATCTATTTTTATGACTCAGTTGATGTTTTAATGTACAGGTTATTGCAGGGGTTTGTTCGGGGGAAAGTAATAATTCCTAATCAGCTATTGTATCTTTAGAGTCTGTTTATAATTACAACATTTGAACACTGTTGGTCTTAAGATGCATAAATATTGATGTTATTCCTACATTGGCCACGATGAGATTCTCTTCACATTGGCACTTTTTTGGCTTCTCATTGAAAGGATTTCAAACTGTAGGAGTGTGACCTTTTAAAATCTTTGAACATTTTGATCTAATTTACCAACTCATACCTGTGTGTTTGCTACAATATATTATTAGCATTCATTAATATTTTGTCGTTAGTTGTAGTGAACAGGTTTTATACCAAGATAATGCACATAATTTAAATGCAATCATTGTGGTTAAAAATCTTTTTTAAAAGAAGATCAATTGATTCCTCTTGAGCAGATGATTCTTCTCTCTGATGAATCCTTTCAAAGAAATGTCTGCACCTCACTCACTCCTCCTTAAGGGAGCTGTGTCATTGTGGTACCATTTAGGCCACTGACTCAAGTCTGGGTTGAAACCGGAGACAACATAGACTCATTTTTCAAGCTGCTGCAGTTTTACAGTTTCCTAGAAGAATGATCTTGAGCATTTCCCTCTGTTTTTATTTTATTTCTTAACAAATACAGCCCTTTGATGGACTGGCAAACTATTTAGAATGTACAAATCTCTGCTGGGTGTGTGAGTAGTCTGCAGCAGTGCCATCTCCCAGTGGTTAGCAACCAAAGAGACATCTTTTCCCTCATTCTCTTGATTCAGGAACCATTTTTTTCTTTCTTTTTTTGAATTTTAGAACATAAATGAAAATATTTTCTTGAGTGAGTTCCCTATTTTTCTAAAATGAGCAATAAAAATGTTTGCAGCATAAGGGGGGGGAGCTGACAAAGTAGTTTTGTATCATTAATGTATTTTGTCAAGTTCAATGCAAATATTACATAAAAGCAGAAAATTTGCTAAAACTAGCTTTTGTTCTTGACCTTTTTGTTGAAGTGCACCACTGTTTTGTATTGTATTTTGGGCCAGGCGTTATAAATTAAAGGACCTGAAGTTTCAATGGTTGGAGGTTTTAGACACCTGCCCATCCACCCCCCGCAAAAACTGACATGAAGAGTGAAAATGCATTGATGGGTTAAAGTTAGTTTTTACTTGTTTGTGTTTAAATTAGAAGTATGATTCCCATTTATTTTAATGCTAAATTGCTGCCAGAGCACTTGGCAAAAAATAAAAAAAGAACAGTTTTATTAGGAGGTACCAATATTTACATCATCAGCAGTTTTGGCAGGAGTCTTGTGCTTAACAGGCACCATCCAATAAACAAGTTCAGGTTTATTTGTATAGCACATTTTAGCAGCAAGGCAGTTCAGAGTGCTTCACAGTATAAAATCATCCAGCAAATACCAACGCATCAAAATCATGAGGATCATCAAGCAAATTTAATTCAAAAACACTGATCAATGTTCCACTTTCTACTAATCAAAGGCAGCTCTAAACAGGTGGGTTTTTAGCCTTGATTAAAGGAACTCAGTGTTTTGGCTGTTTTGCAGTTGTCTGGAAGTTTGTTCCAGATTTGTAGTTAACATTAACATGTTGGCTGCTTGCTTAGTACAGGACCTGTCCCTTTCATATAAATCCTTCATCACAGTAAGTACTCCTATTTTCACTGTCAAGTGTTTTGTTTTTTTTTTTTTTTTGCCAGGCCACTATTGATGCATACAAATGTGTTAACATCCCAAAACTAAGCTGGATCTTCTAATCAGAACATAAAACTGAGTTCAGGTGGAGAATGAAGCTCATTTTTCTGAAGTTAAGTTGCTTGTAACATTGCGGATGGGTTTGTTTTATTTCCTAATATATGACAAAACAAAAAGTGGACGCAAAGAAATGTCCTAATTTTGTTTTACCAGTGAATGTAGAAGGATGCATAATTGGGAGGTGGTTTTAACCTCATAGATTAGAGATGAGTTTTATAAACTGTAATTGTACTGACTAAAATATTTTCTGGGTTGAACTGACCAAAATGACAAAAATGGCTGTATTTACTGTTGCTTCAAGTGTAACTCATTTTAATGTTCCTAGGTGTTTCCATTTGGACCCTATAATACGCCCTACATGTGTCCATTTGTCTTTCTCACCACATGTCACATTCTCCACTCGGCCCACAGAGGAGTTGAGCTGCAAAATGATTCTGGTTGAAAGATTAAAACCTCCCATTTCCCTTTCGTGGTCTGCATGTCTGGAAACAATACTCCTGCTTCTTTATGCAGTGTTTATAAAGTACTTTCTTTCGGGGATGTCAAACCCTCGAAGAAGGAAGTGGGGGTCTGGTGTCCCTTTAGATGTGTCCCTGCTTTACCACATCTGGATCCATGTCATTAAGTTCTGCAGAAGCCTGGTAATGGTCCATTCATTAGTGTGTCAGAGCAGAGGTAAATCTAAACGCTGGAGAACACCAGCCCGTGAGAACAGAAGTTTAATATCCTTTTAGGCCTGGGAACATAAAACATTTAAATCTTATTTTAAAAAACGGGTTCCTCTTGGTTTGGCTACAAATTCATTCTTTGCATGAAATGTCTGTGATGCTGCTAGTCTGCCATAAGCTGTATTTATTTTCTCTCTCTCTTTCTTTCTAAAACAGAGGCCCTCCCCAAGAAGAAGCGCCAGTCCTGACAAATTCAAACGTCCAACTCCACCCCCTTCTCCCAACACGCACTCAGGGGCCCAGCAGGCTCAGCCTCCGCTCCCCCCACCAGCCCAGCCCATGGTCCAATCTATGTCCTCCCCAGCAGCCATGTCACAGCACGCAGCAACAGCACCACCACCACAGCAGCCTCCCTCCCAGCCTTAACGCCACACACACACATATACACAAAAGTCTCTGTCTCTGCGCATGACAGCGCATTGAATGCCACGATGCTACCGCTGCAACTTCCATCATTACCAGCTCTGGAAGTGATGTTTCTTACTCTTAACAAAGTCCACAAGACGCAGCTTCAGATGTTTTGGAGGGAAAAGGAAACAAGAAGGCAACTCAGCCTCAGTGACGGTAGCGGCCTGCCAAATCCACATGTGGCGTTACTTAACTACTCTTAAAAGGAATGGTTGGATTACAGAATAAATGCTTCTGGGATTTGTAGGATAATTACTTGTTCCGCCCTCTGTCTTGTACCTGTTATGTTCTTTGTTTGGGACTCTAGGTGGTTGGAGTTGTTGTTGTGGCGCTTCTAAGATAGCACAAACAGCACAGTTAGTGTGTTTCATGGTGGTGTTTTATTATAGGTTGGATGTTTGGATCAGTGGATGTGTACAGCTAGAGAAGTGGGTGGATTGATAGATGGTTATTTTTTTCATGCCTACAATATGACACATAGCAGTAATTTCCTGCACTCCAGCTCACCCTTTTGTCTTCTAAGCCGTGTCATCATGACTCCAAGTTAATCGTGGCTTTGATTAGGTCCTCAAAGTGTCGTGGAAGGCTGCTGGGATATTCTCCGTTATAGGGCATTGGATCAAACAGAGTCTGCAGTGCAGTTATTTTAGTTCCTGAAAGCCTCGAGTTAAAATGAAAGTAAAAAAAAAAACCGCATCCATGAAGGTGGACACTGGTACATAAACCAGAGATAAATGTCACCAAATATAGTCCAAGGTGTTACAGCTTAGTCATGTACTCAGTCTTCTTCTGATCTCTCTATCTGGTGTATTTCTGAAAGCTTCTATCATCCTAATGGATATTTCTCATCAGAAAAAAGAAAAAAAGCATAAATCTCTTTACACTAAATATACATACTGCTAAAGCATTCTGACTGAATGGTACTGTTGACTAAATTTCTATGTATGATTAAAGCTCTTGACATGACAACACCTGCTTTGTCAGTTTTATGGGCAATTGCTTCTCATTTGTAATCCTGTGAGGGTTTAAAAGCAACCCTTTTACGACAGTCTGAGTTTTCCGAGGCAAAATCCATTGATTTTATGCACATATTTATCAGATCACTGTGTATTTAGCCTGCCTGTAATGTTTCATTGTGGAAGTTATCATATCTTACATTCTAACAGTAATTGATGGAAAATGTTTGTGCCTTAAATAAATCTGCACCATCTAAACATCCAATGTGATATTGTACAAAGACAATACTTCTGATGAGGGGATTCTTACATTGCGGTTGGGAATCTTTCATGCATAGAGTTGTGATAAATGTCTAGCTCTTTAAAACAGTTAAGTACATTTTAGACCCTAGGGCCGTTATGGTTCAGTAAAATTAAAACATCTCTTTTGTTGTGTGTAATTTTCTAGTTTTTGTTCATTGAAATCTTGGTGTGATGACTGGTCTGACAGGATTTCTGCAGGATCTTAAAAAGTCTTCATTTAAAAGTCTCAAGACACTTGAGATGCGTCCAAATTTTCTACACCAGGTCTAAATTACATTCTGTTTTATTATGAATTTGGATATTAATTCACTCATGTTTCTTTCTTGGACTGTTTTTATCTTTTTTTTTTTTTTTCACTACTTCTATGTTAATATTTCTTTGGACAATGTCCAAAAATGAAGGGATGGCAAAAAAAATAAATAAATAAATAAATTGACATTGTTAATATCTTCAGGGTTACCTTAATTCACTTACCATAAAGGTTCATGCATAAAACCATACTCAGCTTAAAGATTTACATATTTTTAAATGTCTTGCTCCCAAACATAAAATAGACACCCCAACTGAGCAACTGTATTTAAAGATCTGAATATATGACATTGATTATGATTTATAGCTAGTGAAAAATCCTTGTGTACACTGGCTTGCAAAAGTATTCATACCCCTTGAACTTTTCCATATTTTGTCGCATTACAACCACAAATATATTTCATTGGAATTTAATATGAAAGACCAACACAAAAGTGTATAAAATTGTGACGTAGAAAGAAAATTATACATGATTCAAAACATTTTTATAAATAAACTGAAAAGTACGGTGTGCAAAAGTTTTCAGCCCCTTCTAAGTGCAACCAATTGCCTTCAGAAGTTGCCTGATGATTGCTAATGACTCAAGAGAGTCCACCTGTGTGTAATCTAATCTCAGTACAAATACAGCTGCTCTGTGACGCCTCAGAGGTTGGTTAAGAGAATGTTGGAGAGAAAACAGCATCAGGAAGTCCAAGGAACACACCAGACAGGTGGAGAAGTTTAAAGCAGGCTTAGGCTAGAAAAATTTCCCAAGCTTTGAACATCTCATGGAGTGCTGTTTTAATCTGTTATCTGGAAATGGAAAAGCGTATAGCACAACTGTAAACCTACCAAGACAAGGTTGTCCATCTAAACTTACAGGTTGAACAAGGAGAGCACTGATCAGAGATGCAGCCAAGAGGCCCATAGTGACTCTGGACGAAATCCAGAGATCCACAGCTCAAGTGTGGGAATCTGTCCTCAAGCCACATGCATTCTGTGGCTCTCCACTCTTCTTCCCACTCCGGGACCTTGATTTCTAAATGAAAGGCAAAATTTACTTTTATTAAAAGGAGGACTTTAGATTTCTGAGCATCAATCCAGTTCTTCCTCTTATCTCAGGTAAGACACTTCTTACATGGAGTTCAAAGGTTGCTTAACTCAATTAGTTGTTGGATACATGTCTGGTGGCTCTTAAAGCAGCCAGCTTTAAGAGCTGACATTATACGGCTTAACTGCTTTGTAGAGAAGGTCAAAGACTGCTGGACCACTGTCAAGTAAGCACCACCAGGTTCCCCACGACTGTGTATGCCATAACACAGTCTTAAAATAAATGTTTTATTGGTCTTATATACTATTCTAATTGCTTGAGAAACTGTTAGGGGTTTTTCCATCATCTGTAAGACGTAATTCCTAAAATTAGCAGTAATAAACTGAATAATCTTAATTTCAGTGGAATCTAACATGAGCTTCACTTTTTGAATTGCACTATTCTTGGGTGGGGGGGCACATCAATGATACTGTGAACACAGGTGATAATCATACACGTTTGGATTTAAAATTATAATCTGTAATCTTAACCATGGTAATTTCAGAAATCATGTGGTACATTAAAGCGCTCATGGTCACATGTTAGCTGACCCAAATTTAACAGATTTATTCAAATCTCTTATTACTTTGAGGGCCAAACTGGTGCCTGTAAGGACTAACAGGCTGGCATTCCCTTCCGCACTGCTAAACAAAAACTAATATATGTATGGAATCAGTTACCCTTTGATATTAATCTGTTGTTACACAACCAAATCATGTGATATCCTCTCACTACAGCTCCTCTGAGTCTTTCTTGCTGTGCCAGCATCTAATTTTCATGTAGTCGGCATGGTTTTAACCGGTTCTAACTGGCTGGATGCTGGAGGTGTGGTTTCTACAAATCAATCATTTCAGGATCATTTAACACTGTAAACCTTTGTAATGTGGGTGTAGTCAGCATGTGGGAGACGAAAAGTACGAGAATGAGGCACATTAGGCTTCCATTAGGTTACTTCAGGTAAATGTAGCTTATTCATACACACTGTTGGTTGAAACTCACCAGAAACAAAACATACTCTGCACTCTTGGTGTGATATAAGTATGTTTTCCTCTAAAGACTTGCTGAGAGTTCTGAAACAAGCTAAGGTATATCCTGTGTCCTGAGTTTCTTTATTATGTTGCTGCGTTATCTCAGTAACCTGACCTAATCCAAGCAGGAATCTAGGCTGGAGGCTCAGGTGGCCATGTTGGGTTCTGAGGTCACCTTTTCACCCCTCCGGCTCCCTGGAACTAGGCTGCTGAACGGAAGAGATTTATCCAGATCGTGGGGGGTACCTCTTTGTGCGTACAACTGTCCAGCCTCTCGCAGGAAAGAACAGCAGGCTGCTTCTTCTCAGGTGTCACAAAAGTCCTAGACAAAAAAATACTCAAAATATCACGTCAGCTCACGTATAACTGATGGGAACGTAGAGCCTCCCTGGATTAGAACAAAATGATCCATGTGTATGTTCACTAGTAGGTCTGTAGATTTGACATTAAATGGGGATTTGTGCCTTCATTGCACTAAAACAGCTGAACTCTCATTTTGATGATACACTTTGATGAGCCAAATTATACACACAGAATAAATATTGCTTAGCCCTCATTACTATACTGAAGTTTGAATTTACTTTGTATGACTGCATCTGAACTGTGACGTTATGCCCGACAGGCAAGTTTTAAGATTTATTTCTAATTACATTGTTTTGTATGTAATTATGACTTGGTGGTTCCAATTGTGGTCCTAAATTTTTTCTGTATGTTTTCATTACGCCATTACTGCTGTAATCCTAATTTCATCATTCAGATTTTTTTGGTTTAAAGTCTTATTAGTATTTGTCATCCTCAAGCATTCTGAGCTGACTGGAGATCTCTTCCTTTTAAGAAAAAAAATTGTTGCAGTACACAGAATCAAAATAAATTCAATGCGATATGTTGCTATCTTTTGCGAGATAATGCTTCACGAATACAAATATTTTTTTCACTGGCTTTGGCATAAATTTCACTATATACAGGATTATTTTGGAACTGGACTCTGATAAAGTACTGTAACTGCAAAGCTAGTTCTGCATTGCAGTTTAGCGTGTATTTCTTTCCAGAAGCCTGAAATGAATTAGTGGCAAATAAATAGACAGAAATAAATTAAAATTAAATAAACCATATAAAAAATGTTTAATACTATAAAATGTTTCATGTAGAAAAAATTTCTTTGGTATTGCAAATTAGAGTTGATTAATATCAAAAGAAACAACGAGCATAAAAAAAGAAGTAAAGTACCCTTAAGTTTGCCAGCTATGATCTTTATGCATGCCTGTTTTTTCCCCCTCTGTAATCTAGGTCTTACTAAATTACAGCAGTTTTTAGATACAACTAAATAAAAGAAAAATTGTGCCATCACGAGGACACTTTAGAAATTGGATTACCAGAAATGTAGATTTCTGCATCAATTTTATACAGCCCTAAATCAAAAACTCATGGGTCAATAAGCTGTCAGGATTAATAGCCCATTGAAGTTCACAGCCGACATTAATTCCAGAATCAGTTAATAATCCACTCTAAAAACTCCCTTGAATTTGTTACACCATGTCCCCGACATGCACTACATCTAGCTGAAACTGGTCTGGAGGCACTTTTCGGTGAAATGCCAGAATAAAGTACAATTAAATGGGGATTATGGAAGCTAAATCTTTTCACTAACACCCTTCCTGTCAGTTAACCTCAGTTATGGGAAAAACGCATCAAAGATCCAAGAAAATTTTTATCTTGAGGCCCTCTTGCATTTTTGTTTCCAAAATCCCCTTAGTTTTATGGCCTTTTATCTTCCATATCCTCATTTCTATTGGTTATTTATTCTGATCACTTTTGTTTACAATCTCTCCCTACAGTGTTTTCTGCTGACAATGCTGTATGCTGTGTCTGACAAGAAGTTTTAAGAACAGGGACAATCACTGTGGGTGATATGATTTTATGATACTTGTGTAGAGTGATAAAGAGCAATTCCCCCCATCTGCCCTCACACCTTACCAGCAAGAAGGAAACAGGAAGATATAGTGCCCTGCAAAAATATTCACATCCCATTGAATGTGTTTTATCAACATTTTATGTTATAGACCAGGGGTCTTCAAATCCAGGCCTCAAGGGCCAGGATCCTGGAACTTTTAGATGTGTTCCTGGTCCAACACACCTGAATTAAATGGCTGAATTACCTCCTCAGTATGCAGCCAAGCTCCTGCTAATGACCTCATTATTTGACTCAGGTGTGTTGAAGCAGAGATGCATCTAAAAGCTGCAGGACACTGGCCCTCGAGGCCTATATTTGAGGACTCCTGTTATAGACCATCACAAAGTAGAAGCAATAGGATTTATATATATATATATATATATATATATATATATATATATATATATATATATATATATATATATATATATATATATATAAAGGTGTGCAACTGCAAACCTACCACAACATGGTTTTCCAATTGACTGGCTGGGCAAGGAGATAATTAAAAAGAGAAGCAGATAAATAGGACCATGGTTATTCTGGAGGAGCTGGTGAGATTCACAGCTCGGGTGGGAGATTTCGCCAACAGGACAACAATTAGTCATGCACTCCACAAATCTGGCTTTATGGACTATCAGCAGGATGAAAACTGTTGCTACAGAAAGCTTGAAAAAGTTCTGAAGGTACTCTGGTCAAAATTTTTACTTGCATGTAAATCATGGTGTGTGATGAAAAAAAACCAACAATGGACATCGCCCTGAACACACCACTCCTATGGTGGCAGCATAATGCTGTGGAAATGTTTTTTTTCAGCAGGGACAGGGAGTAGGTCAGAGCTGATGGCAAGATGATCCATGTTAGTGGAGAAATCATTGAAGAAAACCTTTTAAAGGCTGCAGAAGACTTGAGACTGGGACATTAGTTTCATTTCCTGGAGGAACAACAACCTTATAAACACAGCAAGAGCTACAATGGAATGATTTGGATCAGACCTAGGTATTTTACAGCCCGCTGACCACCTTTGACAGTCCCACGTGAGTTTATAGTACAGGTGAAAATCCCATGACTGTATATACGTGCACAAAATACAATGCTGCTGCTTTTATTTTGAAAGCTACTATTGCTTTCTTAACATAATCAGTGCGCCTGTTAGTACTTAAATATGTCAGCTCACCTTAAAGAAAGAAAAAAACTGATGGAGAATGCAGAGTTTTCAACAAGGCATGAGCTTCTAAATATTTTTCTGCTGAAACTGACCGTAAAGCTGTGTGCTTATATGTGAATAACATATAGCGATGTTTAAGGAACACAATTTCACCCATGATCATGAGATGAAACAGGTGAGAAGTACAAGAATTTGACTGATGCAGAGCAGGACGAGCATCAGAAGAGTGCATGTGAAACTAAGAAAGCAATAAGGATTTATTATTATTATTAGTTTACTAAGTTTGACTCTCAGGGAGGTAGCAGTCAGGAGCAGCTTTGTTAAATCCCATAAAATTGCAAAATGTGATAATTGGGAGTTTATCTTTTTAGTAGTGAAGATATTGATACTTTTGATACTTCACTTATTTAAGGTAATGTATACCATTAACAAAAACACAGTGGAAAGAAACAAGATTATTGAGATCTTGTTTAAATTCTTTGGTTGGTGGGGAACTACTTTTCCTTCCGCCTGGGAAAGTGCAAAATTTGCAAGAGCAGTGTGCTGCTGCTGCTCAGCTCAGTCAGTTAACTCAGTTAAAATTAAATAAACACACTTGTGCAGTAATTGTGGCATTTAAATATTTAATTAAATCATTTAATTACTGCCCATTTCAATTTGAGTCACCCCATATTATAAAACAGCCACACTTTATTTAGATTTACCAGACACATTATCTGGATTTGCATTGGTTGTATCAGTATCGGGTGGTATCACTGAAACCAGCCTGAATTTTACTCAATATTGGATTGAACAAGAAATCAGTGGTATCGAATATCACTAATTTTTGGTGGCATCTGCAGTGCAAATTTGCCCTGAGAAAAAAAGATACATTTTCAAATGTCTCTCTGCACACAGTAACATAGTGGATCGAGAACGTTGCAGGGAATTTGGTGCTTCAGATGCAAAAGAAAACGGAAAATTTTGACATGTTTTACTTGGCCGGTTGTGATGTCCGTAATATAGCCTGGACAAAGACATGAAAAAAATCTTGTTCTCTCTCTCCTGCTCCTTTGCCCTCAGCTTGTTAAATAATGTTATTAAAAGTAAAAATAGATAGCATAGTTCTCTATTAGTCCATATTCTACCTGTATTCAGGTTTTTCTATGTCCAACCAGCAATGTCAACAATAGTATCAGGTAGAAGGTGACAATGGTTCACCTTTATGATTACATTGAACAGTAAATATTGGCCCCTGCTCTAATTTCTACTGTACTCAAAATAGCTTCACAAGAAACTGAAGCTCAAAGTAAGAAAACTATAAAGGGAAAAACTTCTAAAATAATCCAACATCAAACTACTCTTCAAAAATATACATTCACTGTAATGTCAACAAACAAAATATCAACAAGATATTACAACTATGCCACAAAATATGGCAACTTAGAAATACACAGTGCCTTTAAATTATAAAATATAATTGTAGACCTAAAAAAATGTTTTAACCATCCAATCATCAACTGTGTTATCTGTCTGTGAAAAACTGAACACAATGTCTGTTAAAACACGTTAAAACATTTCCACATCACTGAAGATAAGCTGCTTTACAAAACTATGTCAAGTCAAGTTTATTTGTATAGCACATTTCAGCAGCAAGGAAGTTCAAAATGCTTCACATCATAAAAACATCAATCAAGTATACAGCAAAATCATCGAGCAAGTATACACCACAATCATCAAGCAAATATCAATGCATCAAAATCATAAACATCATCAAGCAAATATAATTTGAAAATATTGATCAATGTTCCACTTACTACTGATCAAAGGCAGCTCTAAACAGGTGAATTTTTAGCCTTGATTTAAAGGAACTCAGTGTGTCAGCTGTTTTGCAGTTTTCTGGAAGTTTGTTCCAGATTAATGGAGCATAAAAAGTGAATGCTGCTTCTCCATGTTTGGTTCTGGTTCTGGGTATGTTGAGTACACAAGAACCAGAAGACCTGAGTGGTCTGGAAGAAACTTTATTAAGGAACGTTGTGGGTAGGATATCAAAACAGCAGTAGGATGGGCTTAATTGTTTCAGAATTTCTTCTAAGTTTTCATGGTTGAGTTGGTGGAATTCAGCCATTATCTCTGCATTTGTTTTGAGATATATATATATATATATATATATATATATATATATATATATATATATATATATATATATATATATATATATATCAAAATCCAAACGGAAATATGAAGCAAGCTTCAAAATGAATATTTATAGTCACTTTCTGTCTAATCCGTCTGAGCTAATTTTGCCAAGAAATGTTTTCTCAAAATTTTCAAAGCTAGTAGAGCCATACCTCAAATGATTTGCTGCCTTAGCTGCAGCAAAATATGGCTATTGACTCATGGAGCTAAATGCAAATGCATTCCTTAATTTTCAAAGCTGCATTAAATAAATAAATAAATAAATAAATAATAATAACAATAATAATAATAAAGACCGTACCATTTTCTTACCACTTGACAAAAATGCGACAGTTTTTGGTAAGCTGATCACACAAAATCTAAAAAAAAAAAAAAAAATAAATAAAAAAATTCATGAAGTTTGTTGGGGTGATGTGACCTAGCGTTAAAAGGGGTAGGTTATGGAAACCTTTGTAAGCCAATGTAAGGCATTTTCATATCATCTTTCTACGTAACTGAAATATATAACTGACATTTTGTTTTCTGATAATCAGTCCATCACCTGCCACCAAATATCTTTCTGGAGTTGCTTCTCATCTGATCAGGCTATTTATGGTGGACTACCCACGTGTTGCAGCCTAATCTTGAGTCGCACTTATCCTTCCACAGTGTTCTCAGCATTATACTTTGTTTTATTTTCTGGATGAAAGATCAGGGTGCATATTCAAGACTTTTCTACGGTATTTCCCGTTAAAGGCGGCTTAACGCGGGGACTCCAGGTAGTGCACCCAGCTGGTGCTGTGTGGTGGTGTTATTACCATCCATCAACCGGTTCAGACTGGACTCATGGCAACGTTAACAATGTGACTGGAGGGAGCGAGCCCACTCACAAGCGCTCATCTCTGGAGCAGCAGCTTTCAGCTCCACACATAAGCATGCAGGTTATCATCAGTAACTTTTCTTATTCATTTGAAAAGGTGCATTCTTAAAAGAAAAAAGAAAGAAAGACTGTCTCCTACGGCTGAGTGAACTTTGCAGGTAAAAAAAAAAAAAGTGGTTTTGCATGTAAAATTTTTTGTGCGTGAACGCGCTCCTCTTTGTGCTTTTTTTTTTTTTTTTTTTTTTTTTTTTTTTTTTTTAAACTGTGTAATCGTTTTAAATTGAGCAAAGTAGCTAAAAAAGTAGAAACTAGTACCACAAACGAAAGTAGCAGGCACATCTTTGCGGAGAGACACAGCGAGTGTGCTGCGCCCTGAGCTCAGACGCGCAGGGAGGAAGCGTCGCTTCCTCCTCTAGTGGCTGCGCTCGAGCTGCTGCTGGACCAGCAAGAACAGCTTTGAACCGGTTTGTCACCGGCTACAAAGCAGTAAAAAAAAAAAAAAAAAAAGAAAGAAAGAAAGAAAGAAAGAAAAAGCCAGCGCACAATGAGCGCTGTTGATGCTGAGCGTTTCCCCCTTCACACGCATATCTCATTTTGCTCATCATAAGGAAAAACATCCATTTGTGAAGGTTTTTTTTTTTTTTTTTTGGTAAATATTGTGTCAGAGGGAGATTTTTCTGTACATGAAAAAAGTTCCCGCAGAGCGCGCAGCTCCGCAGGCGCTGTCTGCTGCTGTTGATGCTGAGGTGAGTGCGACATTTGTTTATAACTAGATCACAACATTTTACCTGCTTTGTTTTCCTCCCCAAGCAGCTCAACGTTATTTTGAAAAAAAAAAAAAAAAAAAAAAAAAAATGTTGATGGTTTCGGTGAATATTGAGTTATTATGCCATCTTGATATTCGTCATCAGATTTCAGTAACATTCTTTAAACAAACCCAGAACAACTATTTTATTTTAATGCTTTGCGAGCACATGCATCTTTAACCAAAAGAGCTTATTGTATCGACTTTTACTCCTATATATGGATTGTAAATAACATGTAATGAGAGGGGATTTATTATGGTGCAGAGGTGTATAAAGATGTGATGAGCTACAAATAATTGATAGAAAGTATTGTAACTGATCAACGTCAGGACAAGGCTCTTTTTAGCAGAGAGGAATCATGGAAAAGACAGGTCACAGAGGCAGTGAAGGGAGATCAGCCTCCTTCCCCTCCTCCTATAAGGTGGGGTTAGGCAGAAAGCAACAAATAGGGCAGCTGGCTGTGGGGAGGCTGCAGTCACATCGAGCTGAGGACCTCATACAGGTGACCAACTGCCCTGGCCAGGTGTTGCAGCAACCCTCCTTACATCCAGGGTAGGAGTAAGTAAAGAGTCAGGAAGATGCTATAGGTCACGTTTTAAATATGTGTTGCATTTTACAGTCATACAGACAAAATTAATCATATATTTTTTTCCTGTTTTTTAGGAACTTCTCCTCAGTAATAGCTGTAACAGATCCCATCTGGACCCAGTAACATCAGCACCATGACTTCGTCCACCAAAGTCCTGGATGGAGGCTGGGGATGGGCGATTGTGGCTGCATCCTTCATGGCCCAGCTCCTGGCCTATGGATCACCCCAGTCCGTGGGCGTCCTGTACCCCGAGTGGCTGCACACCTACCAGGAGGGCAAGGGCATGACAGCCTGGGTGGGCTCTCTGGTGGCAGGAGTGGGATTAATAGCCAGTGAGTAGCAAACGTTGCAGTCATGCAATATTTGCATATATAATTCTTCCAGCTATTATTATATTTATTATTAATTCATTAATTAAATTGGTAAAATTAAGAAGAAGAAAAAAAAACAAATCTAACCTCTCACCACTTAATATTCAAAACATGATTTTTATATTTTACACAACATCTGCTATCAGTATGATCAATAATTTGCAGGAATGTATGCTTTGCTTAAAGATACTAAATGTGTTTAGTGTTAAAAGTGAAACTCTTGAAGAACCCTTTTACCGTTACACCTGTCGTTCAACGGTCTCCTTTCCAGTCACAATCACTCACACCGTGCCACTGATTAAAGAGGGCAACAAAATGCTTGTTCAAAGTCGGAATGATGAGTGCACTGTAAGGAGCAATTATATTATGGTCCAGAAAAACAGCACAGTTTTCATAACGGTGATCAATCAACAGATGGACGAAGCTGCATCATGACTGTTAGCACTTTGTAGCTCCCTGAGCAGAGTTGCACTTATTGATTTTCCCAGAGAGCAAAGCAAGTGCATGCCATCCATGCTGTGAGCGTAGGAGGATCATTTAGCTTTAAGCCAACTGCTGAGACACTGAAAGAGGAGAGGAGAAATGGAGGAAGACACAGATAAAAAGGAAACATGTGGATTTGAGGGCTGGATTTGTCCTTGTTCTTGAAAATCTGAAAAAAAGTGTCTTAAAATGTGGCAGAAAAAATACTTGTTAAAAAGTTAGCCAACAATGTAGAAATTTATCTATTTTTCAGGAATGCTGACAAACAGGAGCAGTGTGACTTGTGACTTTGTCTGACATTTCCATTTTAGGTAGAGCTTATCTCTTCGCCTGGCTGTCTGTCTCAAAAGAGAGTGTGGGGAAAATCAGAACTGGACAGATCTAGCTTTAGGCCTGGGCAAGACCCAGACATGTGTTCTGGCTTTTGGCATGCTGAAGTGCTACAGTTCCTGTTAGACCACAGCAGGGAAAGAATTCACTATCAGGATCTCAGTGGAATGAAAATAGGAACAGCTTGCATGATACATCCCCACCTTGGGGAGTAATGAAGGAATTCTGATTCTGATACATTAGTTAAATCCTCAGGATATGGTTGTATTTACATTAGTGAGGAAACCATGTTTGTTAGGTTTCACACAGATGAACCCAGGGTATTGCCCGAAACATAAGAATAGTTTTCATCTTTACCCTAAAAAACACTCAAAAATACAAAATTAAATAACGTCATTTGGGAGAGTGTAACAAACATCTGAAGTAGCTTGATGAGGGAGTGGGTAGCTAGAGGCAGCAGTGCATTGCTCTGCTCAGAAGCTCTGTTATTACAAACATGACACAGCAGTATATATCTTCTCTGTCCTTTCTTTGGTTGATATTTTTAGCTCCAATCACACTTGCGTTTTCTTTGACTCTATTTTTCTCTTCTGTTGCCTTTCTTCCTCTATCTTCCCCCCAGGTCCCATCTGCAGTGCCTGCGTAGACAACTTTGGAGCACGTCCTGTTACCATCTTTAGTGGTGTTATGGTGGCAGGTGGCCTGATGCTCAGCGCCTTTGCTCCAAACGTCCAGTTCCTCATATTTTCTTATGGAATTGTTGTTGGTAAGGAATCACTTATTTTACCTCTATTTTGTTTTTTTTTAGCAATAACATCAGTCAAGAGATCAAATTCACTTAAATTTCTAAAGCGGTCACTCTTTTTCAGATTGAGGTATTTGACCACAAATATTAAATCATGAAATAAAACATTCATATAAATTTGTACTGCATTTTTTGAAGTACTGCCAATAGTAAATAGCCTGGTCACTAAAGGCAAAAAAATGGAAAAATGCTATTAGTTTTTTTCACTTGCAGCTAGAACATGGTTAAATTAAATTTAATGTTACTCTTACAGTCAATTTACAATATAGGCCTGGCAGTTTTTGTTTCTTGGTCGACTGCTGAAGTTTCTCCTGATGGATTCTTTAAATATTCCTCATTTTCTATTTGAGTAGCATCCTTTTGAAGCAAAATTTACTCTCAGAGTACAATCAAACGCAGACCAAGTCCCACAGTTAGAGAAGTACTGAGTCTAGAGGGCACTAATGTATCCATTTATATCTTATCTTGTAGTAATAAAATATGTGGTTTATTTTGCTTTGTTCCTGGGCATAAATTTACCTTGTGTCCTTACAACCTTTACGAATCTCATAACACATTGTATAATCACTGGAAACAAGCAAGAGTGCATGTTGTGTCAAAACCTTATGTAACATCAGAAACTGACTTTAGCCTTAATTACTAGTTAATGAATACCAATGTACCAGAGAGGATGACAGGATATACAGTTAACCATGGTTCCATTTGTTTGATCAATACTGATCACTGTTGACAGAAAAATAAGAACTAATAACTCAGTCATAATTCCCATTTGGGCTTTTACTGCCTTTGTTCCCTGACTGGTGGTTATGCATGGACCCAGCTACCACCTGGTGCTGCATATTAAGTGGCTGTCCATGCGTGCTTAATTCTGGTGAACCCTTTCACAGCCCAGGCTACTTTTCATTCAGGGCGCGCTGACCAGGAAGGTTATACATATATAAAGAGCAATTTATTTTTAGCGATGCCCTCAGATAACTGACAGTTGCTGAACAAGCACATGTAACTTGTTTACTGCTCATCATGTTGCATGTTTTCCGAATGTGTTGCATAAATCTCTTGACGCACACTGCCCTTTGAAATTAAACGTGTTTCTACAGCTTAGAGCACAATTGTAGATGCAGAAAAAGTTATCCTTTTCGTTTAGGCTAATGGATTATATATTTTTCTTGTTTCCTAGGCCTGGGTTGTGGTCTTGTCTATGCAGCCACCTTGACAATCACCTGTCAGTATTTTGACAAGAGACGTGGCCTCGCCCTCGGCATTGTCACCACAGGTACTTCCGCCTTCCTCTGCCCTGAGATCTTTGGGTGCCTTCCTGTTCTCCATGCAAACTTCTTTAATGTATGAGCTGCTGGGAGCCTTATAAAGCTCAGGTAAACATATGTAGTAGCTAAGCGAGAGAGGTCTATTAATTAGACAGGTGGACTGACCTGTTGACTAAGTCTTACTTGGCTGAGAATTAAAACTTCCATGGTAATAGATCAAAACGTTTGACTCCATAGGGTTTATAAAATAGAACTGTGTGAAAGACTGAGCACCTTTAGTTTGCATCTTTAAGTTTCATGCTTTTGTTTTACACAAATATTAAACCTTTGCCCTCTCCTTTCACACAGGCACAAGCGTAGGTGCATTCATCTATGCCACTGCTCAGAACGAGCTAATTGTCCTCTACGGCCTGGATGGCTGCTTGCTCATCATTGGAGCCATAGCACTGAATCTCATGGCGTGCTCTGGTTTCATGAGGCCCTTGGACATGCCAGGGTACTACCTCAAACAAAAGGCCGCCCTCGAACGAAACACAGAAGAGCAGCTCTTCGTCAAGCCACCATTCGACGATCTCAAGATTGCAGTGGGTTCTGCAACAACCACTTCAGAGAAACCTCTTACGGTGAAGGAGTTGCTGATCACCATTGATGCCAAGGACTTGTCCATTCAGACAGAGAAGAAAGAGGGTGGGCTAGCGATTGTAAAAGCAATCAAGAAAAAACAGAAGGCTTACTCCAAGTACATGCAGTCATTGTACGAGATCTTACAGGACCAAGAAATGGTGGCCTTCTGCATTGCCGTCTTCCTGTTCAGCTTAGGTGCGTTCCCACCAGTCCTCTTTATTGAGGACGTGGCACAGAGTGAAGGACTCATTGAAGAAGTTAGCGTCATTCCTCTTGTATCAATAGGGGCTATTGCCACTTGTATAGGGAAACTAGCGCTGGGCATCCTGGTGGACATCAAATGGATCAACGGCGTCTATCTGTATGCTTTCACAATGTTTGCAGGAGGTTTGGCACTGCTCCTTATCCCCATCACCAAAAGTTACATTGGACTGCAAATCCTGACTGCCATCCTTGGTTTCTTCTCTGGAAACTGGTCGCTTACTTCTTACATCACCACTAAGATTGTTGGCTTAGACAGATTGACACAAGCCCACGGCATCCTTATGTTCTTCGGGGGATTTGGGATCATGCTTGGACCCCCTGTTGTTGGTAAGTTTGCTTTTATCCATGTTTTAAACACCCTGCAGTGGCAGGTTTTATGTGTTGTTAGTTGTAAGACCTTGCTTAAGCCATGTTGACAGCTCTAACCATAGTGTTTTTTTCATTTCACTTTCCAGGGTGGTTTTTTGACTGGACGCAGTCATACGACTTGGCGTTCTATTTTAGTGGGAGCTGCGTGCTGTTGGGAGCATTTATTCTCTTTCTCCTCAGCCTTCCCTGCTGGAACAGGAGGCCCTCTGAGAATGACAAACCCGAAGTCCAATACACCAGCACCTGTGACAAAGTTGCCTCAGTAGCCTGAATTTAAGCACCTTTCATGAAGATCATGGCACCTGCTGCTGATTGACTGTTTCTGAACTATGTCAAAAAAAAAAAACCCTTGGAGGAATTTTTTTTCTCTGAATATGCTGGGTTTTCTTTTTTATTTCTGTTGCCACATTTCAATATACCAGGTTCTCAGGTTCAACCCACTTAAAATCAATATTTTTGAAGTATTGACTCTCAACTTGTTATGGATATTTTCTTATTATTACCTCATTTTACGAGGTTAACAGAACAATGTCGGTAAAAATCCAAAATTTCTCTTTTTTTATGTGAAGACTATTCAGTTTTTTTTCTCTGGAGCTCTGAAAACATGAAATCATGCCACCCATTAGACCAGATAAAAACATCCTGAAAACGACGAAGTGTCATACAGTAAAATTTGCTGTCAAAACAGACATATAATCACCCATTTTAAGTAGGTGATAATTTATTATATGTAGGTTGGAACCTTTTTTTTATACTTATGAAAAATAAAATTTGATTTTGTATTTTGCTCTCTATAAGCAGTCTCTCCACTCTGTATGTTACCAAAGCATCCATGATAGACAATGCCTGTCATCACATAATGCCTGTTGAATCAATCCATAGGCCTTGCTTTGTTATGCGATTTTAATATTTAAGTGCATCCAACTGGTTTTTAATGTTTTACAATAACTTACGCTCAGTGTACCTCTTGTTCCTGGATCAGATGATTCTAAAACATGTGGAAACAGTGGTGGGATCTTGCTATATGTACTACATTTTTGTAGCATGCTGATTCTCCGTGTCTCTGTGCTGACATGTGCTTATCTTGAGACCAGACAGACAGCTTGACCTACCTAGTCCTTTTCCATCATCTTCTGTGTGTTTGTGTTTGTCTTGTGTGCATCCCTGCACTGTTATCTCTTTGTATTAACCCTAGTTTGTAAAGCCCTAGTGACTTTTATATGCACAAAACTGGCCTTTGAGCTGTTAAAAATTGTGATCAAGGTTGTTATTGTGATTTAAACTGTAACAGGCTTTTAGAACTCTGTGAATGCTGTAAAGTAAACCACTACAGATATTTTCGGTAGCTCCAGTTTCAAGTCTGAGAGTGAATCTGGGATATTAGTTCTTAGCATTATTTTGTTCATAGAGGGTGCAGATAAGGTACTGTAGCTATTCAACTGTATATTGTAACCTCTCATTTTTTTATTTCATCAATGTAATATTTATGTTGCCCTTCCTGTTCGTTTGTTTTATTTAAAATGTGCCAATAAAGACGTTTTCATTAGTACCATAGTGTACTGATTTTTATGATGCATTTGTTATGAAGTCTTATTATTTTAAGTTGTAGATCAGAGGTCAGAAACCTTTTTACAATCCAAAGAGCACCTTTTACCCTCACTTATCCCAGATTTACATTAATATATGTTGATCTCAGCTTTTTGATTGTAGGTCTCATTGAGATCTGAAAAAATATTTTATTTTTTAAGATTTTAGAACAAAGATTTAAGAACAAAGAAAAACATAGAAAAAAGCATAAACATTTGCTGTGAGAGAAGCAGCCCATTTTCTTGAACTTAAGACAAACCAGGTCTTTGTGGAAGAAAGCACACTTTTGAAAATATAGTATACAATTAGCAACCTAATCACAGGAAAGGACTGACCATGAAAGTCCTTCCCTGGTTTCTTGCACCATCAGTGTCATTCCATTGTAATTTCTATGCAGATGTTTAGGTAGACATAACAACTTGGCTTTTTTTCCAGTTTAATTGATCTTTTTGGTTTTGAAGTTGCTGACTTAAAACTCCCATATAAATGCACACTAATTCACGCAATTTCATAGCTATTTGGCCTCTAACACTATAAATCAGCGCTCCAAATTGAACCTCACATTCTGTCTGATTGTCAAACAATAAACTGGAAATCCTATTTGTTCAGAATTTTTCCAAACAAAGAAAATTTTGCCCAGATTTGACAAGTGAAAGCATTATACCAGTAGGTTTTTGAAACAGCTGATCTAAATTAATCCAGATGCCCCAAAAAAGGAAATAACACAAACAAAAAACAAAACAAACTGTTAAGTAGCCCTTCCAGTACAATAATTTTATTTAATAATGAATTTGAGGAAAATGTTTTGTACTTAGATGTTCTGAATGTTTTGCAAACTGCTGAATATAGAAAATTGAGGTTAGAATGCATGGAATATTATATAGAAAAATATTTCTATGGAACATCTTGTATAAATTCAGGTTTATCTGTCATTTCTCATATAAGGTCAAAGTAATTCAGACTCGAAGTTTACAAAACCCTGTCATGTGTAAAATGTGCTGTTGATCAGACTGGTCAAACACGGTAATCGCGAAGGAAACCGTTTCCACAGGGTTTTACCTGAGCATCCTAAACTACTCAATTGCTTCCCTTAGCAACTCCCTTAGCGACCGTGTACCACGTGACTAGTAACGTAAACAATTTGCCAGAGAAGTTAGCAGGAAAGAACTGAGCCAAAAAGGCTTTCCTAAAAAACCTTTTTTTTCATTTGCTATTATCTAGCCGCCGGAATGTGAAGACCATGGCAACGATTCGTCGCAAATCTTCGAAAGTTTCTGTAAGCGGAGCATCATGTGGACAAGAAGAAAGCCCGTCTACAATTCAAAGGCAGAGAGCTGTTCCAGTCTGCTGAGCTGAAAAATGGGCGCAAGCGCTTCATTATCACTCTGTGTAAGTTCACCTATTCATTGTGATATTCTGTTACTTAGGGCTTTCCCATGTCATTCTGCATCATGTCCGACTTCATATTAATGCAGTTTTACCTTTTTCAGTGGGGCCCTGAACGCGTCACTTTACCACGTAATGTCATGTTGCCAACCACTTTAGGATCGGACTTGTGTATCTTGTAGTACTAATGACAGAAATCGCTTTTAAGAAGAGCCAGGTTATGCTTCTTTAGGGGTCAGTAATTAAAATCCCTACATTCTAATATAATTATTAAAAAAAAGATTAGCGGAATTTGATCCAAATTAATTCTAAATAATAAACAAAACAAGCAAACAAAACGTCTTTGGTTCAAAGTGCCATTTGGGAGGTATATAAAGTTTCCATCCATCCTTCCTGATCGGATAGAAAAAAATCAGCTGTAAATTGGACTTTTGTGAACTTCGGTATTGATACTCATTGTAAACTGTTGAAAAAAATGGACTTGGAAGCTAATTTGAGTCTGGCAAAGTTTGTGAGAATTCCTTTACAAAAAATGCGTATGGATCCTCATATATATATATATATATATATATATATATATATATATATATATATATATATATATATATATATATATACACACACACACACACACACACATACATATATATATATATATATATATATATATATATATATATATATATATATATATATATATATATATATAGAAAGAGAGAGAGAGAGAGAGAGCCAGAGAGAGATGTAAATTGATAACACATTTAATCAAAGCTATGTTTTGAAGTTACTTCTGGTGTTTATTATGATAATGACATTTCCTTCTGTTGATTTCTCTTCTCACTGCAGAGTGACACATCTTCAGTGAGAATTTTGAGCCCCAATGCTAAAGTTTGCCCAGAGCTCACTGTTCCTGTGCATGTTGCAGTTTCTGGAGCACCACCAGGTTGTGTGTTCGGTGTTGCTTTGGAACAACTAAATGATGATGGGCAGATGATCTGTGGGATACCTCTTATCTTAAGAAACATGGTGGAGTTCTTGGATAAGAATGGTACGTAAAGCCCATCTCAATCTCTTAACTAAAAGTGTTCTTGCTTTGTGCCAGTTGTTTTTTATTCACTTTTTTGTATTAAATTTAACTCAAACATCTTCCTTATATGTAGTGACTAAATCTGTTTACCTTGTTTTAGGACTGCACCATAGGGGATTGTTTCGCTTGTGTGGGTCCGTGGCACGAACCAGGCTGCTGAGGCAGCGGTGGGACCAGGGAGAGCTAGTGGACCTGGACCAAGAGGGAGATGTCCCCACTGTAGCCTCTCTACTTAAGCTCTTCCTGCGGGAACTTCCTACTCCTTTAGTTCCTGAGCTGCAGCGCAGACAGCTGGTTCTGAGCCTAACAGGTACTTTAGAAAATGGCAAATGATTTTTATGGTATACATTTTATTACATTTTCATTAGCTATGTGTAATATAGCTATGTATTTCTTATCCCTTAGATGTAAATCTTTTATATTTTAGTTCTTTGAGTTGATCAAAGTGTCAGGGAACTTTTATTTAGTCATCAATGACTTCCTGTTGCTCTGGGCTATAAATATGACTTTCTCTCCTAAATATCTACTCTTCAAGTTAAGAGAACATGCCATTCAAGTACTACAGATGTTTTTCAATGTCTATATGTGAGGAAATGGCTACAAAGAATTTGGTACTTGTCTAAACATGCCTGTATCTAAAGTTAGAGAAATGAATTAAAATGTTTAAAAAACTGAAATGAAAAGATAAGGACTTAAGTTTATTGCCATGGACACTGAGCTTGATGGTAAGTAAGCTAAAAAAAAAAAAAAAGCATAGTTTCAGGGGTAACAAAGTCTCCATAATAACCATAAGACACTATTGGCCAAGAGTTTATTTGGAAGGGATGCCAGAAAAAAAAAGTATTTTTTTGTCCTACCATCACAAACGTAAACATATAAAGTTGACTAAACTCTGCTGGGACTTTAACTGGAACCGTGTGCTTTGGTCTGAAAAAAATAAAATTCAGCTTTGTGAATTATTGAGATCAGTGTTTCTCAATTCTGGTTCTCAGGGACCACTGCCCTGCATATTTTAGATGTGTTTCTGTTCCAGAACACCTGATTCAAATGACCTCCTCTGCAGCCATCAAATGCTGCAGAAGCCTGTCAATCACCCACTTATTTAAGTCAGGTGTGTGGCAGAAGGGAAACACCTAAAACATGCAGACCAGTGGTCCCTGAGGACTGGAATCGAGAAACACCGATCTGGAGTGATTTTGTAAGGAAGAATGGTCAAAGGTCCTTTTCTCTGTACATTCTAAGCTTGTGGAATGTTATAGGGCAGTGGTTCTCAACTCTGGTCATCAAGGTTCACTGTCCTGCATGTTTTAGGTGCTTACCTGCTGCCACATATGATTTAAATGAATGGGTGATTAACAAGCTTTTTAATGGCATCCCAAGGACCTCATATAATCATTTGAGTCAGGTGTTTTGGATCAGGGAAGCATCTAAACATGACAGACAGTGGGGCCTTTAGGACCAGGGTTGAGAACCACTGTTAGGGAAGTCTAAGTGTTGTGCTGTTGACAAAGAGGATTGTACAAACTGTTTATTATCATTAAACATTTAAATGTGCCAATTGTGTTATTTTGTTAAAAAGATATTTGTTCAATTAAAGGTTTGATTTTTCTATTTTTTTGTGTGTGAGAATATTCTACTTCAGTAAAAAATGAGTTTATTTAAAGCTTTATATACATCTTCACATAATTATACATTTTATACATCTTTATCAAGGTAGAGCGCGGAGCCTAGAAACTTATCAATATGTGATGTTTTTGCGTATTTTTAGGATATGCACATGAGCCAAGACTGAACCAAAGACTGAGAGAAATCCTTAGCCTCCTGCCTGATCCCATCCTCAATGTTCTGTCTTACCTCATCCACTTTCTGTCCAGAGTGGCCTCTCAGAGTCAGTCCAACTGTATGCCTGTGGAAAATCTAGCTACCATCTTTGGACCTTGTATATTTCAGTAAGTTGTTGATCAAGCTTCATCTTCTCTAAAAGTGTGACAGGAGACATGAAGTCGGATACAGCATGACTTAAGCTTTGACCAAATTGTGTAATTTATGTCTTATTTTTTTAAATTAATTCATATTTCAAGTTGAAATTACATTGTTTCAACATATAGATCTGTTGCTTTTATTATTCTTTATAAATAAATGTAACCAGACTGCAGTGCTTTCTAAGGTAGATGTTTCTGTCGCACATATGCTTGTAATTCTGGTAGATCCCACTATAGAAAAAAACAGTCTGTTTCTCATGAAAACATTCTTCTATGTTTGTGGTTTAGTCCATAAGCTTTGCTGCTGAGTGTTTGTTGTGTGAAGTTGAGTTCACCCTCTTGTAGGAAATGGGTGTGATCCGTGGCTTGTAACGTAGAGCATGGCACAGAAAACGACTTACAGATATAAAGGTCTTCAGGACTTTGCTCGTTGCTTCTCCCTTCCTGTTTACTGAACTGAGCTGTCACTATAAACAATCTGAGTCTCTATGGGGCCTCACACAACAACTGACTGCTGTTTTTAAGGTTTTGTGTGATTGTAGAAAGGAGTCATTATATTAGGTTGACTCGTTATTCTTTGATCTCTGTTATATGAGTTGCTTTGTGTTAAAACTAATGCTGTGTCTGTTAGTCATCGCTTAAAGGCCAGCGTCGGAGAGGAAAATGTTCATCGTAGCCATGGGCAGAATAGTTTGGGTTTGCGTAACTGGAAAAAGAAGACAGGAAAAAAAGCTGGTGCGTTTGAAGGTTGTGAATGATGCTGTTCACTTTACTTTCTACAAAAGTTAGAATGGCTTTAGAGGATAGATATAGTATTTAATTCATTCAATTCATTTCAGTAAATAAAAGAATAAAGACAGTTTAATAAACTGTAAATGCCTTTTCTCTGGTTTGGTTTTGGAGTTCAATAGTATTTCGAACCAGGCAAACCAGGCATACATTGTACGCTAACACTGGAACATATGTGGTTGGTGACACCTTCAGTGACACTGTCTGCGCCCCATAACTCCTCCATATTTGCCTCCCAAATGTCTTCATAAACAGCCACTTCCTCTCATATGTCCCTGTGATGTAACACATGTGATAGACTTCATAAGGATTTGTCTGCCATAGAAACACATCTGTTCCTACTTAGGTTTGTCACATTTTCTTTCCCACAACCATTTAAACCTTTTTGTATAAGGGGGATTACACTGATTGTAAATTCAAAGAATAAATCATTAGAATAACATATTGGAAATAAATTTAGCAAATAGGCCAAAAAAGTTAGAGCTGTCTATTTTGATTTGAGGTGATGATTACTTTCTGTTGTGAGAATCAGAACTGCATCATATGGTGTTTGACCTGCTCCTCTCAGCAGAGTGCTATTTATGCCTCTGTCCACTAGATGGAAATCTTTATCACTATGTTTGTAACTTAAATGGCCATTTTGAAGCTTCTCCTGTCGAAAACGACGTTGTGTTGTTTCTCTTTTTCCTCTTCATGCAGTGTTCCAGCAGGGCCCAGGATGCTGGAGGAGCAGAGTGTGTGTAACGCCCTGCTGCTCCACCTTCTCAGATATCAGGCTGTTCTCCTTCCAGTCAAAGAAGAGGTCTTAATGGCTCCATCCACTGCTTCTTCCTCACTTCCTCCTCCCATTCTCTCTGCTCTTTCACGTTTTGAGGTGAATGTCGTCTTTGTACCCCATTGTTGTATCCTTGATTTGGTATTATTTTTAGTATGTTTCAGCATTTATGAAATTAAAGTCATGCAGTTTCAAGCTGTTAACATTTTTATTCCAGGTCTACCTTTTGAAAAAAACAATATGAAATTGATATCAAAGTTATACCTCTGACAGACTCGGCTTTAAAGTAAACTTTTAATTTTACCTCCATGCCTCTTCTGACTGGAAGTCACTTTAACGTTATGGAGTGGCCCAGCCAGAGTTCCGTCTTGAATCTGTTAGAGAAACTGTGGAGGTGGCTAGAGATTAGGGTGGTGACAAGAGGCCTTCCAACCGCAAAGATTTGGAGCACATTGCAAATATTGAATGGTCAAAAATACTAGTGGATAGGTATGAATTCGCCTGGCCACTCTGCATATTAGCTACCAAATCCCACTGCTTTCTGATATTTGAACTGGGAATGGTTAAGTTGGCCTGATGTCATTCCCAAATCCAAGTAGTGACTTCAGTGGTAACTGTAAAATAGCACTCTGTAACCACCAGCACTTGTCCTGTTGATTCATTGTCATCCACTGCAGTTAGTACTGGGAGATTTCAGAGCTTTCACAACTGTTCTTCTGATGAAGAAGTTTCAGATGAATGTGTTTAAGCACTCATTTTTTCAGGTTTTGTAGTTTCTAAGCTTTATGTCATGGTTAACTTTTGTATTTTGTGTACTACTAAAAGCAGCCCAAATACCACCAGTGGTACTTTTACCACAGTTAAAGAACCAAGGATGTACATGACAAGGCATAACATTATGACCATCTGCACAATGTGTTGATCCTCCTTCTGTGCCAGCTTGCTTTCTTCCCTTATTGCATCCTAATGCAATGTGCTCCACAGGTAAGTGACAGGGATGCACTCGCACTGGTCAGACTCGCTGTAATTGTGGTGCTTGCCAGGTTTTCTTGCTTCTAACACATCAACTCTGACAGCAATATGTCAATGTGCTGTCTAATGTAGCCTGCCCAGCAATGGTGCCGTGATGAACAAATAAACAGTGTTATTCATTTCCTCTGTCAGTGGTCATGAAGGTATGCCTAATCATTACAATTATAGTGTAGGTCAATATCAAACTAAAAAAAAGGATTGCCATGGGTATTTTAAATGGTTGCTTTGTAGTTTTTATTGCATGATACAGAAATGGACAATATACTGTATTTGTACAAAACCCATCCAGGTGTTTCTGTAAGCAACATTTTGAACAGTACCATGACTTTATTAATGTTAGTATTACTTTTTTGGTAGGGCCAACCCAACAGCTGTGAGTCAAAGCGGAACAGCATGGGGAGGTTGGAGGAAGAGATCACTTCAATTTCTGGGAACTTTGCTTCTGAACTAACTCTGCAGATGCAATTACAACTCAACAGGTACTCTTCATCTCCCTTTGGATGGATGGATGGATGGATGGATGTCAAACAGTGAACAAACCGTACATTTTCTGATTTGCTTTCAGCAACTATGTTATGGTTAGTAGGAACTCAATACTTTAAAGCTAAACCATTAAACTATTTTTTTCTACATGCAGAATTATATTAAGACAGCTTGTCTAAAAAACAAACAAACAAAAAAAAAACTGTTCAGCCAACAGCCCTTTAGTCTAATGATAATAAAAGAAATGATCTTACTTCTTCTTGGAAACTGGCTGCTATAAGGTTGTATTAGAGACATGAAGTGACATTTAACATTTCTATGCAGTGTTGAATTTGTATGTCAGGCAATCAGATGCTGTTTCATAACTGACTTTTAAGCATATGTGTCTTATGTTAAACCTTGTGTAATTAAGGTAAAACAATACTGTCTTGTTGACTGTTCAAACTTAAAGGGCAATTTCAAGTGACAATCTTGGTAATTGTTATGATGTTTGATACCAGAGTAGCTGGAAATTTGATGATTGGAAATGTTTAAATGTAGTCTTTGAATATGAGCCACCCAGACTGTTGTTTAAGGCATTGGGATATGTAGCTGATTACTCACTTGACGTGTCATTTTTCCCATCTGACATATAAACAATGGTGATATTCCAGCTCTGTGCATTCCAGCAGATGAGTAGACAGCTATCTGTTTTTTTTCTTTTTTTCTGGTTATATCTTTGATAAAGCAGACCAAACTTGATCAAAATAGGTTTGGTTCCCTCGCTATAAAAACCGGAAATTGTTTTTAACATAATGAACACAAAGGGACATTCCACCGACATATATTTCATTCTAAGCTGTGTAATCAGACATCTCTGCTGATAAAGAGTGACAAGATACAGCAGAAGCAGAATGTGAAAGCCAGTTTTATGTTTTGTCTTTGTTTTTGAGTCATCATAGGTCAAATATCAATAATTTTTCACCAACAGCTTCCTACGCTCATCTGTTCTGCAGGACAGAGATGCTGCATCATTCCAAATGTTTGGCTGGTGTCCTCAACTCACTGAGGAAGATTAAATTGGATAGCTGGAATAAATACTAGGGAGGAAACATTTTTTATCTTCTACATTTTTTATTTCCCACATAAAAAAGCTGTACAGAATCAAGATCATACACCCACATTACTTATTGCTTCTCTTTTTTTAATCAAAGAATTTGGGGCTTTTAGATGTTTTCATCTGGACTTGTCAAAATTACATTTGTCAGTACATGCTGCTGACTATCCATGTACTATTCATCCAGATGATCCCTGTCAAGCTAACGAAAAACATTTTTTATTGCTACAAACAAGGTCCTGACACAATTCTGGTTGGATACAGTGTATGCTTAGATCATTAGATAATCATGGGAAAAGCATAATAATATGTGAGGGTTACAATATATCATAAATATGGGGTTATAATGGAAGTTAATGAGATTAAAGTGATGCCAAAGATAAAGAATATAGGCATTTATGCAAATTTTCTATTCTATACACCTTACAATATAGAGGATCCATGATTTTTAAAAGTAATAATTTTACACAATTCCTGTCCAGGTTTCATGAAATTAACCTTGAAACCGACCCATATATTGCAAATCAAAAACTAAAATGAGAAAACCAGCTCAGTTTGGGTCCAAGGTTACCCGAGGGTTATTATGACATTTATGCCTGTTGTATGTAAACTTCTGACCAGCGCTGTAAACGTGCCTGCGCCTAGATGTTTCTGTCAATACTGATTCTTATGCAGATACAGAAAATGTAATTGTCTGTTCTACTGTTCTTGACATTGATACATTTACATAATTTACATTTACAGATTTCTCTCTGAGATTGTGCTTTTCACTTCAGCTCTATATTTATTTCGAGTAAGTGATTTGTTGACATCTATTTCAATTATTCCCACAATGATCCTTGTCGAGGTCAGCCCTAGAAAGTTATGGAATGCCAAAAAAAACGTGAGATGGGTTTAATTCCCCTTCATGGGTCCCCTTTGCGGGTTAAGTCTTTGATGATTAAGGGATTTTACCTAAGTGGTAAATATGGTCGAATGTGTGTGCTGTCTTTTGCTGGCCTTTCTGACCTACTTCTGTCCGTGCCGCTGTGCTGTACCAGCTCTGCTAACTCTAAATATGATTGAGCAGTTTTGAACTCCGGTCCCTTTACCGTCATAAGCGAGTGTGTGTGCAGAGAGGTAACTGAAGCGGATGGATCAGTTGTTTTTGCCTCCGGAGCTCTCTTGTGACCATTAAGCCTTTGTCGTCTATGCGCTCTTTTCTTTGCATCCTCATCTTTCTCCAGAGCAGCAGGCTGTTTGCTGCCCCGTTGTCTGTATTTTAGGCTGTTGTGATTCTGAGAAAAGAAATGTTCTCGTGTCTGATCTGCTTCAGCGTCGGCGACAGGAACTGTGGATCAATGGGTCACCACAAGTGAGTGAACAAATGTGAGGGTTTGTACTGTTAGAAATAAAACTATTCTGAGCATGCTGGTATCTATCTGCAAAGAAATCTACTGTTTGATAATCAGTGACTAATATGTATGATGATTTACTGAACATTTATCACAGTAAGTGTTATCAACACCCTCTGCTATTTGTTAATTCAATTTTACCAGTATGTTTTGGCTGTGATTGAAGTTGTTTAACCAGAATGGATTCTGTATTTTAATTTGTGCTGGAGGCAGAGATTTAAGAGAGATTTTATCTTGTAGAATTAGACCAAACATTTTTTTCTGATTACCTGCAGAAGTCAGGAGGTTTTTCAAAGTTAAACTGGACAATAGTAAACTTTAATACATGCTTACTATCTTCAAATCCTCTTGTTAGCATGCCATTTCTGGTTTTGTTCCAATACCATGTTCATAATTACAACCATAGTTTTCGGTAAATTCTGTTGGGATGTTGTGTGACAGACCAGCACAAACAAAAACTTGAAATATATGGGTGAGTATGTGTTCATTCCCTTTTCTCTGATATGCCTACATTAAATCTGGTGCTTGAAATTTGTGGTTCTAACATAACAAAATTGAAAACAGTTCAAGGGGTTATACTGCTTTTGCAAGGCATTGTATAATATATTTTTTACAGTTTCTTTTTGCTGTGACTTTCTTGGTACTTGGCTATTAGGACCACTTTATAAAGGATCTGCATTGTGTTGTTCGTTAGATCCTGCATCAGTAAACACAGGACCCCAGCTCTTATCTGTGCTCTGTTGTCGATTTATTAACAGACTGATTCAACCATCCACTGAGAAATCATTTACAAATTGTACAAAGAAAAACAAACATATACAGTAAACATTTTCCTTTGTCTTTCTCTTCCTGTCTGTGTCTCCTCATATTTCTGTGTTTTAAAGTTGTGACACACCGTGGCCAGCTTGTGAAACCAGCTCTGACGTCAACTCTGACATTCAGGCGTTGACTGCAAACCAGGAGGTTCTGCAGGAAGGCAGGATCATAACGGAAGCAGGCAGCGTGCGCTCCAGTCACACTGACCTGGTGCCAGAGCATCAGCCACAGAAGGCACAGTTTCAAAGCATGCTGGGGGAACCTTTTGAATCAGAGTCTACCATGCAACGGTGAATTTTTAAGACACAGAGATATTTACATTTTTTACCTAATGGTCACATGGTTTTGCTTAAATAAGATTTGCCTACTGAGTTAACCCCATTTACCTCATGTCACCAGGGCATTACTGCAAACACCACAACCCAACACTGGATCAAAGCTGAAACAGGAGGAAGAAGTAGAGAAGGGGTCTTCATTCGTTAAAGACAACTGTTCTTCGGTGTGCATCTGTTTTTTCTACTATTCTTGATCTAAACTCATTCAGCAATACGTATTCTTGCAGTCATGAAATTATTCCTAGATATTTAGAATAAACTACAGAAAAGTCCAACAATATACATTCTAGAAGGACAAAATTAAGTTTTGTTTGACAATTAACTTTCACCTTGAAGATTAAAGGAAATGGATTAAACTGTTTTATCAGGTTTCTACCAGCACAGGACAGAATTCATCTAATTCGGATTGCTTCATATCGAACGAATCGCAAAGGAAAATCCAAGTAAAGAGCCAGCTCACAAAGAGGTGAGCTAAAACTCCACCATGTTTATCAAAAAAAGTGTAAATCTTGATTTTCCCTCATGTCCTGATTTCCTTCAGTAATTTGTTCTCAAAGGATATGTTATCAATTTTAAATAACTATAGTTTGGTTTAAGTATTTAACATTTGGAGATTGATTCACTTGTTAAAAAATGGCTTTTTTTGTAGCAGTGGAGGTGTATTAGATTTATTTTGGTCTTATCTCTTTGGGTACTATAGTTGTTTTTCTGCCCCTCCACTACTGCTTTTCTTCCTTTCAGCTCAGCTCAGGTTGAGCCCCGCAGTCAGTTCAGAAGTAGGTTATCAGAGCACAGTGCTGCTCACAGTCATGGCTTTGATACGATTCCAGTCCAACTAACACTGACTTGCTGCAGGGCCTCACGTGGAGCAGGCCAGCTAACTATGTTAAATCAGTTTAGCGTGGCGGGACGCTGAGTTTCTGTTTGTGTCATCGCCATTGAACGCTCACTAAGCTGGACCTTAGTATCTCTCCATAGGGACTGGACAACTCAGTTACGCCTCATTCATTTGAGCCATAAACAATCCATAATGTTAACATCAGTGCCATATGACCTCCTTGACTGCAAATCTAAACACAACTATCTTCAGCCATGTTTATGAGCAGATCCAATACAGCATTGCTTTCTATTAAAGTTACATGGACTATAGCCAGAAGAAGAACGAGAGATGGTTAACGAATTGTGAGGCCTGCTTCTACTGGCACGTAAACAAATTTGATTGGGCTTTTCAGTTTCAGTTCATTGTGCTTCCTTATTATTGTTTTCTAGCCTACTGTGCTGTATGAAGTACAAGACAGAAGATGAAATGATGGTGTCCCAGAACAAGGTAAACTCGCTTTTCTGCAGAATAGTGGCTGTGGTCTGGAAATCATTTTATAGTTTCAGATTTTCATTGTTCCACTTGAACATCCATGGGAAAATAAAGTGTCAAATGGTTTATTGATTTAAGAAAAACAATTCAGTTCGAGAGGTATATGTTTTTCCTTGACGTTTTTTTTTTTGTAATGATTCTATTGAGAAAAAATAAATGTGGCGTTAAAACCAGTTGTTTAACTGGTTTTAACTGGTTTTAACAAAACATCCCAACAACATGATACTGCCAACCCCATATACTTCACAGCTGGGATTAAAGCGTAGATTATCCCATGCCGTTCATCCAGCTAGGCTGTGAACTCATCAACAACAGCATCTGCAAAAAGACATACTTTTTCTTACGTCTGTCTCACATTAATCAGGCTAAATGTTTCCTGTTTTAGGTCAGTTAGGATTTCTGAAATTATCTCTATTTGCTAAATCCCAGCAAAATGGGAGAAGTTTTCTCGAGAATTGTTTAAAAAATTTTTAAAGTAGAAAGTTTCCATACATTTCCTTAGTAATTAGGCAGAACAACCTTCTCACAATAGTTTGCTGGAATTTTGGCCCATTCCTCCTGACAGAACTACTGGAACTGGGTCAGAATTAGAGGCTGTTTTATTTGCACACATAAATTTTGTATGGAACTAAGGCTTATTTATGGAGACTTCAAAACATTGTTTCTGTCATCCTTTAAGCCACTTTTTAATTAGACTATTTGTGCCCAAGTTATAACTTCTTGGCTGATGTCCTGAGATGTTGCTTCAGTGTCACCATATAATATTCTTTCCTCATGATGCCATCTATTCTGTGCTGTATTCCTATCTGCAGCAAAACATCCCAACAACATGATACTGCCAGCCCCATATACTTCACCGCTGGGATGGTGTTCTTTGCTTTTTTCCTCAAAATGTGGCAATAGATACAATAGCCAAACACTTCAATTTTATTTTAATAAGACCACAGAATTTGTGTGAAAATGTAATGGATTTGCTCTTTTATGTTGATTTTAAAGTAATTCCTAATTCCTCACTAAGGTACAGGTACAGGATTCACATCACTTAAGATAATGAGACACTCTTACCAGCTTTCACCAAAATCTTCACAAGGTTTTTTGCTTTTTTTCTTGAGTTGATACCCAAATTTTGCACCAAAACAACTCAGAACCCCTCCCCTGTTGGTAGGCCAACTACTCACATGAAAGTTTACCCCCTGTTTCATTTTTTTCTACATTTGTGGATAAAGTTCCAAAGCCTTAGAAATGGCTTTGTAATGCTCTCCAGACTGACAGATGTAATTTACTTTGTTTCTCATCTATTCTTGCAATTCTTTAGATTGTGACATATGTCACTTTTAGACCTTTTAGCCTACTTTATGTTGTCAGATAGGTTGTATTATTTATTTATTTATTTTATTGTAAAGGAAGTTCAAGTATTACATGTAAACCTGGACCCAGACGTCTAAAAAAAGGGGGGGGCAATTGTATTTTCACAAAGTGCCAGGTTGGTTTTAAAATCTTTTTCCCCATTTTAAATGAAATCATCATATTTTTCATGCTTAATTATGTTATCTTTGCCTGATATTAAAAGTAGTATGATGATCCAAAACATTTTTAGTGTTGCAAAAAGCAAAAACCAAAGAAATCTGTAAGGGGGGAAATACTTTTATACAGCACTGTATATGCATATGGCTTTGTAACTGATTGTGTTTTCTCTTGCTTCAGAGGAGCAAAGGAGAAGGACGCCGTGGTTCCTCTGACACACATAACGATTGCAGAGGCACAAACAGCAGCTATGACGTAAGTTCTCCTTCCTCGCAGTCATTATTTTTGTGCCATGAATTTTAAAAGAAGGCACATCTAGGGCAGCAGGACAGGTGATACCTGGAGTTATTTTGTGTAAATTCCTGCATGTGTGTGGATGTTTGCCTATGCCTACCTGTAGGTGTTTATCTTCTGTAATAATAGCCTCACTTGCTGCCCTCCCTCATCCTTCCACCTCCTCTGTCTGACGCACAAGCCTGTTTTTTTTTTTTTTTTTTATGAATGAGCTGCTGAGGCGGATGAGGATGAGCGAGAGGATCCTCAGCCTATACCTGCTGCCGCTACTGATGATGTTTAAAGTGATGTCAGATCAGCTAAAATATGTTGTCTAAAACGACTTTGCTTTATAATAAAACTTAACCTCACAGGTTTTTTTTCTTTAGTCTGCAGTATAGAGTCAGAACCCCATCTACACCCTCTCACACACATTAACCCTCCTGACAAACAGTTATTTGACTCCCCACATCTCCATCACATCGACTTCTTAATCCAGCCGGACAATGTTGCTGTGGAAACGGCTCGTCATATACAGTACCTCTCTCCTCCCTTGCGCACACACCCACACGACACGCAGCAACACAAGCAATATCCCCACAGCCGCCACCCCTTCATCCGTGCACTATGAATAATCCATGTGGAGGCTGCTCGACTGCAGAGGTGTCGGGAATGCCGGTTGGAAGGATTTAAAAAATCTCAAAAGACACTCACAGAGACACAAACACGTGGATAACGGGAGATAGGGATCTCAGTGGTGGAATTAAATTGTTTTGCTGGATGCTGGTGCACTTCAGGAATCAGTCACCTGGCTAGGAGACTACTTCGTATTTGACTACAACTGTGGAACTTTTGTGAAGCAGCAGGGAAAAGTCTTTTTTGGAGGATTTTTTTTTCATAAATCTCACTTACAGAGCTGCTTTCTGCTTTTTTGACTCTCCCTTCTCTCATCGATCAGCTCACCTAATTTTGAAACTCTGTTTCCAACCAGAGGAGAAGATTTGTTACCCAGAACTTCCAGAAAATTCCCAAAGAGCATGTGAAGAGCTAAAGACTGCTTTTCTCTCAATTAAACCGTGCTTCTTCCCAACCTCCTCAGTCATTTCCTATCCGCGACCCTGAGAACATGTTTTGCTTCTGTTTTCAGAGCCCTTCCCTCAAGCTCCAAGCCCTGGAGGCTGACTCAAGACCCTCATCAGACTCATTAGACTCCCGAGCTCAGGATGACACACCTGCTCGGCAGCAGCCTTTTTCCTCTGAAGCACATCATTTGATTCAAACACTGCCTTTGTCACCATCCCAGCATCAGCAAACAGTTGACTCATCACAAGAAGGTAAGACAGAATCAGTGAAGTGATACTGATGCAGTGGAACATTACAAATGAATTATTTGGACTTTCAAGGAAAATCCACATTCACAGCGAGATGCATGTGAATGCTATAGGGAATAAAAGCGTTTTAAATATTTTAATGACTAAAACTGTAGACATAGACATTTATCAATCAGGCAGCGATCGGAATTGTCCAGTTTTCCCTCGATCAGCTCTGATCAGTGATCAGCAAGTCAAATAAGGAAAATCAGATTTTATTTTTCATATGCATTAAATGCATGAAAACTTTGACTATTTTTGAACTATGAGCGCATCAGCCAACAGCATGTACTTTGATTCACATAAAAAAAAATGAATCAAAGGTGTTAGACATAATTTGATACATAAATGGAAATAATTATACAATGTTTTCATTTTATGTTGGATTTTAAACTACCTTTGTTAAAAAATTTACAGCACATTTTCCTCATACATGTTTTAGTTATTAGGAAAAGAAAATCAGAATGAGTCCAAATCAGACCTCAAAGAAAATGGGTATCATCCAGATTTTCTTTCCTAAGAAGATTAATATGCATATTTTTTTTTTTTTTCAAACCATACTTAATAGACCTGCTTGAAATGAGAATGATGCTGTCTTTGCTCCCTGTCTTATAGTACACAACTCCTCTCTATTTTTATCAGAGTCCAGCTCTGTTCTCTTCACTTCCTCCGGTTCAGAAGAAGTGTTGGGAGAAGACAGCTTGCCAAGCCCACCGCTCCCTGACTCCAGCCTGCTGTTATCTCGTTTTACTCCTGGTGATTGCCCCATTCCCTCCCCGCGCTGTCCAAGCCTTAGCCACAGCCTGCGCTACAACCTCGACCCTGATACAGCGCCGTCACCACCTTGCTCACAGCACATACGCATGTAAGACAATTATTTTAAGCTTAATTTTACAGCTAGGACAGATTTGTCGTTTTTTTTTGCTGTTTTTATATGCAGCAACATAGTTTCTATTCTGCATGGGTTATTAACAGACGTGGGGGGGTGGGTTTACATCTCCAGGGCTCGCTGCAGTGTCCCTACAGAGCAAGAAGAAAATTCTGTGTCCATCTCAATGCTCAACAGACACATTCACACCCTCAGAAAGAAGATCAGGCGATTTGAGGAGCATTTTGAACAAGAGAAGCACTACAAGGTAAAGGTGGACTCAAACCAGCTGGGCTCGATAGAATTAAGAATTATAAATGTAGCTTATAGGGAACTGCTCCCAATGATTTGACAAGTTGCTTTTGATATATTAGTCTGTTTTTGATCTTTAAGCTGTAAACTGATGCTACTGATGCCAATGAAATATGTAAAACCAGGATTTTTAAACAGTCTTGGTTGGTCTGGAAAAGTATGGAGTTTGCTTTTATCGTTTTTCAGATGTTGATTAGTATGGAAAAAAGTGATTATGATAGAATTTAAAACTGTTTGATTTTCTGGACTTTAAAAAAAAAACCAAAACTCTAATTATGCTTAATAAATGAAGTTGATTATGTTGATTTATATTTAAACAGTACATTTTATCTTTCGCTTGTCACATCAATATTGTATCCTTTGACATTACGGTTTTGACTTACTGAATGAATACAAGGTTATTCGAAGAAGTCAAAAAAAGGGCTATTTCATTTCTTTTTGGACTAGGTTGAGGCCTGTGGTTCTTGAACTGGGGTTGGTTAAAATGCTTAGAAAACACAAAAATTTGTATTTCTTTGGATTTTTTTTTTCTGTTTTTGCAAACAGAGAAAAATACCAATGTTTAATAGCTGGGCTTTAAGAAATTTGCATTTAATGTTGGACACTCCAGTCTACAAGTCTAAAAGTTATTGAATGTGAAATGAAAAAGCTTTATTTTTGTTCAGATACCAAAAACAGTGAAATGATCCTATGCCACACAAAAAAATCAGAAGCAGTATTTTTGTTTCATAATTTGTGGAAACTACAGATGCTGAGACTTATTTGATGTTGAAGCAGTTAAAGGTAATATCTTGTACTCAAATGTTTTAAAACCTAGAGATTTAGAGATTTGAGTCTGGAAAAATGTTGAATTAAAATGTGTGGAAACTTTGTAAAAATGACAAATTACTCCCTCGACTGGTAAACTGGAAATTTATAGTTTGTTCCACAAAGTATCTTTTTATAAAAACAAGTTAACAAAATAAAACAAAAATGGCACTGTTGTTTATGATCACATTTTTCTTGCTTTCAGCCAGCCCACAATGACAAGACCTCACATCCAGAAGTGGCCAAACTGATGAAGGAGCTCATCAGGAGCCGCAAGCAGCTGAAAGGTCAGTTATTTAACCATAAATACGTGCACTTACACATGATTACACTGGTGGGAGTTTTTTACTCAAAAGCTGTTCTTTTGTGGGTGATATGATAATTATATATGGAGAAAAAATATCTGATCTGAGTCACTTTACCTGGAAATTGTTTTTGTGACCCATCCATCCATCCATCCATTTTCTTCCGCTTATCTGGGGTTGGGTTGTGGGACCAACAGCCTAAATAGGAAGACCCAGATTGCTCTCTCCTCAGCCACTAGGGCCAGCTCCTCCGGGGGAATGTGTTCGAAGTTCTCCCGGAGGTGGGAGTTGAAGCACCATCTCACGGGAGACTCTGGCAGGCATTCCCAGCATACCCTCAGTATACGTTTGGGTCTGCCAGGTGTGACCGGCATACCCCTATCATCAGAGCCAACTCACTACCAGGTAGTGGTCAGTGGAAAGCTCTGCTCCCCTCTTCACCCAAGTGTCCAAGACATTCAGCCGCAGATCAGATGACACAACAACAAAGTTGATCATCGAACCACGGCCTAGGGCGTCCTGGTGCCAAGAGCACATATGGACACCCATATGCTTGAACATGGTGTTCGTTATGGACAATCCATGATGAGCACAGAAGTCCAATAACAAAACACTGCTTGGGTTCAGATTTTAATTTTTAGATTCCAAAAAGGGATTTTTTTTTTTTTTTTTAGTATTTTAGTTAAAATATATGTTTAAAATACTTTAAAAATCAGACTTTTTTTCTTGTTTTTCTTCAGAAATTAAGCTAAAACAATCAGAAGAGTCAGGAGTGAAGGGACTCGGAGGTCTCAGTCCCACAGGTGAAATCTGCAGGACCAATATGGACCAGCGGGAGGCAGGGCCAACAGGAACTGAGCTCCAACCAATCAACAACAACAGCAACGCCACACAAAATGTGGAGGAAACAGTCAACCTGATAACCAACCGACTGAGAGAAAGAAGGAGTGAGCTGGGTTTGCCTGACAGCATTAAGGTTGGTGCTGTAGAAAGGTTTTCATCACTAATACATTTAATAATAATAATAATAATAATAATATTTCAAATTAAGTTAGAGTTTAAGTTAAACATGATGTTAAAACTTTGCTCTTTGTGCAGGATATGTCCCATTTCCAGATGAGCATGGAGAAGACCTGCATGCAGAAGTGTTTGCTGTACTTTGAGGGTCTGCATGGACGCCCAGTATGACTAAACTTTTTTTTTCCATCCTCTTTTTCAAAAAGTTTCCACTGTCTCTTATTTTGAGTAGAATCTAACTAATTTATGACAAAACAATGCTCTTTGTGTAATTTCAGATCGCCAGGCAGGAGCGGACTCTGATGAAGCCGTTCTATGATCGGTACCGTCTTCTCAAGCAGCTGCTTTCTTCTGCTTCCACAGCAGCCATTACAACCATTGTGAGTTAAAGTTCAAGCAAATATGTTTTTATTTACGGCACAACAGTCAGATCTTAAATTCTTACTCAAAGACTCACCTTTTAGGGAAGAATTATTTCTCTCCAACCATAATACCACAAGCAAATACAGCTGCCAGCCTTGCAGCAATAGTGTTATTGTTCCCTCTAGTGGTCAAATATAAGAGTCACAAAAACTGCCTCCTGTATGTTCATAACTAGATGTAGACTAATAAATTGTTTAATAATCATGCACCAGCTGCCGGTTTTGACAGATTAAAGAAATGTTAATATAATGTTTGTTTGTTTTTTGTTTTTTTTTAGGAGGAAGAAGAGGGTTCTGATGAAGAGAACTTTAAACAGCAGAATCCCAGACAGCAGCCAATTTGGTTAAAAACACCCAGGTGCATGTCTTCAGAGGAGTCCCAGTTTATGTCGTCTGGAGAAATGTCCGAAACGCCTCTGGTGTCTCCGCTGGATGAGGGGAAGACTTTCCAGGCACAGATCATCACCATGGCAACACTACATGAAGCATCCAGGTACAGATCCTCTGTATATTTTTGTGTCTGTGTATTTGTGATTGTCTGTGTAAAACAAACCAGAGGTTTTAATAAAGTTTGATTTGGGTTAGTTGTCATATTTCCAGGTTAGGCAAACAGTATGGTGGGCGTGGTTACCTTACTGTGTCAGGGCACATGTGCACCACAAAAGGGAAGAATGAGATATTTCTCCTTTGTCACAACTTTAATAAAAATGAAATTAAAGAATATGTTTATTTTATATGTTTATATGGCTCCCACACAAGCTACTATGAAATTTGATTCCAGGCTTAAATTAGTTTTGAAAAAGGAAGTATATTATACAAGTCTATTTCCAGGCTTTAATCCATGTGTCACTGCCTTTAAGATAAATATTTACATTTTTTTCGAAATATTTGTTCCAACTACTATGCTTCTAGTGCTCATTTCATACAAAAGATGTACCCAGTTATTAAAAAGTCAGGTATTTTTCTCCATATACCTTATCAGTACATAAGTTTAACCTTTTAATGGCATCTTTTGTTTTTGTGAATAAATTCATAGCGTTTGTTATACTTTAAAAATGGACTGAAAAATTTGATTTGGGAAAAGTATGGAACTTTTGGCATGAAATTTATAAGAATCCTGTATATACACATCAGACAAGGGGATTTCAGATGAAAGAGTTGGCATTATGACTTCACTGGGAACATTTAAATGCACTTTCCTTTATGCAGATTTATGTATCTTTTCAGCTTAATAAATGACAGAACATTCATACTAACATTTGTGCACAAAATATCTTCTTCCATGCAGACAAGAATTACTGGATCATCTCCGGATGGTTCGATTAGAGAAGCGACGACTTCACCAAACCCTCCAAGAGTTTGAAGACCGTTTCTATGCACAGACCGGCAGGTAGCTGTTAAACACACTAAAACACAAGTCTTCCAGATTTCTTGGCATTTCCGTTTTATTTAGTCTTTTAATAAACTTGGAACATTTGGTTTTTTTAAACAATGCCTTGTGAAAAAACAAAAGACATCCACAAAAGAAAAAAAAAACCAAACCAAAACATCGCAATGGTACAACAGTGTAATGCACACCCATGTAACGTTAACCCAGCACAGAGAGCTCAAGAAGGAGACAGAGATAGACATTTGTTCTGAACTGTACACATCCTTTTGCACTGTACATGTTAGTCCTCCAAAGTAAATACAGTTAGTTGTTGAATACAATACACACACTGTACAAAGCTATCTGAGTAAGGCAACATAGGGACCATCAACCAGTCGTGGAAGCTGCTGCAGTTTGTTTCAAAACTTCAAAAAACAAAAAGGTTTTTGCCGTTTTTGCATCGTCTCACCTGCGTGTCTCGCTAACAGGGTCTGTCAGAAGGAGGACCGTGGACCAATGGCGGAGGAGTACTGCCAGTACAAGAACCTCAAGGCGAAGCTCCGTCTATTGGAGGCGCTGCTCAGTAAACAAGACTCAACCAAAGCAAGTTGAGTTACTCACAGTGGGACTTTTTTTTTTTTTTTTCATTATTTAACTCAACACAACTCATTTTTTGGAAATATTGGTTTGATACTGATGGGTCTTGTTTCATTCCATGCTCATAATGTAAATGCACTTTACGTGAGGAAAACTGAATACCAAAAATCGCTGACACTGGTTTAGTTCTGTTTTATAACCCTGTCATTGCCATTTAGCACAGATACCATGTCAACAATGAAGCAGCCTTAGTTACATTCAACTAATTTATGAATACTTCATGTATATATGGCACTTTACAACTCACTTTTCATTCCCCATAGTTGATGTGGAAACTGCATTTGTCAAAGTGCTGTTTTATGAAAAAAATGAAGTAAGCTTAAATGTATTCAGCCAGACAATCCAGCAGTGTTTGTGCATGTCAATTTTTTCTCCTACATTGTGCTATGATATGCATTCATATTTTCAGAGGTCATCTAAATTATGATCATCCAATTTAGATATTGATCTTGAAACATATGCAGTGAACGTAGGTGTCATAGTGCAAGTTGTATTTGAAATTTGTTTATTTTTCCCCTTTTTTTAATGCCTATATGAAGTTACCCCCTCCCCCTGAAATGTCTATGTTGACAAGGATATGAGCTTTTGAGATTGTGCACTTCTGGTTTATATAGTTTTCTATGTATTTATATCCATCTATATATATGAGTGTATCAATAAAAATAAATATTTTTTCACATTTATTCTGCAAAAACACATTTCATGGTTCTACTTTCTTTTTACTGATGATGAACTATGGTGGAGGTGCTGACAGCTTCAACACTTATGCTGCACAAAACTGCATCATGCTGTTTTTTTTTTTTTTTTAAATTAACAAATTGCTCACAGTTTGTCACCAAAGACCTTGTGGATACACACGGAGAGATTGTTGCATTAGTTCGGTTCAGATTCCACAGCGATTTAACATCTGGTTTTTAATTCCTTTGGTATAAAAGAAATTAAATAAACTGATCATGAGTTTTGCAGCCCTAGAAAACTGTAGTATCAGTCCATGCCACTAGTAGGAGGTAAATAGAGGTCTGAATCAATCAACTGAAATGATAATGTAATGCGATAGTAATCAGAAAAGTCAATTCAGTCTCAATTGCTAGTTAACAGTGCATCAGTAACACAGAGGCTAAGATTGTTAATTTAACATGTATAACTTTATAAAATAAGCAGAAAGTTTAATAGAAGCTGACTTTTTAGTACAGTTAAAGGGTTTGGTCAGTACACAAATATGAGCTAATTGATGGATGTTAAGATCTATGAATTTTGGTATTTTTACCTTTGCTGGATGATGATGATTCAAGAGTGTTTGCCTTCCCCCTTTTTTCTTTTATCTTTGGGAATGATGGTTTTAGATAGGGAGGGGAGTAATGAACCTTATAACTCTGCTGCTTCATGCATGTGTTTGCTTGTTTCATCAGTATATGTGGCCTTCCTTTGTTTGTGTGGATGGGGACAGTCAAATCAAGTCCTTCTCTCCCCCTCCTGGATATTCTGCCCTGTTTTTTAGCGTCCCACGCTGATGTTGCATGTCTTGCAGCTGGGGTCCTTCTTGGCATTAACTGTGGACAGACTCATCAGCTGGTGCCCGCTGATTTCCGCCACCGTGCCCAGAGCCAGGTCCACGGGCTCCGTGTAGATCACCTCCAAGATGACATCTTGGGCATGGTGAAACACCAGACCGCCTTCTTCGTCCTGCTTGCAGGTCAGGAAGCGGTTGTTGCCGATGTCAAGGGCGGGGAGCCTCTGCTTGCAGAAGTCGTCACCTCTGGAGCCCTTCGGTGCCAGGACCAGAATGACGTAATGGTAGGCTGTGTACATGCAGTAGAAGTCTCCAAAGTACAGATTAGTGTCAGGGTTGAAGAGCGCGTCAGCCTGGACCTCAAAGCGAAGTCGACCGTAGGGGGAATCTTGTGGAGGCTTCCCGGTGTTGAACTCTGTGTTGCAGCTGAAGAAGATGCCCTCCAGCTTGCCACTGATGGGCGAGCCATGACTGCCACTGTTGTCTTTCACTGATGGCAGCATTCGGTTCTCCTGCACCTCCCTGGAGTTTGAAAAGAATGAATCTGGCTTTTATTTGACATTAGTTTTCCCTCAGAGCAATCCGTCTAAGAATATGCAACACATATTTTTCACATTTTGTCACATTACAACCATAAACTTTAATATATTTCATTTGAAATTTGTGTGATAGACCAATACACAGCACATAACTGTAAAGTGATGCCTTCTCCATAAATTAGCTCAGGTTCAGTCAGATTGGATAAGGAGCTTCCGTGCACAGCATCTTTTAAGTTTTGCAACAGATTCCCAGTTGAATTCAGAGCTGGACTTTCATTGCCCCAGTCTAACACATTAAGGTCCTTTGTTCTGAACCATTCCATTGAAGCTCTCCCTGCTTTCCCTGTATCTTTAAAGTTGTCCTGCTGGACAACTGTCCAGTTTCTTTCTGAAGTCTTTAGGACCATCCCTCTTCCCTTTAACTGACAAGTTTATCTGTCCTAGCTGAAAAAAAGCATTCCCACAGCTTGATGCCGCCGTCGCCATGTTTTATGGTGTTTTCAAGATGATGTGCTGAGTTACTTTTCTGCTACCTAAAGTGTTTTTGAATTGAAGTCAAAATATTCAGTTTCAGTCAGCACAGCACCTTCTTCCATAAGTTGAATTGGGGACTGCTGAATTAGCTGCTGTGTCCACAGATTCTCCCACCTGAGCTGTGGATCTTTGCAGCTTCTACAGAGTTACCATCGGCACTCTTGACTACTTCTCTTAATAATGATCTCCTTCCCAAGCCAGATGTATGGCCATTTCCTGCTTTAAACCTTTCCTAAACTTCATTCCTGACCTGTCTGCAGTGTTCCTTGATCTTCATGATTCTGTTTGTTCACTAATGTTCTCTAACATACCTTTGAGGCCTTCACAGAACAGCTGGGTTTATGATGAGATCACTGTGCTGACATATACACTGGGCTTATTTTACACATTAGGTGACTTCTGAAGGCACCTGAATTTCCCCTCTGTGGGACAATAAAGGCTATTTCTATTCATTTTTATTTAGAGGTAGCAAATGTCGGTGTCCTTCACAGATCAATTACATGTATATTGAAGCAGAATTATGGAGTGTTTGATTCAACTGACCAGTTATTTCATCTGAATTTAAGGGAGCTAAATACAAATCCAAGGCCCACTTTCCAGATTGTCTAAATAATAATAATAATAATAATAATAATAATAATAATAATGACATCATTTTCATTCCAGTTAACAGTTCTGCATTACTCCATGTTGGTCCGTCATGTAAAATCCTGATGAAATACTTTGAATTTTGTGGTTGTAGCATGATAAAAGATGAAAAGGTTCAAGATGTATGAATATTTTTTCAAGGCACTGTACAAATTTCTGTTATTCACTTTTTCTTTACCCATTTTTAAACTAATTAAAAACAGGGCAGTTAAGATTTAGTGGAAGGATCTTAAATTATTCATTATGCTAACCATCTGTTACCAAGGAGACAACAACTCAGTCTCTTGTTTCAGTGGTTTGAACCCTCACTTGATAATCCAATCTTTTATAATCTTATATACATAAGACATAATTTATTGTATATTAATGGAAAGGCATGGAAGTAGTTTCATAAAGTCACAGAAATCTGGATTTAAAAAAAGCCACTAGCAAAGATGAGTGTAATGGTACAATTCTTATAGTAAAAAAAATACACAAAAGCAGTCTTCAGAATAACAAGTATTCACTAAAATAGAATAAATCTGACCTCAAAATGTCAAATTATAAACACCAATCTTGTAGCTACAACTCCAGAGATTAAGCTCATATCCGTAAATCATGTTTTATTGAGGGAATAATAAAATGATTCCGCTCTCATCGTAGGAAAGTGTCCGTACTGGTAATCCCCACATGATGGCGCAGTTCACCAAACATGATCACCATGAACTGGTCTAGCTGCAACTCAGGGGAGAAAAAAAAAATAGAAGAAGAAAGAGGAATGACATCATGTTGTACAGCGCAGACAAGAGTGCTCAGAAGCTGCAGCCTAAGTAAAGAAACTGTGGTATAACTGTGAGCAATTCCTCTAAGCAAGCCGATGGAAGAAAAACAGGAGAGAGAGGATTGTCAATTTGAAGAGAAGAAAAAGAAAAGGAAAAAAAACAAACAAACAAAAAAAAAAACAGACAAAAACCCATCTGCCAGCTCTGTGTAGCTGAGTGCTGTCTGCTCGTTTTCAGTGAAAACATGAGGGAGTAAAAACAACCTTCCTTTATCTAAGGTTTTGTGTATGTGTGCAGATGAGTCTCCTAGAAGAGTTGTCTCTTTGTGACAATAGTTTGATGTAGCATATTTGGATTTATGCAAGTAATTAGGATGCTTACAGCTGCACCCTCTTTCTTCTTTCTTAAAACAGCTGGAGGGAAATGCTTGAAAGCAAATTTATGAGGCCATTATGTTGTTTGTACAGTAAATGGTTTCTATAGTGATGGCTAGACTCCTAGAACAGTCTGTATCCCTGCATTGTCTTGGCAGCAGGATACAAAAAAAAAAAAAAAAAAAAAAAAAAAATATATATATATATATATATATATATATATATATCTAGATGTGCTGAGAATGAAGTGTTAGAAAATCTGTCTTCAAGTGAGCCATCTACTTTAACACATGACTGCTTCAGTAAATATCTCACTGAAACACATGTTTGCTAGAAGCGGAGAGTGTCACATATTAATTTAAAACACAAAGAACAGCACTTCATCCTCCATTCAGAGTAACTTTGTTTCATGATGTTAATGACAACTAGAACTGGAAAGAACAGAGTTTATATAAATATAAGTGTGATTTTTCATAGTTATGGCTATGCCCACCTGGCGTGATCGAAGTACTCTTTATGCTGGTTCCTGTAGAAAACAGAGAATCGCAGCATCCGCCCGGCAATGACTTCGGCCTTCTCCAACAGTTGGTTTAGATGCACCGTAGAGTAATCTGGAAATATATTCATAATTCTATTGGTGAAAAGCATTGAAAACAGATCTTCAGTTGTCCTGAATCTATATATATTGAAATTTTCAGTTATAAAAAAGCAAAAGATCATCTGCTCTGCCAAAGAAGAAACATGAACCTAACATGAAGGATAATGTAATTATTCCCCACCAAATATCCCCTTTGTGACGAAGCAATTAGAACAAAAACATTTAATCAAGACTTGTAATATAATTCTATTCTCACCCACCACATAAAGGGTTTTTTTCTAAATGTGTGTGGGTAAAAGCCAAAATAATAAAAGGAATTATCCACCCCACAAGCTCCAAAGACATCCAACAAATGAATGCTTGAAGACAAATGAAACAAGGTGTGCAGCTTTGTTTTCTTTTCTATAGCTGAGAGTTAGATTTATTTTTCAAAGAACACCTTGACTTTGTTACTGCCTTAATCACACACAAGGCATTTGTTTATTTATAATGTCAGGAATTTGTCTACTCAGCTAGGACGTGGAGGAGGAGCAGGAACATTATAATGCCCTCAGTTTATTTTCCTCCTTTATAAACTGCTTGTTTTTATCTTTTTCAAATCCTAATCTAAGAGATGCCCCACCAATGCATTTAATGTTGTCCACTTATCTGAGATCAGGTTATTGGCTGACAGGGCTGGGATTTAAAACCCAGACATCCCTCTCCCTCGGGCGATTAATATTTTCACTCCAGTAAGTTCTGGTAGACTTTCAGTAGGGCATACCCAGAAAGTCTCCAAAAGAAGATCATCAAATGCAAGAACCACCTCAGCTGAATCCTTTTAATACAGAGGAGCAGTGGCTCTATTCTGAGCTCTCCCCAGATGATGAAGCAACTCACTGCATGTCTGTGGGTGAGCCCAGCCAGTAGTGATAGTGTGATGAAGCCCTGTGAATGTGTTGATTTCCAGCATTTGCTTCGCAAAAAGGCTGATCACACAAAGCCCCATTTAACAGCTCATTTGGGAGTACTGACATCTGCTGGTTATTTGACATATGTCCTACTGTCACATTACATGTGGGCTACATACCAATGGATTTGTAAAAATAATGATGCAAGTATTATGTCAGAATCCCCATATCATAAGATATTCTGAAAATGAATACAGGTCTCTTCACAGGCTTCAGCCTGGACCGATATAAATTCACTCTAAGCCAGCATACAGATGAAGCTCATTTCAGCCGATGCTTTTCAGAACTTCGTTCTTTCACTCATGATTAATATATTGTGACTACAAGTGAATTGAGAACTTTGCTTTTTGGCTCAGCTCTTAATTTACCATGACAGACAAGAGGAGTGCCAGTGTGACTGCAGACAAGGCCCTAAATCCATCTATCAATTCCTTGTTCCATCCTACCATCACTGGTGAACAAAATACTGCAGTTTCCTCTTTTTTGTCTGGTTGTGAACCACAGCCTCAGACTGAAATGACTCATCGCGGCTGCTTCACACTCCAGACCGCTTTAGTTAACACTGAAAATCATGCTTCGAAGACACCAACAGAACCACACCTTCTGCAAAAAGCAAAGATGAGGTTCCTTAACCAGACACCCTCCTTTCCATGAATACGCCTTGAGATCCTTTCTACAAACACCACAGACAAAGGGCAGCCCCAGTGGACTTCATCACACACTGGGAACAAGCTTGAGTTTGTGCCAGATTCACAAAACACATGTAGACCACACAACTAAACCTTCATAACCCCTTCATGACTTTCTCTTGCATCTAAGGTCCAATAACTGATTGGAGACTCATTTCCAACACCCTTCAGTAAGTTTTCCTAGGAGGCTGAGAAGTATGATCAGTTGATCCACACTCTCCATTCCACTTTCTTGTCTGTCACTTTATTAGGCATTTTACCAGTCGTCAACACAAAACTGAATAGGTGTGTCAGTCACAACATAGCTAACAATATCCAGTGTTTTAGGGCCTTTGTGAAAGACATTGTGGCCTGAAGGTCATTGGTACCTGCAATGGAATTACCACTTTGAGGATCTACTTACCCCTGGTCTGAAGACCCCAGGAAAGGCACACTTCAACTGATAAAACTTTAGAAACCCCCTTGCTGGTGCTAAAATACTGTTCTCTCTCTCTCAAACTTTGCTATTTCTATTATTTTAACATGAGCTTAACTAAAGAAATAAAAATAAATTGTGACATTGTGAAATAAATTGTAAGAAAAACATAAAGGGACTATTTCTTTCCTCAATTTTCTTGTGCATCAACAAACCACTGGTTCATTTCTTGAGCATAGCAGCTTTTTTGTGGCTGGTCATCTTTTGAACTAAGCTATAAAATTAGTTTCAAGCATTCTTACATTAATTGCTAAACAACATTTCTTCATGACTGTTACCTTGATTCACAGTAGGTTTGTTTTACCATCTGGAGTAACCCAGTTAAACTGAAATCTACTGCATTCAATGAGCTGATGATATAGTGCACAGCCTCAAAGCCACTGTAGCTGTTTGCCAGAGCTGAGGACAGGAAGGAGAATGTGCACCAAAGGGCCTAAGCTGTATGTCCGTTATCTTTTACTAGGAAGCCTCAGTGAGCACTCCCCCCACCCCAAGTCTCCTTTCCCCTCCCCCACTATAAGCCTCTCGGTTGTTATGTTATGTTATGTCAATTTAGAATCTGTAGTCATATAGCACAGCTTCCCTTGTTCCTTTAATCCTTCTATTTTCTCATCTACCCCTCCTCCATCTCTTTATGGATCTTCTCAACTCACTGCAGACTTCCTTTAATATTCTCCCTCCTAATGTCATCATCTTTATTTCGTTTTTTGTCTTCTTTGTTTGTTTCTCTCTAATTTAGCTAGTTGCCTCCCAACCTGAAAGGCAGCTCTGGTGGCAGTTAATCACATAAATGCATTATATGGACTGTGAGTTGTGGATTACACACCAGCAGTGCAGAACTCAATGATCTCGCTCCATTCAGAGACGGTGTAGTCCCCGTCGGTCTGTTTTGATGCAGTCTGGACGGCCACAGTGTACTCTGTGCGGGGGCTCAGGAACCAGTGACCCCGGACCGTCATGGGCAGGGGCACCGCCTTTGCCACAAGCTTGGTGGGAACATCCTGGTTAGAGAGAAGGGAAACAGGATGACAGGGAAGGAAAAGGGCAAAAAAGGTTAATCTTGACAGGTCCTAAGTACTCAGAAAGAGACCGTCCATGTATGGCTTTTTTTCAGCTACATGCAGAGATTTGCAGACACACATATCAACACATCTGACAAGATAATTTATATACCCAAAATGCTTTGTCAAATCCCATCAACAACCCCCCACCACACAGGTATCAGTTGGCCTTAGCAGCTCAGTGATTGGACCGACAGTTCCTGCCTAGCAACAGAGTCATCCCGCTACAACAAAGCAGAAAGGTTCTCTGCAGCAACCCAAAGAACTAAAATACAAAAAGAAGGAGGTTGATGAGCCAAATATTAAAGAATTACTAAAATAGATCCAAAAGAGTGCCGTCATGTTGGTGTTGGAAGATAGAGCTGTGAAGGTGTCATTTGCCCACCAGAGCACTAAGCAGCAGTCTCCTGAAGTCAAAACAAAACCACCTTGAAAGGAATCTTCTCCCTTTAAGCTCTGAAAGAATGTTCAAGTTGAGGTAAACACCACCTTAAAAAAAAAAAAAAAAAAAAAAGTACTAATATGGTGACACATTAAAGGACAAAAAGGCCTTAATGGTGCAGTTAAAAAAAAAATCCATACAATTTCCCCCCCCATTTTTACAGGTAGGAAGACAAAACTTCAGTTTTTCTAAATTCATCATATTCTATTTGAGTATTTTAAGTGGGTGGTTATTTTCAGAGAGAATGAACAAAAAAGGTTTCATTTAACTGAAATCAAAAGAATTTGATCATGTGTTGCCACTTCATTCACCTAAAGTATGATAAAACTCCAACAAGCACATCAAATATTGTTTTTGTGATCAGTGAACTAACAGTAAAACATCACTGTGTGGCACAATGTGCTACAGAAGAATAGTGACTTAAGATAAATCTGGTATGTATTTATTCATTTTATCTCAGAATTACATACGCAGCATAATATCTTAATCCATATCACTGATATCCTTTGGAAAAAAAAAAAAAAAAAACTTCCACCACCACATTTGTCGTGCTCTAAAAAATGAATTCTATATTAATTTAATCATTAGTGTTAAGTTAAAGTAAATTCTTAAATGTGCCTTCAAGTTCATTTACGACTACATCATTACAAGTTAACTCATGTTCATGTTGCTCTACCTATTGACTGTGCATAACCAGGCAAGATTCTTATTATTTAATAACTTAAAGAAACCTACACATTTGTGCTAAAAACTACTGCTCTTCTGAAAAAAATTAAACACTGTCTAATGATGTTTGTTATTAAATTTCAGGCACAGGGAACTAACCAGCTGTTCTTGGTCCCCAAGAGTACTGGAATGGTCACACAAGCTGGATTTCTACATGTATATTGATGTGTGACACATCAGTCGTAATTGTTCAAAGCAAAACTTTTGATCCCTGATGGTTGAATTTAAACAACAAAACAAACAGCAAAAATAAATTACTTAAAATATTTTTAAACATGCATATTTCATACAGGATTCTCTCAACATATAAATCATGTGAAGTGAACATGATTTGAGCAGCACACATTTGGTTATTGTTTTGCTGGCTTTACTTTCAAGCTGTAGAGCATTATTTTGGTTGTGTCAGATATGAAGTGCATACATTTTTAAATATAGAAGACATGAAGGTAATATTTGTTGAGCCGTAGAGCAGAGTAGGATCCAATCAGCCTCGGACCAACTCTGTTGAATTGATTGTCACAGCTCGTTATTTGAGAAGAGAATTTTACCAATAATAAAATAATAGAAAAAGCCATTTCAGGGGATGATTCAGTAGTTTAATTCAGTTTAATTCAGTAGTTTTGTGTAAATGTACCAGTAATGAGCCTATTATTTGTTTTCAAAAAGGCCACACAGCCCATAATAAGAACCTGTCTGGTGATTCATCTCGCAGTGACATCACCTTCAAAAGGTTGTTTATCTGTCAGACTCGAGCATTGTTACCTTGTGTTTGAACTTGTTTGAGTTTTTGTTCTCCTTCTTATTCAGGTCAATGAAGTAGTGTGTGATGCGTTCCTTGTTGCGTGCTTCCATGTCCCAGCAGATCTTGAAGGAGTCGCAAGTGATGTTGCTGATTTTGATGTTCTGAGGAACAGGGAGTTCTTCCATGCTGCCATCCTGGGATTTGCTGCCTGTGTAATTGAAAAAAAGAAGACTGTCACCATGAAGCGGCACAATAATATCAGTAAAATGGGACCAAATGACTGATATTCTTTGAATAATTACACTTGCTGCTTGAATATTTGCTTATGTGGACCCAAAGGTGATCATAAGTCATACTATTTTATGCACACAGTTCAAAACATAAAATCCTGACTCCAAGCATTTAGTCAGCCTGCACAGTAGTATCTTCCCATGCAGTGGCTAAAACCTAAAAAAACTGCAGTAGGTACTCAACACATAGCATTTACAGTATAGCCATCAAATTGCACAGCGGGACAGAGCTGCTTACTGTATATGCTGCCATGGAAACACCACTCTCTACACGCTCATGCACGTATCTGCTTTATGGAGCCTCAGCAGCATTTAATCTCTCTGATACTCAATTCCCTTCTCTTCTAAGCAGACACCAGTATGCTTATTGGTTTTGTGAATCTACTGCAGTAGCAAGAGCATTTGAACAGTAATCAGGGTCACGATTTGGCCACAGTGTCACTAACCTATTTGGCCTCAACCAAAAACTCAAGACTTTTCATCAAAGACTATGGATAAATCTCAAATTTTTCCTGCTACTTATTCTTTGGTTCCCAAATGCTTTACAACTCAAAGTTCACCCAGAGGCTGATGAAAAACAAAACCCAGCTGAATAAGAGCTTTGTCACAGTAGACAGAGTATGGACTTTGAGACGCCCACTTGGCACGGCAACAATGCATTTTCTGTGTATGCTCTGGGGTCTGAACACAACAGTGACTAAAATTCAAGAGTGTAGTATTTGGGGGGTAATGTTCAATATGACTGGGCTCTATAGAGGGTTAACAATAGCTGGAGTACTGGAGCATGGAAAATCCATCTCTGTTCGTTCACTGGGAGAGGCAGAGATAAAAGACCGGGCTCGTAATTGGGTTTGTGCACTCTAACGCCTCACCTCCAAGTAATTCTCAAACAGCACAACCTTTGTAGATTGATTTTCTCAAAATTAGACAAGCAGAGGGTACCTTTTAACTCTCACTATATTGCTTGAGAACTCAAAGCAGATAAAACGTGCAGTCACAAACAGACTGTTTCCAAAAAATATTTGATCATAAAAAAGGTCAACAGTGTCTGAACATGAACTCATGGGGTTTTGCAAAATAACTATGATGTACTTTTAATTGGATTTCATTCAATGGACCAACAAAAAGTAGTACATAATGGTGAAGTGGAAGGAAAATCATAGATAGTCCTCAAAGCTGTTTTGCAAAAAAAAACCAAGTGACATGAATTTGCTTCACTGTGTTACTTTTAAATGAAATCCAGTGCAGCTAATTGGCCTCAGCAGTCACCCATCAGGAATTAGACCACCTCAAATCTCAATATAACTACAGCTGTTCTGTGAAGGCCTGAGGTTTGTTGAGAACTTTAGTGAACAAACAACATAAAAAGACAAAGTTTCATACCAGACAGATTGAAGATAAAGTTGTGTTGAAGTTTAAAGCTTTAGGTTATAACACATCTCAAGCATTTTCAGTTCAGAATGTCATCTGTAAATGGAAAGAGTGTCCCACAACTGCAAACCTAGCAACACATGGCTACTGACCTAAACTGACAGGCTGGACAAGGAGAGCATTAATCAGAAAAGCAGCCAAGAGGTCCATGGTAACTCTGGAGGAGATGCAGAGATCCACAGCTCAGGTGGGAAAATTTATTAACAGGACAACTATTAGTCATGCACTCAAAAAATCTGGTCTGTAAGGAAGAGTGGCAAAAAAGAAACCCATTGTTAAAAAAAAAAAAAAAAAAAAAAAAAAAAAAAAAAAAAAAAAAAAAAAAAAAAAAGCCATTTCATGGCTTGAGGCAGGTTGCCTCAAGCCATGAAATGGCTGTATCAAAATAGCTGAATTACCTCCTCAGGATGCAGTCAGGTTCACCAGAGTCCTACTAATGACTTTATTATTTGCTTCAGGTGTGTTGAAGCAGAGTCAAGTCAAATCAAGTTTATTTGTATAGCACATTTAAGCAGCAAGGTAGTTCAAAGTGCTTTACATGGTAAAAATGTCAATAAAGTATACAGCAAAATCATCAAGCAAATATACATCAAATTTATCAAAATCATCGAGCAAATATCCATGCATCAAAATCATGAAGCTCATCAAGCAAATATAATAATTAAAAAATACTGATCAATGTTCCACTTACTCCTAATCAAAGCCAGCTCAAAACACGTGACAAACAGAGACATCTTAATGTTGCAGGACACTGGCCGTTGAGGCCTGGATATGAAGACCCTTGTATTTGCAATACCACACTGTTGAAGTCACTTTAATGTATTTTCAGAATGCTTGCCTGCTGCTACAGTTTACAAAGCACAGAGGATGAAGCAACTCCTGAGTATGAAATAAACAGTCCTCCTTCTGAGTGCACTTGGCCTGACTTCGCAGAGCTTACAGGGCACTCCCAGTCCTCTCCATGTTGACTGGTGAAAACATCCTGTCCTGCTGGTGGTCTGCATTTAAAGTGCCCATCTCATTAAATCCAGACCCCACTGAGCTGATTAATTTGGCTCAGACTGAGGGGGTCAGCGCGAGACATGATGGGGCACAGCTCAGAGAGGAAGTGTTCCATCAAGTCGGTGCAGACCAGACAGTGATGTAAGTGCTGCAAAGTCCCATCCAAGACTGGGTGGTGTTGACCTTTACCAAATTCTGAAAAAAAGACAACCTCTGTTGTCATTCTCTAACATCTGCCTTAAGCAACAATGAAATATAGCCTCAGGGGGTTACCAAGGACTTCTTCTCTGGTTTTCCTGTACCATTATTGCTGTGTAACTCATCTCATGGTTGGAAAGGTTTCCATTTCTTCTGCTTCTATTTGCTGGATTTAACTACGGATGAAAAACCTACCAACTGCCTGCTGCAAAATCCTTCCTTTTCTACTTCTCTTTAAAAATATTTGTCAACAACAATGTTTTCCTTCAAAACTAAACACAGTAAAGGTTTTTACCCTCCCACCTTCTTGTGACTTCACCATGCCGATTCATGTCCTGTTTACTCCAGTACTCACCTAATTCATTTGTAAACTGAGTCTTCATACCAAGAAGACAATACCATACCTTCACTATTGCACCCTAATACTGCCTTTAAAAACCATTAGTCAGTACTTTCATGCAAATCTATGCACACCACCAATCTAGTTTACCCCAAAGTACCAATATACAGGCAGATGTAGAATGCCTTGTAAAAATATTCGTCTCCGATGGACTTAAAATGTTTATGCAACAAATTTCACTGGGTTTTAACAGGGTTTAATGTAATGGACCCACAAAAAATAGGGAACAATTATCCGAAAAGGAAAAGGACACATGGTTTGCATTTAATACTTTGGAAATCAGTTTACTAGAGTTCCAGCTGCATGTTTTTTTTAGGGTATATTTACAATCTTTGTAAAATAAGCAAGAATAAGTGTTCTTTTTAAAATAGCTAAAGCTCAGTTAGATTGGATGGAGACAGCCAATGTTCACAGATTCTCAGTTGGACTTTGACTTGACCATTCTAACAAATTAATGTGCTTTTATCGAAATCATCATTACCCTGGCTGTAAGCTTGGCTTCATCCAATGAGCCTCCGTAACCAGTCTTGGGTCTTTTACAGCTTCAAAAAAATTTTTCTTTCAGGATTTCTCCATATTTAGCCTTATTTATCTTCCCATCAAGGGATCACATGGGAAATGAAACTGCTTTAGATTTTGTTTTGGTCTACAGTCCCCTCCAAAAGTATTGGAACAGCAAGGCAAATTCCCTTGTTTTTGTTGTACACCGAAGACATTTAGGTTTAAGATCAAAAGATGAGCATGATACAAGAGTTCCAAACATCAGCTTTTATTTCCCAGTATTTACATGTAGATGTGTTAAACAACTCAGGACATACCACCCTTTGAATGAACTCACCCATTTTTCATGTGAGCAAAACTATTGGAACATGTGACTGACAGGTTTTTCTTGTTGACCAGGTGTTGTGTTTAAGGTTGATTGTTTAAACATTAAACAGTTCTGCATGACTAGTCTACTTTTTGGCCTGGGTTCAAACATTTAAAAGTAGGTATTTCTTATTAAGGAGGATAAACCAACATGAGGACCAGAGAGCTGCCTATGGGAGAAAAGTAAGCCATTTTGAAGTTGAGAAAAGAAGGAAAATCAATCAGAGCCACTGGACTAACATTAGGCATAGCAAGCACAACAATTTGGAATGTCCTGAATAAGAACGAAACTACTGGTGTACTGAGCAATAGATGTCAAACAGGCCAACCAAGAAAACAACAGTAGTTGATGACAAAAATTTTGAGAGCTGTGAAGAAAAACCCCAAAACGTCAGTAAGTGACATCACCAACGACTTCCACAGTGCAGGGGGTGAAGGCATCACAATCCACTGTTTGAAGAAGACTACGAGAGCAGAAATATAGAGGCCATACCCAAAGATGCAAACTACTCATCAGTAGTGAGAATCAGAAGGCCAGATTGAACTGAACAAAGATGGAAAAGTTCTGGAACACAATCTTATGGACTGATGAGATTAATCACTACCAAAGCGATGGAAAGGTCAAAGTGTGGCGAAAAAAGGGAACTGCTTATGAGCCAAAGCACACATGCTAATCTATGAAGCATGATGGAGGTAATCTCATGGCTTGAGCATGCATGACCACTTCTGGAACAGGTTCATTAATATTTATTCATGATGTAACTGATGATGGAAGCAGCAGAATGAATTTCGAAGTGCACAGAAACAGTTCGTCTGCCAATTTACAGAGAAATCCATCCAAACCAATCGGGAGGAGTTTTTAATCACACAACAAGACAATGACCCAAAGCACACTGCCAACTGTATGAGAATGTATTAGAGTAAAAGGGGGATGAATACATGCCACACTCATTAAATATTTGTAAAATAAATAACTTTGTAAACAAAGTATCATTTTCCTTTGGTTTGATCCGTAAGACTGAGCTTACTTTTGTCAGTGTTGTAGTTCCTATGTGCTGAGTTGAGTATGTTCTAGGAGATTCTTGCGATTACTCATGTTCTCTTCAGTGATTAATTACTCATTTCTGCATTTCCTGCATTCACGCTGCTCCATTCCGGTCTCTTTCTTTGTAATCTTTACATGTCTTTTTGTATCATTCTCCCATAGTTCCTCGATTCATAGACCCACACAGCTGCTGCACAATCATTTAATTACACTCACCCATTTTTCACACCACCAATCGTTGTACTAGTATTTAAAACTTCCTATTTTCTACCTCATCCTGCTTAAATCTACTGTTGTACCCTGAACTAAAGGCTGGTTACTCTTAATGGAAAGCTGCAGGCATCTTCAGTAAAGGTGAGGCTTCACTTGTCCTTTAGTAGTTTTATAAAGTTCTTCTCAGTTTAGTCCACATTATACTTCCTTTGTGCATGGTTCTATAAAATACACAGGTAAAAGAAAATTCACCAGCTCGGATATTTGTCACTCAATCTATGCAAAAGTATTTATTAAACTTTTTTCATCAATTTAGAAGCAGTGCAATTACTTCTATATAAACCTAGGATTAATGTCCTTCAACATTTGTAAATAGGCAACATATATATGAATTATCAAAATACAACTTAATTTAGTTATGATTATAATCCAACAAATAATATGAAAATCTCATATACAAAGCTTTGCTAAGTAGCTTAAACATCTTCAAAACAACTAAAAAGTCAGTAGTGCTCCCTAACAGTTCTCCCTCACTTAATTTCTGTCCTGAACTACTACTCTGGAAAGTCCAAGAATATTAAGGCTTTGTATCAGCTGCTGTTGTGACTGGCAGGTGGGCCAGCCAATGATGGTACAGATGAGATTTTAATGCAAATTCCTCATCTTCTTGCTTTCTTGTTGTGTCTCTGTTTGTTCATTAGTTTGTTTTCTGTTAAACAAATGTCAAGAACCTGCCTGTCTTCTGCTCGCATTTGGGTCCTCCACCTCACACACTACTTCCCAATTTTGCTCCACTTTGTCTTTTCCTATACACTAAACACACTAAAGTTTGTGGTGGAAATAGGGGGAAAAAATGGGAAAATGCTAAAGGTTCATAGCACTGTATGACCAAAACCACTGAATGTAAACAAGACAAGCCAGGCCTTTTCTGTGGGAAACTAAAGTTTGCTTTAAATCTTTGGGGACTCAGAGAGCACAGGATGAAAAATGGAGGAGCGAGAGCCAAGATGGATGAAGGTCAGGCTGTGAGAATGAGTAAACTGTTCAGCCTCTCACAGGAGGCCTGAACCCTCATCCAGACTTAAATTAATCTGCTAGCATCATGCCCTTGGCTCCTTCTTCTTGGATTTGCTTGCACTTAATTTGGCTAGGATATAATGTTACCACAAAGACATATTATGGTGTGCTTCTGTTGTTTTGTCTCATCATTTGATGGACTTTTATGCTCTACTGCACAAAAGATGGGGGCTGGTTTTTGGCACATCATGATTAAGCAAAAACAAGACAGTTTATGAGCCTTTATTTAAGAGTTCAGAAGCACAGATTAATTATGCAACTCCCTATGGAGTTCTCAACAACCCAGGAGAGCTCTGCATGCTTCAACAGAGCACCACGTCAGGATGCAGAGATGTCTGCTCTGTGGGAAACTAGACAGCTAAAATCATTTAAATTCAAACAAATGATCTTATTGTCTGCAGCCCCTTTAGTTGGTGTGTAGTTCATACCCAAGAGATGTAAAGAACAACAGTGAATATCTTGCTAATATGCATGTGTACGTCCTTCCTAATGCATCTGGTAGGAATTTGTTCCAGTCACACCTCGAGGTATTGTGTATCATCTTTCAGCAGTCTTTACTAGTGAGAGGAGAGCAATTTGTCTTCAATTCAGTCTGTCTGAACAGTTTTGATGTGATCTCCATGCTGTTGCCATGTCCACCATGTATGACTAAAGCTCCATTTGAGTGCTCTGATAGTGGATATGGGGAAAAATCGCTAGGTGATAGTTTGACTGCACAAGTGCACTTAGACAACCCAACTGAAGTGCAAAATGCAAGTCTAAAACTGAACTGTAAACAGGAACAAAGCAATATTAGTCAGAATAGAAACTCAGAGCCCTTTGGAAAAAAAAAATCTATCACAGCTTTCTTTTAGTTGTAGCACAGGCTAAACTGTGATAGGAACCAAGCTGTGAGCAAGAGAAGCTGCCAATGGGAAAAAAAAACAAAAAAAAAAAAACATGTTTCAGAGTGTGATAAACAATGTGCTGCAATGGGGTTAAACTGTTTCCTCCACCTTTAGCCATGCTCAAAAAAAAAAAAAAAAAAAAAAGATTTTCAGGTTTTTTTTTACCCTACCAGATTAACTGGAGACCAACAAAACAGTTTTTTTTACTTGTCCAAATCCAGTATGAGTCATTATTTCTCATTTGCATATACTTTAAATTCAAAAGCAACAGGCCTCCATTTTTTCCAGTTAAAGCCCTGAATTTCTGGAAATACCCATAAGTACAATAATACTTTGGTATTATTTTAAGTGTTATTAAAGTGGATATTCTGCATTAAAATCAACAGGCAATTCAACAAATAGTCAGTAAGTGGCTGCATAACATTTGTAGGTCTTGCCAGCACAGTCATGAATTATGTCAGAAGGCAGGCCTGCTGTTGCCTGGTCTCTAGCAGAATCATTAACTAATGAACCAAAATCCAACAGGCCATGTTGCAGCAGGCTCAATGAACTAAACCAAGACTGCTGAATAGTCATTATTGGGATATAGTTTTAGGAAAGCACTGTTTTGAGCCGAATGGTTTTATGTGCAGAACAGCAAAAACTGATGATGTCTGTCATTTTATTTGTTTAACATTTATTTAACCAATTTTTCAAATATTTACACCCTGGCCAAGAAGCAGCATATAGAGCTGTTGCAAAAAAAAAAAAAAAAAAAAAAAAAAAAAAAAAAAGAGAGACAATAAAAAACTATTTTACATCATATTTTTATAATTTTAGCATGTCTTTATATTTATCAATCATGAGGTTATCATATTTTGATAAAGCCCTATTCAGAGTAGCAGCCTAGAGGTTGATGGCAACCGGATGAGCTGCAAAAATTCACAGCTCAAGAGGAAGGATTTCTTAACACAGAAGAAGAGAAATTTCAGACACTGATTAGTTGCATAAACAGCAGCCACTGTTCACCCTTCATAGACACAATGGCGAAGTATATGAAACCAAAACAGTGATCAGAGCACAGTAACACAACTCAGTCTGCCCACATACAAGTCTAACTTATTCACATAAACTAATTCTGCAGTTTTCTCCTAAAACATCCTCCTCCCCCACATATTGAAGATACACATGTCATAGCCACATGAGTACAGTGAACCATTAACCCCATCTCTAACACAGGGAACACAGAAACAACTTGTTTCCCACTGTGCATTGAAATGCTCAAACAGGCCTCCATGTGTGAGAGAGAGTTCCATGCATTCATTCACTTGCTCAGCATAGGCGTTCAAGCCTCTCATGCAGGCAATTAAATATTAATGGGATTCGGATAAATTTAGAAAGTAAAACAGAAATGGATGCGGTCTGCATCGACCCAATGTGATAGTGCTGGGTTTCCAAGAAGGGTGAAGTGAATGTTGAAAGGACTTCTGAACAGTTTGAGGTAGAGATAGTGAGGAATACAAAGCCTTTCTGGCAATAATTTTATGCACACAATGCCAGCTGAAATTAAAGCAAGAAATGTCTGTATAATCCAACTAAAACAGAAGGAGCTACCTTATGCTTACATGTTTGTGTTCAACAAAGTCTATATCACTGTACTGATTTCTTTTGTTTTCACTTTTGACATACTTAAATGTTTCAGATCATCAACAAATTTTAATATTAGAGAAAGACAACCTGACAAAATACAAAATGCAGTTTTCAGAAAAATCCAATTTTCATTCATTAAGAAAAAAAGCTACCCATACCAAGCTGCCTCTTTCTGAAAAAGTAATTACCCTCTAAACCTGATAACTGGCTGTGCCACCCTTGGGGAAGTAAAGCAGCCACACCTTCCAAAAAGTTCCTCTTTTGTTTTACCACTGAACACAAGCTTTTTCCAGGAGTCTTCAGGATAATCAGGATGTTTTGTGGGAAATGTGCAGCACTCCTTTGTGATTGCTGAACAATGACTACTGACCTTAACTGAGCTAAAGCTTTAGATGTTGTTCTGGCTTCTTTTGTGATCTCCTTGATGTGTCGATGTGTTCATGAAGCAATTTTGAGAGGTGGCCACTTCTAGGATGGTTCACCAGTGTCCCATGTTTTCTTGAGTTGTGGATAATGCCTCTCACAGTGGTTTGTAGGGGCCCAAATCCTTAGAAATGGATTTGTAACCCTTTTTAATACTGATGGATGTTTGAGATGTTTTTCATCTGTTGTTGAATTTCTTAAAATTGAGGCATAACATGTTGCTTTTTGAGATCTTTTAGTCTATGTCAGGGGTCCTCAAATCCATGCCTTGAGGGCTGGTGTCCTAGAATTTTTAGATGTGTCCCTGCTCCAACACACCTGGATCAAATGGTTGAATTACTTCCTCAGTATGCAATTAAGGTCTCCAGAGTCCTGCTAATGACTTCAATATTTGATTTAGGTGTGTTGAAGCAGAGCCACATCTAAAAGTTGCCAGACAAAAAGCCCTCAAAGACTGGTTTTGAGGATCCTTGGCCAACTTCATGTTCCCAGACTGGTTCTTTTTATGTAATTACTAGATTCTACAGGGCTGCCAATAATCAGGCTGAATGTGCCTGAATGTGTTTAAAACTAAACAAATACACACACAAAAAAAAAAGATCCTGAAAAAAACGTGGAAATAGTAAATTGATGATTTAACAAGAGGTTTGATGTTTAGCATTATTATTATTATTATTTACTTTTTTTTTTTTTTTTTTTTTTTTTTTACATCATGTTCTGATTAGTTGGTATGGGTTTTTCCTTGACCTGTATAAATATCTGGTACATTTTTGCACACAATGAACACAATGAAGACATGATAATGGTATATAGATGGTCATTATAACACCGATGTCCTTCCAAATGATCTGACTGATACAACACCTGAATATTTTAAATAACAACAACTACTTTTGCTTTTACAAATAGTGCAGACATTGTTGATAGAGCAACACAGCAACAGAGAGTATGTGGGCGTCTCAAGGACAAAGACTTAGCTACTACTTACACTAGTAACTGTGCTGCATTACAAGGCTCACCCTAAAACCGTGCTTGGAAATCTACTGAAATGAAAGCGTTAGAATGATGCCAACAAAGCGCCAAGTTAATTCCAATACATCCCGTTGTATTGTAGCATGTGAAGCAGCCACGGTAGAGGAGAAAACGTGGCACTATGGCTGCATTGTGAGCAGATGCTGGGGGTCCTATGGGACTAGCATTAATGAAGATAAACCACTGACTTCTCCAGCCAATCCTAATATAAATGACTGGAATCAGAAAGACCCGAATCGTTCTTCATATAGAACGACGTGATTATATTTCATGGGTGCAAAAGCTAATTAATCTATAATTAAACTACTTAAACAGGCATCTCTGTGACCAAGCCTCAGATGTGGAATCAGCGCTGTGTAATTGCACTGATAGGTGTGCGGGGCTGCACCGCCTGTGCACGCTCTTGTGGGTGCAGCCATGTTTTAGCTTTTCAGTCTCCTCTCATGATGACTTGCTTTTTCCCTCCTATTCGCACCAATTATTTCGCACGAGGAAGACGAACAAATTCTAGTCAATTTTAACTCTGGTATGTGCAGCATGCTGTATTTAAAACCACGTTCATGTCTCTGTGTGTTTTTTTTCTACCTCTAAATATTATAACTTTGGAGCTTGATGAGAAGTCAGTCACAGACCAGTGGCGGTCGGGGATTATGCAGAATGATGGGTTTGAGTTAAATAAACATCACAATGGAATTTTGAGTGATAAAATGCATAATAGTAACTGCAAATGTACTGAAAATGCAGCTTTTCTCAAAGAGAAAACTGAGAAGAAACACCGATAAGCTATAGGCGGGGTTGGTGCCTTTCACTGTCCACGCCTGTGGTGCTGAAATAAAGGCGCTTATCAGCTGCCAACATGTGCATGCTCAGTCTGCAGAAACAGTTATTTCTAACAAATACTTCTAAATGATTAATGTTAATATATTCAGCTATGTTCTCTGCACAGATAAGCGCACAATTCATCTGTCTAAGGAACCTGTTAAGTCACCGCCCCTCATTCCTCATGCAAACTACGGGTTCTGCATTCAGCTCAAATTAAAAAGAGCATTATTTGCAGGAGCTTATATATATATATATATATATATATATATATATATATATATATATATATATATATATATATATATATATATATACATATATATACACACACACACACACACACACACACACAACTAAAGAACTACAGTAACAGACACTCACCGTCTCTTTCGCATAACTGTATGGAATCCAGGCTCAGGTCCTTGATCATCCCCTCGCATGGACTTAATGGGCTGGTGATATTGTGCGCCAAGCCTGGTACCTCCATCGCTGCTGGGGAGTCGGGGTGATGCTACTGGTTTGATTGCTGCTTAAATATCGACTCGAAGACGACAGAAGGCGTTCGTTCGCGTTATCAGAGGAAGGAGAAGAAGAAAGAGTCCGGTGTCCAGCCCCGCTCCGTCGCTCACAGCTCTCCTCTCTGTCTCCTGAGTGGTGTGGCCAGTGGCGCGTCAGCGGAATCGTCACGGGCTCGAACAGCGCAATGAGCCGCCAGCTGCAACTAGGGGCAAGGCAACCTCTGCAGAGAACGCGTTAATAAGCTGCCTATAGCCACAGATCAGGATCCGCTTCCATCACTTTTTACTGCACAGCGACTCCGCGCCTGCAAAGAGCCGCACAGAGCTACAAGTGTGCACACAATGACTGCGCCCTGTGTGTGTGTGTGTGTGTGTGTGTGTGTGTGTGTGTGTTAGTGTGCCGCTGCGGGACAGTTGAACATGTATAGTTTAGAGGATTACCGCAGAGGTAGTCTGCGGACTCAGTGGCTTCTTATGTAACCAGATTAGGCCGGTGTTTCCCCCTCTGTTTTAGTTCTGCATCTGAACTATGCTCACATGCACCCGTTCTTTTCCATTTCACGTCCAACGTCATCCCAACGCGGCTTCCCACATGTCCTTATTTGGTAAGGCGTAACCCTCTCTGGTTTGGGAGCGCAGGTGCAAGTGGGCCGTGCCATAATGAGCTGGGGAACTTTAATATACTATTCGATGATGGTAATGGATGACCAAGCTTAATACACCATTCTAAAGGTCAGACGATTCTTCTGGAAGACCAAACGCGCAATGGTATATAAAATTCAGATAATTGACAAGAAAGCCACCTTATAGTATGGGTTGGGTCATTTTCACTACAGCTACAACCGCATCTCTCCCTCCCTCTGCCTCTCTCCCACTTCTAGAGATCGAAGGTTTTGCCTTGTAATCTCTGTAAAATAGTTCAAACAGCCAGATTGAATGGAGAGTTTACAAACAGCACTTCTCAAGACTTACCATAGATTCCACAAATGGATTTAGGTTTAGACTTTGACGATGCCATTCTGACACTTAAATTTGCTTTAATCTGAACCTCCGCCCCATTGTCAAATCTTTGGTAGCCTCTTACAGATCTTTTGTTCCTGAGTTGCCCTCCCACTCAGTTTCCTCTATGTTCAAATCAACTCACGCTGGCTTTCCTGACCCTGCTGAAGAAAAGCATTCCCACAGCACAATGTTGCCACCACCAAGCTTGAGGTTGTGGATGGTGTTTTTTGTGTGCAGAGTTAGGTTTTTGTATAATATTAGAAAATGCACAAAAACTGACCTGTCTCTCCTCAGTCTCCCATTAGCTCCTTCCTCACACCTGCAAACTGCTAGCCAATCAGCCCCAGTCTGTTGTTCCAGCATTCACACTCCCAGTATTTAAGGTCCTTTCTTGCTCTCACTCCTCACTGGATCCTCCTGTTGTTTCCCTGTTACTCACCCAGGTTCTTCCCTGCTGTACGCTGCTGTTTTTGCTCTCTGGATTCCTGTTTTTGTTCTGTTCTGGCTCCTTGCATTCCCTGGGGTTTTTGTAAGTTTTTTTTTTGTTCATTTTATTACATCTTCAGAGACTACTCACTGCCTCTGCCTTTCTGCATTTGGGTCCACAACTACCACTAGACATCATGACACTGTGCTTCTAAGACTGTCAAAGTGCAATATTTGTAACTATAAAGTTGATGGGATGAACTGCTTAAAACATTTAGTAAAATTTGAATGCAGGTAACTATATGCTGAATTAATGATTTTTAAAGTTTACGATCAAGCTTCTAAGCTGTGTCTCTTCTTACTGCCTTAATCAGACAGTGAGGCCTGTTTTGGAACTCTCTATCTGAAACAAGTTTGAAAAAAAAAAAAAAAAAAAACAATTCTCTGTTGCCTTGGTATGAAAATGTGTGCTGATCACACGTGTACAACCACTCATGTCTGATGAGATCGCTGTAGGGTGACTTCTGTGTGCTGAGTGAAGAGGAGATGGTTGAGAGAGATGAGAAACAAGGATGGACCAACCATTACACACAGAATCAAAAAGTTGTGCCTGATCAGATTAAGAAGGTCTGGATCAACTTAATAGACTTTTATTCACAAAGCATTGTTTAATCTTTCAGTAGCAACATTGTTTGAATTGCTTATGATTTGGTTGTGAACGCTAAAGAGTGGAACAGTCAAACATTCTGCAGCCTCAAAGCAAACTCCCCGGCCAGACAGATGTAACCCCGGTTGTCCAAACTTCCTGGCAAAGAGACTTGATGGTTAAATAAAAACGCATGCCACAACTTTAAGATTTTTCAAAACAAAACCAATCATGCATAATTTTCCTTCCACTTTTCACATTCTATTGTGCTGCTCTATCTGGTAAAATCCTATTAAATTACATTGACAATTGTTTTTGTAATGTGACAAAATGGGAAAAGCTCAAGGGCTATGTATACTTTAGGAAGGCACTATAATGATCTCAGTTGGACTTCTACTCAGTTTATCAGTAGCCTGTAGGATGAGAGACTTCTTAAGACATAAAAGGTCAAGTATGTCACATTTTGTGGTTAAATAGGCTTCAAGCACCTTCGGTCATCAAATGCTGGAGTCACTGTTGTTTGCCTATTCCCTAAAGTGGTTTTGTTTCTATGCACTACAAAGAGCATCACAGTGATGCAGTGTCACTTTGTATTTGTTATGGCTTCTCTCTGTGTCACACAAGGCGCGGCCACAAAGTGATTATCTATTCAGCAGACAACGCATTCTGCAGCTGTGCCTCAGATCTGCTGCTGGAAATGCCAATGAGGGAGCTGCTGCATAATGAAATGCATCGGGATGTTTTTTGGAGAGGAGGCACTTAATCTCATCTGATGGGGCACATTAAGACGACGTCGTCATCTTAAGTAAGAGACCATGGGAAACTAAAGCCTTATACCAGTTTCTCATTTCCACTCAGTCCACAGTAAAGTAGCTGGTGACCATTTTCATAGGGCTTCGAGGATTAAAAAAAATTAGGTTATGTCTGGCAGGTGAATTAAACTCCTGGTAAGCTTGTAATCACTGTGGCATTCAGATACAGCCTTGATCAGATATCATCTGGGCATTACTGCATCTGGCTCAAATTTCCGGCCTGGTAAATAAAACTCATTAAAAGTGAAGGTCAGTGGCAGGATGAAGATCCCATCAAACACACAGCCATCTTTGTCTGAGGGGAAGATTCTGTTGGAGCTTACAGTAGATGTATACAAAACAGAGTAAATGATGTTGTACCTATAATATATTCTTATATATTCCAACACAGATCTTATGGCATCATCTTGCTCTCTTTTTCACTCAGCCTCCGACCTCCTTAATAATTCTGAATGCCTGCTGTACATTTTTGGTACAAGTGCAGTAGGGTGCGAGGATAATACAGTCCGAGGATTCTTTCCCATCCCACCTCCATCCATCCTTCCTGTCAGCCAGCTCTCTCTCCACCCACCCATATTCCCTCCAGCGAGAGTCATCCTGTGTTAACATCAGTGTTTCCAGCAGAGCTGCAGGAGGAAGAAAGAGAGCGACTCCCTGTCCTGTGTAACTCACACCAGGCCAATTCCAAACCCTTTTGCTCCTTCCTTACCAATCTCAATCTTTTCTCTTCCAGTTCACACATTCTGGTTTTATTCCTTCTCAAAAATTATCATTTAACTGTCTCCAATTTTTTTCTCTCATTCTGCTGCTATGGATCTTCTTTTGTCTCACAGCATGCTGTGTTTTGGCTGTCCTCTCTGATTTGTTCACTCTGCTGTGCCTAAAGACCACATGATGGTAATACTTTCAGACAGATGGAGTATTAGCAGGGAGAAAGGTGCAGAAAGGTTTTAGGCCAAATCGTAAAATACATTTAAAAGATTGAACCAGAGGAGATATATCTTTGTGCCTTTCATCTTTAAGCAGGGAAATTTGTATTGCACTGTTCGTACACAACGTAAATCAAAATGCAATTACAGAAAAAAAGAACAGAGGTAACAAACAGTACAAAGAAACAAGAGATGCATTAAAAATATTCATAGAAACATTTCACCATCAAATAAAAAGAAACTGTAAAATTCATATGGAAAAATTCCAGCTAATCCATGTTGGTGATGAATTCATGAAATAATCAACCTTTTCAACCTTCATGGAAAAACTGCAGATAACAGTACAGAATTTTAGTCCCTTTCAAAGACGCCAACAGTTCCTCCTCAGGTTTTCAGGTCTGAAATCTGGTTGTAGTGATGGGCTTGGACCTGAACCTTCAGAGACACATAAAAACAGTTACAAAGATGGCCTTCTATCACCTGAAGAACATTTCAAGGATTAAAGAACTAATGTTTAATGTTGAAACTAATGTTTCAACAAGATCTAGAGAAACTCATCCATGCGTTTATCTTTAGTCACATTGATTATCGCAATTGTGTCTTCACAGGTCTGCCCAAAAAATCAATCAGACAGCTGCAGCTGATCCAGAACGCTGCTCATGTTCTCATTAAAACCAGGAAGATAGAGCACATCACCCCAGTTCTGAAGTCCTTAAACTGGCTCCTTGTAGCTCAGAGAATAGACTTTAAAATACTTCTGTTAGTTTATAAATCACTGAATGGCTTAGCATCACAATACATTAAAGACCCGTTATCATTGTATCAGCCTTCCAGACCACTCAGGTCTTCTGGTTCTTGTCTGCTCTGCATCCCCAGAACCAGAACTAAACATGGAGAAGTAGCTTTCAGTTTTTATGCAACACTAATCTGGAACAAACTCCCAGAAAACTGCAAAACAGTCAAAACACTGAGTTCCTTTAAATCAAGCCTAAAAACCTACCTGTTTAGAGCTGCCTTTGATTAGAAGTAAGTCGAACATTGATCAATATTTTCAAACTGTATTTGCTTAATGGTCTTTAAGATTTTGATGCATTGATATTTGCTTGATGATTTTGATGATTTCCATGTATATTTGTTTGATGATTTTGCTGTATACCTGCTTGATGTTTTTATGATGTGAAGCATTTTGAACTGCCTTGCTGCAGAAATGTGCTATACAAATAAACTTGACTTGACTTTTCAGGCAATTGGTTCCAGAGTTCAGGAACATAGATACTAAATGCTTTACAGTACTCTGATGACCTAGGTCTACATGGTTCATACCTCAACAACAATTTTAAAATGGATTTACGTGGATAGAAAATCTATCCTTTTACAAACAGGGAGTTAATGCAGTGATTCAATGGGTGGTATGACATGATCAGTTTTACTAGTGTTGTTTGAAATAAAAAGCTTTATTGTAATTTTGGTAAAGATTTCCAGCAGATTTAGCAAGATACTTTATTTTCATGTTTGTTCTAAATTTTTTTAAGTACAACTAGGTATCTTGCAAGATCTATGATTTTTAGTATAGAGTCTAGTTGAAGGCTGAGCTCTAACCTTGTTTTGTTGGCCCAAAAATAATGACTCCTGTCTTTTCTGCATTAAGCTGAACACATTTCTGGCCCATCACTCTGGCATAGACTGTGGTCATGTGGTGACACAGAAATATAAAGTTCTGTGTTGGACCAACAAACATATGGTGACATATATTGTAATATGTATTTGAGCTAGAGAGAGCATGCAGATCTTGAATATAAATGTCCTGAGGATGGAGACTGGCAGAATACCACAATTTATTTTTGCTTTAATTGCCAAATATCACAAAGTAGTTTTGTTTTGCAAAATAGGATCTGAACGAATCCAGCACAATACCAGATAATCCCAATTGTTCCAGCTATGCATCAGTATATTATGTTAGTGTTGAGCACAACAATCAGATGCAGTAAAAACAAGTTTTGATGCATTGCTGTTAAGACATATGTCATTTAAAGCTTTCATCTTTAATTTGTAACCTTTTTACTTATTTTTTCATCACTTGTTCTCCCACAGACACAATGTAGTTAATACATATCTATTGTCAAACAGCAAATGGGATAAGAAGCAATATATGCAGCACAGGACAGCATTTTTCACTGGGAGACAACAACACAAAGTCTCCAGGGTTCAATGAGACAAACACATTTGTCTGGCATTTATGGGACACCAAATGAAGCATGTCATTGATTTGCAGTGTGGAGACTGAGCTTGGCTGTCACTTGATTGATAACGTTGATGAGCATTGTTGGCTCTCCAGTGACATTCCAGTTTATCTGCGCTTTATATGAAATTCAGATGAAACACGGCCACACTGCACCCACGGAATAAGAGGGCCACTCATTTTAATCAGCAGAGAAGAATTAAAAGCAGAGTTGAAAAGGTTATTAGGAAAATAAATTTAATTGGGTGCAAACATTGAAAGAGCCTGAAGGAATTGCTTGACATTCAAGGAAATAATAATGTTCGCTGCTGAGAGTCTTGTAAGAAAATAAAATGAAGCTGAAGCAAGATGCAGATTAACTAGCTTTGCAGGATAAACAGAAACAGCAGGAAAACCAAGAAATTACTCACATCAGATTATGCTTTGAGGGTTTACTCCCTCCCCTTTATGTTGCTTTTAATGCATGTCTCTTAACTGTAGAGCATCTTAAAATCCCACCAAAGTTTTTTCTTTGTCAAATGAGTCAATACTCTTAAACTACATAGCTGAAAAAAAAACAACCTTTTTTGAAGGCTTTTTACTCTTGATTACATCAGAGTTAAAGATGTAATTAGAGGCAATTTACTGATCTATCAAGGTGAAAAAAGAAGAAACAGTACTAAGCATTTGTGACTCATTTTAAAACAAAGAAGAACAAAATTTAAAGGTAATCCAAAAGAGATCATGTATTACTGTAGCATATGATCAAAATTAGGTAATTTTCTAACACAAATATTATAAATCTTTTTGTACAACTACTAACAAATATATATGTTCTTATTAGCAAAACAGGTTCGTTTAAATACATTGTGTATAAATGGTACTGACTGGTTTATTTTTCTGACTTTACACAATTAATTCAAGTGTGCTTGCATGATTGAATAAATTATTAATCATGAGTCTGAGCCAAAGAGTTATAAGTTATTATTATAGGAGTTTAAAATGTCATCTTAAGTTGGTTTAATAGCATCTCTTTGTGCAAAAACATGTAAACTATCTCCCACTATTCCTTCACGTTTTGCTAAGATACCTTACACTTATTGTGAAAGGGCCCAAAACTGACACATGACTTCCAAATTCTGTGCAAATATATTAAAGCCAAAGGAAAACAAATCTTACAAAACCATCAGTCACTGAAGTTAGCCACAGATTTCTTTTTTCTTTTTTAAATCAGTGAAAATTGAAGATACTAATGTCTTTGCAAAGTTGACAAAGCTCATCTCTCAAGGACAGATATAGTCACTGTAATAAGAAAGAAGTCCCTCTTTTTATGTACATAACATACATCAGATTCAATTTTGACATCTGAATGAGCACCAAGACTTCTGGAACAATGCTCTTCAGACAGATGAGCCTAAAGAAGAGATAACTGGCCCTGATGGAAAGCAATATAACTGTAAAAAACAAAAAAAAAAACCCAAAACAAAGCAAATACAGAATGTCTTCACAAACACCTCATATATAGTTAAAGCATGGAAGTGGAGGTTTAATGGCATGGGTCTGTTTCACAGCCACAGGGCTTGGACATATAGCAGCAGTATACTCCTTTGAATACCAAAATATGCTATAGTCTAATGTGAGGCCATGTGTGTTGGAGCTGGATCACCAATAGGACGATGACACAAACATGGCAGAAAATCTACAGCAGAATGGCTGAAACAGAAAAGACTCGAGGTGTCTCAGTGGCCCAGTCATGGGTCACATGATAGAAATGCTGTTGCAGGACCTTAAGAGAGTTGAGCCACATAACTCAACAAACTTAACCAGTGCTTTAAGGGCCAAAATATTCCATAATAATGTGAAAGACAAATAAAGGCATACTGAAAATGACTTTTGTGTTACATTGTTACAACATGGATAAACAATTTGTCTATGGCTTGATTTGCAAATCTGCTGATTTTGGATGTGTAAATAAACATATTCACAAAAAACAACAACATGTTTAAGTTCAATATCTGTTAGTAAACAGCCTTTATACCACTTTACATCACTTGCAAAGATGTTCACTGGGGAAACAAAAGATGTGGAACAGACTGTGAGCATATTGTCCAGTGGAAAGGAGCCAGGTATGAAGAGATGGTGTCCAAATCACAGTTCCTGTCATTTACACCTTTCCTGCTGAGGGAAGCTGCCCATGAGAGCAATATGTGATGCTGCAGACTTTGTAGGACTTTAAAGGAGGACAACTTGTTCAATAAATGAGTAAAAAAAAGAAAAGCTTACCACTTCTCTTCTCTGTAATTTAACTGTCATTCACTCTCTGCCTCTCACAATGGAATATGAAATTAGAATTAGTCATGCAGGGCTCTCACATTGATTGCCAGTTCATGTAACTGCCTTGAGAGGAAACATTAGAGATTTTATCTTTCGTTATACAGCTTTTCTCTGGCATAATAAAAAATATTTAATTAGGTAAAATATGTGCAAAGAAAGCTAAACAGATCTGCTTCACTTAACTGGGCTGTGTTCAATGTATAAACAACCTATATTTAAAACCGGAATAGCTTTTTGCCTGTTTATCACATAGAGAATTGGCAAAGACACCATAATGAGTGTTTTCTTAGCATGCCTCCTACACAGTAACCCTGGGCTCCTCAGTTGTAACAGACCAGTATTTACATCCCATTGGTGTTATACAAACACGAAGGTGTTCTGTGTTTTTTCCTCATCTGAGCACCTGTTTAAATTAATGAGGGGGGAGGAGAAAGCGTGTGACTCACTGGCTGCCCACAGAACAGAGTTCAGAGGCACCACCTGTTTCTGCTGAGGGCCTGGATGGGACACAAACTGTCTCCCTCTCTGTCAGAACAATAATCTGCTGCCGTGACAAGGCTGCCCTGTGGATCACAATTAAGATAACATTCAAATTACCTTCCATATATATATATATATATATATATATATATATATATATATATATATATATATATATATATATATATATATATATCTAAAAGATTTGTGAAATTTTAAATTCAAAAACAAACTCATCCAGTCCCATTTAAAGCCTTAAAATCACAAGATATTTACATAACAGAACACTGAAGCAAATAAGGTTCTCATAAGAAGATAGCAAGTATTTAAAAATATTTTATTCTCAGTTTTATAAATAAAAATCCAGACTGTTAAACATTGTCGAATAAGCAGAGCAACCATTTCAATGCCATTCCAGATTTCTTTTTAAGCGATAACACTGCCCTCTGGAGGTTTTTAGTGAAACTGCAATTTATTTATTTTTGCAAAGGAAAGAATATGACAGAAAGAACAAAGCTGTGAGTGCTTAAAAATAAGCAAACTTTAATTTTAACAAGCTGCTTACGCAAAGATATACAGTGGAGAACAGATAGCTACATATACCGTATAAAAGACACATTTTCCTTCTTTTTTGTCAATAGACCTACCAAAACAGTTTCTATTAGTTGGTTTCTGATAGGTTCATTTAGATTTTCATTTTAGTTCATTAGAAGAAAACATGTAGATTTATTTTATATATTTCCCAATAAGCCTTTAAAAATTATAAAATGTTTATTAGTGGGCTGTGATATACTCTACGCCCGACATAAAGGCTATAACCACTGAAAAGGGAAAGTTTATAAAAAACGACATTCCTGTCAGTATCTAAATATTTAGCCATGGCTGTTATCTGCTGATTTTATATCTAGGTTGTATATCGGTGTATCTAAAGCCTGATCCTTCAGCTGATTATCAACTGTTTCCAAGTTAATGGCCAGTAGCTCGTTGGAAATCACCTTGGTACTGAATATTATTTTATGAGTGAGAATTGTATATTTGATACTTATAAGTGATCCAGACAATAAAAAGAAAACTAAATGTGTCTTTGGAAGAGATCGAAGAGCTCCATTTCAAAATGGGGTCAATGTAGAACTTTGTCCATGGCCCTCATAGAAAAAAAAAAATCCATTAGTCTTTTTCTGGTTGAACAAAGGCTAATATAGACTTGAGTTTTGGAGCCTTTTTATTTCTGAATGATATGTTAGGGCAAGATATCCCACACAAAAAACTGTCATCGCATATAGTCAGCTGTTGAGGAAATGCTGTTAAGCAACTATTGGAATACAAAGATGAGTCTTGTTCCTTAGAAACAGGATTAAAAGAAATGAGGATCAATTCAAGACTTTTGCACAGTACTGAAAAAAGGCATGGCCCAGTTCAAGATTCTCAGTTTTTTTCACATTTGAAATAAAGGTATAATCTGCTCTATATGCTTTCATCCAAAACAAACAAACAAAAAAAAAGGGTTCCTAATGCTGCAAAAATATACTTTTTGTAACAATTCTACAGGGCTTCTAGTTTCCTAATAAATTCCCCTTTTTTTTTTACTGCTCTGCTCTTTCCAGACCAACCTTGAGAGTCTAACAAGCTGCTATTGGCTGGTTCATTAGTTGGGATATCTGCTTGATTAGCCAGCTTGCAGCTGACTGTCAAAGATCAACTGCTTGTAACTTGCAAACTTAACTTTCAAAACACTTACCTCAATAAGAGTGATGAAGAAATCTCTGAACAGCTGAATATGTCCTTGTTTTCCAGGCAAAAGTGCAGTAGACTTCCTTCAGCTTGTTGATCAGCACATAGCACATAGCACAGAAAGGGGTGGGGCACTGTATGCTTCATACAGCTAGAGAACACTAACCACTCCTGAAGTTTCTCTAGTATCTCATTAAAAGGACTCTAAACCTTAGAAATGTAAGAAGGTTTTGGAAGTGCAACTTTTAAAAACCATGATTGCTACTGCTAAGCAACCTTAACCTATACTGAGCATATGATGATTAATAAATATTTCCATATAAAATCTACAGAAAACAAAAACCCATTCTATTTTTTCCATAAATTTATTTCCTTCATATTATTGGAATTTTTGAACAAACATTTTCTTCTGCTGGATGTTTTCTGCTTATATCTTTGCTACCATACAGGTAGAATAACATCAGCATCAACAGATGGCACATGAACAGAGATTTGGACGCATGGAAATGTTTTACATGCCATTTCTCTCCTGGAACATTGAGAAGAATTGTACCTTTTCTCAGACAAAATAACAGCTGTATAAGAAGGAAAAAGAAATACATCATACATAATTCCTGTAGTGGTTTACATTTACTCTAAATGTACCATTCGACTGCAGTACAAAGATTCATTCAAATGCATCCCTTTGCGAAGAACAATACAACAAGTCTAAGACATAACTGAGAAAACACTATTAAGGGGAAAGACTTGACAAGTTGGTGGTGAACTCGGACTTGTTGAATTCTTTCGCTGATGGCGTTCGAGCTGCAGGAACACGGATCAATAATTTTCCAAACAACACTCGCTTTATGAGACAGTAACCCTCGCTGCCCCTCTGAACGAGAAGGAACAAAACAAATGTCTGCCATGGCAGGAACACGAGTCGCAGCACTGCGAGGGGAATCAGTGCTCCAAGAATTCGGATGTACGTACCATGATGAGTCGGGGCGAACCGGCCCCAGGTTTTCTCTCAGAATACAGAAGCCCACTCTAATTTAATCTCTTCATCACATCATAAGACTTGAATGAAACAACAACAACAAAAAAATCTACTGTACCTGGTCTGCATTAGAAGACCAAATGTCAGAATATTATTCAGCTACATTGAAAATGGCTGAAATTAGATGTGAGGAGCGCTGAAAAGTAAACAGAACAGGCTTGGATCTAAAAGCATGAATAACTGATCGACTCCCTTTACTTCTCTTTTGTTTTGATCACAGATGGACTGCTGTTCCTTTCCATCTACATTGAATTCAGTGAGATAATATGTCTCAGGGAATTTATACATTCTACTCTCAATTAAACTAATACATTTATCATTCTTCCCTTTTACAATAACTAATGCAAATATAAACAAGAACTTACTTTACAACAAGTCATATAATTGCACTTGAACAAGCTCTGGACACTGTGATATGGTTTCTAGATTAAGTCAGAGATATTTTAAGGACATCATATAAAATAAAATAATATTTCAGCTATCCAAGTTAATGAACTGCAGGGAAAGGATGTTTCTCCTTTTCAAAACACATTCCTGAAAATATTCCAGGAATACAGAACAAGCAAAGGCTCTGATGATAAACATCAGTGATTGCATAATCCTGTTACTTCACTGAAGACTGCTTAACTAGGTTTGTTGGATATTAGATTGAATGACTGATAATAGAAAAATCCAGATTTTTGTTTGTTTTTCTCTTAAATCTCAGCCCTTTGAGCAATTTTCTTTTTCCATATTTGTCTCTAGCATAAAGTCTAACACTAGACCAGCTATATTGGTTTTTTATGTGATGCATGATCTATCTGGACAAGGAAGGTCAGACCAAAATATTAGTGTTATTAACAAAATATCTCCCTGCTGAAAATGACTTATGTACATTGGCACTTAACGCTACAAACACACAGCTTTGCTCTGTTATGAGGTCTTTGCTTTCTCTAAATTAAAAAAAAAAAAAAAAAATGGCACGTAAGTCTTAGCAAAGCATCTCACATTCCAGATACAAGCAATAGAGTTGAGATTTAAAGCACATGGAGCTGACAAATAATGGATGAAATATGCACTATGAACAAAAACCAGAGAAAAGCGACTGCTGACACAATCTGAAAGAGGACTTTGAAGGCTTCGCCTGACCACCTCATGTTTCTGCTGCTGTGTTATGGCACAGCCATATCATGGCTCCACAGATTTGGGGGCAGAAACAAGGAAAAGATACAATAAATGCAAAAATAAAAACAAAACAAAACAAAAAAAAAATCATAGAAACTCATCATGAACATATAAAAATACATATGTAAACTGATTAACAATAAACATTTCACTCATTCGCCTAAAATAGTAATAAAAACTAAACAAAATCATAATGCGGTAAGAATACAAAAGATTTAGTTTGTTTTGCTTTGTCTAGATATACACAGACAAAGAGGAATGTCATCCTACTGACACACTGATGTGTCAATGCCAATGGTTAAAGGCCATAGGTATTTTCTTTGGTTTATTTGGTTAAAGGGATAGGTCAGGATTTTTGAAGCAAGGCTGTAATACAAAGCTATAAGTGGTTAAAATTTTACTTGCAATAGATAGCTATATCATTCAGCATAAATCTCAATTGGTTGGTCTTGAGGGCTAAAGCTAACAACTAGTCTGAAAGACCTAAGACCAAAGAGACGTAAAATGACCAAAACAACTTTAGCCTCAAAACCATCACAGCAGTTTATGCAAAAGCCACCTTATAAATGCTTAATCCGTCGTTATGTCTGCATTGGGTGGTTATTTACACAGAAGCTGATGATGCTTTACACAGAAAATGGGGGTTAGAGCTAGTTTGCCACCAATAATCTTCCTATGTGAAACATACAGAGGAACATATATTTTCTTTAAGAGTAATTGTCTTAAATAAAAGGTGAGATTATCATAGCAGATTAGGTGAACACAGTTTTAATTATTTTTTTCAGTGCCTTACTTTTATATCAGACAGTTACTCTAACCATAAATGCTTTTCATGTTCCATTCTCATTACATGTTTTGCAGAGGAAAATTATTAATGACGCACCACCTCCAGCCTCCATTTCCTGTGTAAATACTTATTAGTTTCTGTGCAAATAGGCATCCAATGAAAATGTGACACCGATAAAACAGCATCAGCAAAATGGGCCATATTTTTTAAGGTGGTAGAAGTCAAGTTTCCGGTTAGCTTCAGCAAAGACTAAACATCTGGATTTATAGTACATAAAGAAACTCAAAAAATGATCTACTGAAGGTAATATTATAACTGCTTATAACTTCTTAACGTAACCTCACTTCACAAATCCTATACTAGTCCTTTAAAGTTGGTTGAGTCACTGCTCAGATGTGGTCACCTACTTTATTTGGTGGAGCCCTAATCTCACTGGCTAAGTGCTTCCTTTTAATTATTTTTGGTACAAAATGCATCTGTGCTTTTATTCAATAAAAAAAAAAATGTATAGTTAATATTCCTTCATTGTAAGGAGTAAGGCTCTCACAGGCAAAAATCTAGTAATAAAGTGCATGTCACTGATACAATCGCATAATATGAATGCAGGTAGTATCAATCTGTAAAAGGATTGTACTAATCATTCTGCCTGTTCCCTTAATACAAAATGTGGTGAGAAATACTGGACAGTACCCTTCTTCAGAACCATAACGTTACCCTTCAATAGAAATGCTCAAGACAGAGTTCTGTAAGGAGTTAACACTGAAAAATCCCTTATTTTTAGTCGGCACTTCAGGTACAACTATGGCTTTATATAAAAATAACTTTTTTACTGCATTTTAATGCAACACTTTATAAAAAAAAAAAAAAGGAAGAGGGGGGTGGGGGTACACAACCGCAGAAACTTGGGCACCAATGAAAAGCACAGGAGACTGGTCTTCATGGACGGTTTCCAGATGAGTCCTACCACCGCCCGCTGACGCTGGCCACTTCGGCGTGAAACTGGCGGGAGAGTCGGCCGCTGGCTCCACCCTCCAGGAAGGAGGACCTGATGGGTGGCTCAAAAAGCTTCCTTCGGTTCTTGTTTAGTTCTGCGAATCAGAACAGAAAAAGATGAACCACAAACGGTCAACACAAGCAAAGGTGATAAAGGGTCGATTCCTGTCATGGGCATCCCCTTCTTTGTGTTGCTGTGGGAATTGCAGCGAATCAAAGCTCATAAATAAACACAGCCAAGAAGTTTGTTGACAATTTTCCCTACCCTCCTCTGATCAACAGAGACAAGAAAATAAGATTCAAATCACCACAGACTTGCTCAGATAAACAAAAGCCGTCTTTGTGGTCATCTGGTTTTATGTTTGAATTAAAAAAAAATGTACAAAGGGCACGCTGGCATCTACAGCTTGTTCATATGATAGGAGAGTTCTGTTGCTGCCAGCATAAACCTCCACTTTGATTCCTGGAGACAGGCAGTTTGCTGCAGCAGCTCTTTTTACTGGCAGGGGAACAGGAAGTTTAAACTCTTTATAAGACGGAAAATACAAAAAGGATAAGACAGACAGAGCCGTGCATATTTCTGTTTTAAAGGCCTAGACATGGTCAGCGGAGATGAAAGCTGACCATTACTTGGCAGCAGGCAGCAAAACCAATTCTAGCCTTTGGATAATGGCATCTTGAATAATCAGATCAGGCCTTGATATTTCTCCTTGCTGCCTCACCCTGAATCCACTCTGAAGTTTGTGGACTGAACTTTTATAAAATTCCTGTGACAAGAAACTCTAGCTCCCAAATGCAGCAACAGCTCCGGCTGCTATGACCTCCAAAGTATGATGTCAGTAATGAGGTGTGTGACACGCACCGCATTCACATTAGATTGAGTCTAAATCAGCACCAACGAGGAGGCGGCAGCAGCAAAATCATCTGACTCTGTCACCATTTCCTATCGAAATAACAGTCAGATCCAGTTTGACTGTAGAACTGTGTATTAATTTTTAATTAATTATTAGATCACAACATAAAGGCTGCTTAGGGCTACTGAACATTTACAATGACTGAAGGATCTAACACATGGCAGCAAATCAGAGTCTTATCCTCTCAAATATCAGTTTGGGCACAACTGCTATTTATAAGGATTTTGTAAGAAGAAAATGTAAACCTTACGATATTCGACACATCACAAATTGAGCCAAAGAAAATAGTAAGTGAGCTTTAATCTGTCTTTTATAGGAGTAAACAACTTGCTTCTATTTACTAGGGGTTTATTTAGAGATATCTGACTAGGATGATTTTACTATATTTGTTGATTTTTAGTGATGCAGAGAGAGAGCTATCTGTTTTTGAGAGAATCAATGTTATAGTTCAATATAATTGTCCAGATAGGCAAATTTCTGATTTCTGCAAAACATACCAGTTTTAATTTATCATCCTTAAACAGAAATAGGAATCAGCTAAAACTGACATGGGCAGGTTAGAGCTTTATAAAATATATGATTAGTACACCTCTACTATGAGCTAAAAATGCCATTGTGTAACAGTGGAGCTGACCTCTGTCACTTCTCCACAGCTGGGATCCACGCAGGCTTGTGGGGGAAATATGGGAAACATAAATGAAAAACAATTTGTTTAGGCAATCTTTATAAGGTTTAGCTGAGACTGAAGTGGGTGTCTTTGTACATAACTGCTCCTTATAACAATGTTTTTTCCCCCCAATTTAAGCTTCAATGAACAGCCAATAATTATGTACAATACACAACAAACACATTTCCTCTTGTTCATACATACCTGAAATGGCAAGTAGCATTTTCCTGCGAGCACCAAAGGTGGTGATTCCTAGTTCCTTCAGGTCCTGGTCTGTTAGAGTCAGAAACGTCTGGAGGTCAATCTGAAAAAACAGGAACAATTAGCAAAACCTAAAATTATAAAAATATTTTTAGCAAATTATTTGACCAACATATTGTCATTTCAGCATGTTTTTGTGAAAACTAAAATACTATCCTGATCCTTCAACATATCCATATTTGACAGGAGCTGGCAGAAGCAAATAATGCAAAATGTGGTAAACCTCTTTCCTCCTTCTAGATTACCCTATTGTCTTACGATACATATTTAATCAACTTCAGTCCTGATCCTTAAGAATTTGGGAATTCCATCCCTCAGTAAATATGCAATAAAGTGTAATGGGGGGGATCAGTTTTCCCTGATAATATTTGTATTTTCAATTCATAGCTTCAGGTTTAAATTCCAAGATTTCTTCCTTCATTGTTTTTCTTTTAAAAACAATGAAGCAAGTTAAATTACAGCAATACTTTTATTTTACATTTTATTCACTACTTTCAGTGAAGTTTGTTACAGTATGAGGTGCGTTTTGCATGACAGTATTCAAACAAACACCTTCAGAGTTTAGTTAAAAAACTGAAAAGTAGAATGAAAATAACCAAGCAAATAAAACTCAAAAAGACCTTATAATAAAATATGCAAATTCTGGTCATGAATAAATAAGGCAACACCACATTTATTTCCACTTAAATCACACACACATCCAGCATTTTAATGGAGGTTTGCTCTGTTTAAAGCACAGACATTTGGTTTGACCAAAGCTTTGACAAGGACAGAAATGAAACAGATAAGACTTAAAATCATAAAAGTGCACCAACTGTACCTCTTGCTGCTGGAAGACGTCTGTGTACTTCCCCAAACCCAGCTTGCTGAAGAGCTCAGGCAAGTCAGAGCCTTTCAGGGATGAATTCAGGTTACAGCCGTTGCTGCCAGTTACTGAAGAGATTGAGTCCATGTAGTTGCTGCTGCTGAGGTAATGCTCTGCAGCTGCACAGGCAGGATTTAGAGCAACCAAGGTAAAAAAGATGAACAAGAAAACAGTTTAAACGATGAAGCACAACTGTTATTCTTTGGCTTATTTGTCACACTACTAGTCACATTTAATAAATTAGAATATGCATTCCGATGAGGCTCATTTGTCAGATTAAAAGTACCTTTTGAAAATTTACAACCTTTAAGCAAGTATCAAACATACTTTTCATTAAGGCTACATTTCTGTATTAAAAATGTTTTTTTTTTTTAATTGGTCTGATGTAATATTCTAATTTTAAATGTCATGTTTTCATTACCTGTACGCGGAAAATCATCATAATTAACAGAAATACAGGCTTAAAAACATCAGTCTGTGTGTAATTAATCTATATTATGTGTTTCACTTTGTGATAAAGTTCTTGAAATAAATGGAATTTTCAATAATATTGTATTTTAATGAATGGGTCTATATTATTATCACTCATACAAAAGAGATGTTGGACCTTCTTGTTTCATTATTATTTAAGCGTGAATTCTGAACAAATTGCATTAAAATGGAACATTTTTATTTAAAAGTTTGAATCAGCAGCAAAAATGTCAACAGTGTGAAGTAAAGATGCTATAAAACGGACCAGATTTGTTCTGCTTTCTCTTCGGACTGCTGACAGCAGAGGGGAACTCTGTGTGGTTCGGCAGGCCGTTCCCGTTTCTCTCCCTCCAGTTGTCTGAGTCACTGCCACTTCCCACGCCTTCCCGGCTGCCAGATCGAGACAAAGACAGTGGGGAACCCTGGAACACAATAAAATGAGAGAAGAACCGTTTAAAACTTTAAGGAGTTTTTTTTTTTTTTTTTTTTGCTATTGATAAAAGCTGAATTGAATTTAAGGTTTCTATGCATCTTTACATGTTAGTGCCAATACTTGTGGCTGTAACTGTTACTCATCGGGGATAATAAAAGGATAATTTTGACCTGATGTGTCTGACCTCATAAGTGGTGCTCATGCTGGGTTTATACGAGACATGATTGGCTCTCCGCAGCTCCTTGATTGTCTCAGCTGGCATGGACTTTGAGAAGCCCAGACCGCTCCAAGTGTTGGTTGGGGTCCGCACCTCCGTTACCACAGGTTTCTTTAACATTGCTTTAATTAAGCAGATGATGTGTGATGAAATTTAAGAATGCTAAACATCTGTAATTTGGTACACAACCAACAATTTTACTATAATAAATGAAGCACAAACTGACCTTTGGTTGCCAACAGCTTTTTCTGTTCATAGTCAAACGCCTGAAGAAAGCAAGAGACCGTTTGTTCCTTTTTATAGTTAGCAGTGGTAAAAAGTGTTTTTTTCTTAGTGTGTTCAAATGTTTACCTGCATGTTAGCAAAAGAAGTCTGTGGTGCCAGTCTGATCCTCTCCCTCTCATTTTGCTGTGCTGCCCGTTCAGCTGCCCGCTCGCTACCCGGTGCCCTCTTATCTGCTACAGGGCCGTCTGACGAACTGGACTCAGCGTCCGACAGGAGGCAGTCAGAACTAGTAGAATTACAAAGAAAGCAACAAAATAGATGCAATTTATTCTTTTCCCTTTCATTTCATCTTCTGAAATAATCTTTGAGGATGTTTTATGATTAGGGGTTATGAGATGAGACTTCTATGAGGATGCAGTTGGCTCTCCCAATAACAATCATGTCCAGGTTTTAGTGTGCAACACAGTCTATGTGGCAGCCAAACACCTAAAACTCCTAAATCCTTTTACTCTGTGGGGATAACGAACCATCTGTCATTTATGTAGTACCATCTTGACTTAATTAAAACAAAATCTGTAGATTTGAGTTTCATTTCATCCAGATACCATTTTATCCAAATAAAAAACTTGCGAGGAGATGCCAAACAGTGAGAAGAGAGGCTGTGAATGATCTTTATAGACACAAACATACTGTAGATGGGAGTTCTTGGTGCCCTGCAGGAGCTCGACAGCCTGTCGCTTCCCAGATGACGTCTTGCACGAAGCCAGCATCTGCTTCAGCTCACTCCCATTGGCTGAGTGAGAGGGGCTTCTCGGCATGCCCACTTCCACAAATGTGTCAGAGCCTGAAGATAAACAAACATTTCCCCAAAATTATGCAGAAACAAAAAACAGAAAAAAACCCTGAAAACAACAGCTGAAATATTTCAGGTTTGAGCACTCACTAGGCCACTCTGTGTATGTGCTTGAAATGTGCGTTAACACCTTAGTCAGCTCATGGATTAATTAAAAACACAGCAGCTGTGATGATGATGGTTTTCATGTGTTATTTATATGAAAAGAACCTGTTCTGTGCACATCTGTGTGTGCATGCATGCATATAAACATGACTGCATGTATGTGCATGAACTGCATGACATAAAATATGATGTCAGGCTACACTCTGCGGTTTTGATGTTTGCATTATTTCTCCAAGTTCAGACGATCCACAGTGCAGAGGCGAGACGGACCGTCCAGGCCAGTCCAAACACATTCTGGGACACAGGAGGAGGTGAGAGAAGGTGGGAGGAAAGCTTACCAGGACACACCAGGAAGGAGAGAGTCAAGCGGCTCAGAAAGCAGCGGGGAAAAACGAGATGCGTGAGAGTGAAGCTTTGAGGGCAAAACCCCACAAGTGTACAACGCAGAGGAAATGAAGGCCTTTCTGAACCGCTAGGAGACCAGCAGTTAATCTGTCTCCGTTCCAATAAATGCAAAGCACGAGCTCGGGTGGACATTATAGAGAAGCAGACAGACATTAGCTTTACACATTTCCCTCAGTGTGGTTTTCAGAGCAACATAAATCTCAAGTGGAAAAACGGGATTTGGACATTTATGCTCGGTTTGGATGGCTGAGCTCCAGCTAAGCACAGTTGAAAATGTTAACAACTCAAAATTTTTGTCCAACCAAGGTCATAATAACACATAAATCACATTACTGTGTTAAACATATATGATGGAGGAAGGGGAACAGGGCGGAATATTATGAATGGGAGGCAAATGTTTGAATACAACCAAAACCCTGAAGGCACTTTAATGAAGTTTTAAGTTCAGTTCAAGTTATTCATACCTCATGAACTTTTTTTTTTTAAATTCTCACATAACAACTAACTTTATTGTATTTTGTAGGAATTTTATGTGACAGACCAAGACTAAAAATAATACATGATTTTGAAATATCTAAAAAAGCTTAAAACTAAAAAGTAGGACCTGCAGCTATGCAAGTTAATACAGCAGTGCAAGTCTTTTGGGGTATTTCTCTAACAGCTTTGCTGTTTCCTCTTCTTCTTTGCAAAATGGCTGAAGGACAGCCAGATTGAAAGGGGAACCTCTGTAAAATGCAATTTTTAAGTCTAGTCACACATATGTATTGGATTTGGTCATTCTAACATATGAATGCTTTGAGTCATGTTATAGCAGCTGTGGTTTAGGCTCATTGGTGACCCTCCTTCCCAGTCTTAAGTCTTTTGCAGCCTCTATAAGGTTTCTTTCAGCATTGTCCTGTTTTAGCTGATCTTACCATCAGCTGTAGTAGCCCCACAGCATGATGCTACCAACACCATTTTCAGGGCTCGAATGGTGTGTTCAGGATGACATGCAGAGTTGGTTTTCCTCCAAACATAGTATTATGCTTAGCAGCCAAATAGTCCAATTTTGGTCTCCTTTGACCAGAGCACCATCTCAGACATGTTGGCTGTGTTCCCTAAATGGCTTGTGACAAACTTCTCACCACTCTTCCATAAAGGCCAGATTGTCCTTTCACTGATACTGATAGATTGACACACAAACGGACTCTATTTACAACCCCGACGACATCTGAAGACAATGGGTTGTACTAGGTTTTATTCAGGGGTATCAGAGTTATTTGTTACGTCGTGTTGGTCACAAAAAGCAACAAAACACATTCATATAAGTCTGAGGCTGTAACATAAAATGTGGAAAGGTTCAGGCACAGTGGATTCACAAGCCTCAAGTCAGTTCTAGACTAGAAAATACTGACATTCATCTGGTATTATTCGATATTCAGGAAAAGATATGTTCCCATCTCATGTCGCAACATCTATATAGTGTTTATTCATTTCTGTTTGAGACATACCTTCATCTGGGTTGGACTTGCTTGACAGTGGCTCTGACGGACTGTGTCCGCTGGCCTCTTGGGCTGCATCACACGGAGTCGGACTTAGAACCGTTTCTGTGAGTGATGCTGTCGCTAACCTCCCATAACCTGGGTGCTAAATGAAGAAAGAGGACAACATGAGAAGATATTAAATTAATTTCTTTTCAAAAATTTGAATATTGGTGAATAAATAAGAAAACAAAGCCAACCTTGACATGTCCGTTTAGTGTGCATTCGGGGACCCCGTTTGGCTGTTTGTCTATAGGGGCTAGGCCAGGTGGAGGAGATGGTGTGCTGTGTGTGTAACCCTGCACACCTGACATCAGGATACTGCTCAGGGTGGCCTGAGCTGCAGGGTGCAGCACCAGCTGGGAAGTAAAGCCTGCAACGAATGATAAGAGGGACCAACTAGTATGTAAATCTGGATGAACAACAGATGGCAAGCATGTCATACCTCAAACCTACAATAAAACAAAACTTTGAGAAAAAAATGTTTTTAGAAGTTGTTCTGTGTACAAACTTTGGGTGCTGGTGAGTGAACTGGGCCACATGGAGGGGGATGGTGTGGGGGAGTTCGGGCTAGGTGTCTGCAGAGGGCTCAGAGCTGAGTTCAGGCTGTTCAGAACGGTGTTCGGGGTAGCAGAGGTGGGGAGGGAATGGGGCGCTGTCGCACCAAGGAAACCTGTGGAGATCAAAAAGAGACAGAGGAAAAGAATGAAGCTATTGGATCAGCGGTGGTCCCGTCAAAGCGCAGAGCCATTTTCTCTCTAATCACACGTTACGCTGGGGCCCTCAGAAAAACAATCTCGGTTTTCTTGCTATTTTACTGGAATTCCATCAAACTGCAACCAGACAGCAAATGAGAGGAAGAATTTCTTACATCTTTCCAAGGTTGTGGAAACAAAAGCATATATCCAGTGTATCCTCGTACCCAATAAACCCATGTTACTGAAAGGACCAACGATATGGTGCCTGGTGTTTTAACCCAAACACAGTGTATGAAAACAGAAAGAAACAGGTCTGTGGCTTTCACAAGGGGCTAGTTTGGCTCCAGGAATAAGACCCGGGATTCTTCTGGCAGGCTGGCCTGTAATCTGAGGAAAAGAAGCATGTAGCAATTACTAAAGGCCAGGATGTGGCCGTCCACAGCTTCACCCCCGGGCCCCTGGGTTTAAATGAAACAGCAAGAAAACGTCTACTGTAGTGGGTTCCCCCAACCAATTTACACATTTTACTGAATTTATTGGGAAGAGAGAACAGAAAAAAAACTGGTTAGCAAGCCACACACTTTATATCTTAATAATGGTCAGTTAAAGGGCAAAATATGAACATTTCTGTGTTAAATGAAAAGATAAACAAAACTAATCCAATTTTGCTCAGACAACTTGCTTCCTCTGGGACTCGCTATAGTTAAAGTCTATAAGTTAAGTCTTTAAAACAAAATAAAGACTAATCAATATTTTACATTTGATTTGAAATTGTTGCTAATCAATGACAAATTAAATTCCTTTTCAATGTCATTCAATAGATGAAGCACAATTAAAGATGCACTGAGAAACTGGTAGTTTTTCAGCATCATCCACACTTTTTCCAGTCAGTAAGCAGGTAAGAATAGCAACAATACTTTTTGGTCTGGAAGTTGGTATGAAGGGAAGTTGATGAGAGGTTTTCAAAAAATGAAATCTGAGGAATAACGGAAGGTGTAAAAAGCTTTTATATGTTCTATGGAGGTGTTTTGGCTGTTCAGACAGGCTCCTGTCTTTAAACAAGGAGTGAGATTTCAGCAGATAATAGGAAGGCTCAGTATAATAAAGCAAAGCTACTCTGTAACATTCTTTAAAGCTTTCATGGGCAGCAGTTATTGTATTGTTTATCTGTATTGGAATAAAAATATATTTCAATAAGTACATATTCCAATTTATTATGATACCAATAAACTCTTTTAAGGACATGGATGTTGAAATTAGCAAGAAGCTGATGTTCAGTGAAAAACATTAATATTAAAGAGAGTCACACATATGGCTTTCTTCACTGATCCAATCATGCCCTGCACAGCAATCCTGTTCAATCTTGAGCATTCTGTTTTAATCACATTTGTGTAAATACTAAGAAGAAATTGAACCAAATTCCTAATTAAATACTGGTCGATTTAAGGTTACATTCTCTATACTGTAAAGATTTTTTCTCTTACACTCTGACTGAACTGAGACCTACTGTTGTGTATTGTCATCATGATTAACATTCTGAATATTCAGATATTCAGGAATTTTCATTTGTAAAAACATTATTAATATTAAAAGCTTAGTTTAACAACTTTTTGCATGCTGGAGGTGGCCTTTTACACATAATTATTACTGTGAATTGCAAAAAAATGATTAGATTTGATGTTTTTTATAAAATAAAATAAATATATTCAAGTTGAATATTTTGGGAGGAAAAATGGTGATTTAAAAAGTTAGTGGCTACCAAAAATTATACAAAAGTAGAGATCAAAAATCAGCTGCAAAATTCTGATCTGTGCAACTCCAGGCATAATAAATCACATAAAATGGGACTACTAATAACAAAAATCAATGGTATAGAAAAAAAAAAAAAACCATCCTGCCTTTTAAACAAACTAAACTCTTGGCCGGGATGTTAAAATCAGTCATCCAGAAAAGCTTGTAAAGCAAACAGAGCTTTTCACTGAAAAAAGAGAACAGGTCATCCAACTTAAATAAGTTGTGTTTATTGGTCACAAGTAATCAAATTAAGTTTATCCAAGTAAATTTATTAAGTTGTCAAGATAAACAAACACAAAAAAGTAAGTCTGACAAACTTCATTTAAGTACTTGTGACCAATTAACACTATTTTTTTAAGTTGGAACTCCATTCTCTTTTTTCAGTGTTTATCACCTCATAATAAATATGTTTATGAGTTTTCTAATTAATGCAACATTTGCACATTTTCTGTGCAAATGTAATTTTCTGATCTTTTGCAAGTGAAAGATGCGCGGTACTCAGCATGAGATTCACATAAAGAGCACAAAATCAATGTCACGCTGAATCTGATGGTATTTGTATCCGTATACGCCACCTACACAGAAGGATTCTCCAGAAGCCATCAACATTACACTTTAGAGACATCTGTGACATAATGGATGTGTAACTGGATGCTGACAGGAAGTAAAGTAAAAATGGATTTATCAAGATGTTTGCAACACTGTCAAGAAATTTCAGCTCTGATATACTTTGTGTAACCAACAAAAGAACATCTTATCTTTTTAAACTGATTTATCTTTTCTACATCATGGGAAAACATCTGGAACGCCACCAGAAGCAGCTTAAGAAAAAATAAAAATTGGACAGCGTCGTTACCCAGATTACTCAGCCCCAGGCCAGCTGAGGTCAGGATGTCCAGGCCAACGGGGCATATGAGGGACGGTGATGGACTATTAGTGGTGGGATTCAGTGCCAGGGAGGGTGAAGAAGAGGACACCCCGTTGCTCTCGAGACCCAAGAGGAATTTTCGAGCTTCGTACATGTTGACGGCATTCCTCTCCACACTCTTCACTATCACGGACTGGGAAAGAAGACAAGGGAGGAGATCAAAAAATAGTTGGGAAGAATAAAAATACATGATAAAGAGGGAAAGAAGCACACAGACAAATCTAAAGATGAGGAAGAGGGGGGCTATGAGAAAGAGGCAAAAAAAAAGAGGAAAGCACACATGGAGGAGTGAGGGATAGATAGGATAGGGAATGTTGGCACCAGAGATAGGGAGACTGAGGGAGGGGGGGGGGAAGGACACAACAAGAAATGGGAGGAAGGAAGAGGGAATTAAGAACAGATTAGAAGAATAAACATTAAGGCGGAGTGGGAGAGCCAAGGGAGCAATGTTCGAGAGAAAGTATTTCTTCATCAGCTGCTAAAAATCCATCACTTAGCTCCCTTTTTGATAGGAGAATATTATGAAATAGCTAATATACTTAATGTCAGAAGAAATGAAAGCCTTTTGATCACTAAAACAAAAACAAAACTTTCTATATTACTGGAAATCCTGCCTCTCATAAATATTCAAATGAATATGAACACAATGTTGCCCCAAATTTGAACGTTTCAAGCTTTTAAAAAGCAATTTCCAAACTTGATCACTCATGCTAACGCCAAGGAAACCCTCCATCTTTTTAATAAGTCTGCCAATGCGCCGCAAGCATTTTGACCGCAGCATGCGCTCAGATAGGCCTTTTGGGGGACTACAGTCACCTCATTAAAATGCTTAAGTGAAGGGTTCCTGAGTGGGTGTGGGCTGGGTCAGTGTTTACCCTGGCACCTCTGCAGCAATCCCTGCAGAGCTGTCTGCTCTGGGCACTGAGCCCTGGCTCAGGGCTGGACACGGGCACCTCAAAGTGTCTCGTCAGGACTTTAACTAAGTGGTGAAATATGTTTAGAAATATTAAACGTTGTTGACAGGCAGAATGTGAGAAAACCAAAGCCATGTTTTGGATCTAAAGCAAGTGGTGGTTGTTTTAACAGACTACAAGTCACGGTATGGAGCAAAGATTTCGCAAAATAGCCCAACTGCTGCTTTAATGTATTTCTTGAAAGAAAAGCGTTCATCTAAATAAGAAAAAGTTAAAAATAAGCCAGTCTCCTCCTATTTAGAATAGCTGGGAAAGAACATGAAAAAAGTTACCATCAATCAGGTGGAACATGCTTGGCAGCCCGTTTACAGAGGAGACAGCCTGCCCTGATTCCCTGCTGTGGCAGATGTCTGATTGCCAGAACTCTTCTCACTGTTTGTACTGGGTTCCACTTTTCCTCTTTTCAGCTCTATTAAACAATAACAAAATGCAGCTAGGCAGAATTTTTTTTATTTATTTTGATGGCACACTGTGACAACTGATGGAAAGTACTTTGGAAATGCCACAGTGGCTTTTTATTTCCATGCCTCAGGCCAATTTTACTTTTGATCCAATGAGACAGAAGCTGTGTTTTCCCAAGGAGAAAACTTTACATATGTTGTCTTTTAAATATTAGGGTTTGCTGAAGTTTGATTTTAGTAGATCTACATTTTACTACTAATATCCATCAATTGTAATTAAATATTCTCTGACAGAGATAGTGTATCTTAACTGAGAAGGCTAATATCTAAAAATTATTGCATCCTGTCAATTAACACCATTTGTGGTATGGACTGCAAAGTTCTCGATCATCTATTTAATATTATGCAGGAATAAAATGTTACCCAGGCATTTATTATGGCATTATAATCATAAGATTATAATGCTAATGTAACAATAGCCAAGAAGAGTTATTGTGGGCCTTTTTTTTTTTTTTGCATTTCCATTTTTGTCACAACTGCTGAAGTAACATAAGAATACAGTGTTTCCTTTTTTGGATCCCCTAAAAGCTTCTCATCATATTCTGAAGACAGATTTTAAAGATGATTCCACATTTTGAAGCTGTGTAGTTGCACAGGTGTTTTTCAGATTTAAGGTTGACTTGGTAAGATAATCAATGATGAACTTGTGTGCAAATATCAAATATAATTTATCGTAAAATACAAAGTGTGGTTGAACAAAATATATTTGTTTAGTAAATTTTTAGTTAGTTTTATGTTGTTATTCATATTTTTTACCTGGAGAGTAAATGCTACATTTATTTTTTTCCATAAATGATATCCTGTTGGTTTAAAAATACAGACAGTAAAATCACTTTGTTGTTTGAGGTATCTGAAGGGATGTCTCAATTTGATCCAGAAATCTGGGCTTTATTGATCTGTATCTCAGTCTTCTCTGATTAAAAGCCATTCCTGTTGTTAGACTACTCTCTGGGATTATATGTCACCCACACCCAGAGTGTGCTGTGAGCCCAATTTTATATAATCAAGGTCTATTTTTATTTGTACTGCTTGATTTTGTATTGTTAAAGAAGTGTTTTTAACATTTCATGGTCATTCACATTAAAATAAAGACTGTACTGGCTGCTGCAGTTCCCTCACTGTCAGTGTCATGTTACCCGCTCTGTTACAACTTTTCTATAAATTTTGTTCAACCACATTGAAATATGTTATTAGCTGAATTACCAACAAGCTAGCATTAATTAGAAACATGTTAATGTTAGCTTACCACTTTAGCAAAGTGCTCCAGATCCAAACAGCGGCAGCAGGAAGTAAATATGAATTAAGACTTTAGATGTATTTGTTGAGTCACATATAGCTTTATAAATAAACGATAAAAGCCTTGAGCATTCAGATGACAAGTTCTTAGATTATTTAAAAAAAAAAAAAAAAAAAAAGCTTTTTTAAACTGTGTTAACCCCATGTAGGGTACAGTCAACCATTTTTAGAAGATTTGAGCTTTGTGACATGGTTTTTATCCTGCTGGAATAAGAATCAGAAGATAGGTTAACTGTTGTCATGAAGAGATAGACATGACCAGAAACAATAAATGGGATTCCTGTGTGCCAAAAAATATTCTCCATATCATTTCACCACCACCAGCAATGCGAACAGTTGATACAAGGCTAAAAGTTTACTATGTGTAGTGCCATACCTTACTGGGCTGCTTTGGCTTTGGTTTGATGCTGATGAAGACATCCAGCTGCTCCATTAGTGCTGTGATGCACTGAGGTTCCACCTCAATGTCCTCTTTGATGTCAAACATTAACACCAGAGGCAAGCAGCCCTGTGGATGAAAACAGGATAAAAACAAACTGCAACAGACTCTTTCACACTGTCAGGAGCACAGTGGCACTGCTTAACACTATGCTTGCTTTTTATGCCCTATTTGTGTACTCAAATTATACACTTTCTCAAACCAGCAGTAAATTGTCCTTTATAATCTACCATTTATAGACCGATATGTTAGCCATGCCGATAAATATGAGTTTCATGGCTGCATTCGACCAACTGCAGCCTTCGGGAAATTCCGGCAAGTTAAATCTCTTCTGCACGATCACCACCACAAGCACCACAAAGATCTGTATTTTGGGCTGAGAACTGGTTGGCTCTCCGATTGAGAGTGGGTGTAATTAGCAGCAGAGTAAATAGAGGCAGGTTGGCTCTGACAGGGCCCTCAGAATGGAGCTGTAATCTCCAGTCTGGCCTACAGGCAGTAATCTATAGAGGCCAAAATCACAACGCCATAGGACTGTGGGTAGGAGTCTTCTCCCTCTCCTGTGTGTCTACTTTCTCTTTCTACTGTCTAAGTAACTTTGGTACTCCTCACCATTCTCTTTCTCTGCTGTCTATGCTCATCACCTCTTCTATAACTCATTTACTCTTCAAGAAGCGAGAGAAAAGATGTCTCATCTTGTGTGTTCTTTGAAACAACTCTGGCACTCCCAAAGCATCTTTGGGACCAACTGGGAGACCACAGACGAAGACAAGCAGCTTTTCCCGAATGACTACACCACATTACGGATCGCTGAACAACAACCATAAGCTGTTTACAACAGAGAAATCCTAACTAGTTTAGCAGAAGTTCAAGCCACTAGTGATTAAACAGCCATTACTTTTACACATCTCTGAAACAGACTTCTTATTATACTCCAAAGTAATTTAGGAAAGAGTAGCCTTAGTGGTTGTGGGCAATAAGACAAAAATGGCCACTGAGCATTTTTTAACAAAACGAAAAAATTACGAGGTGCTACTCTTGATCCAACACATGAATGCTAACAGAGCATTTTGTGAAGCAGAAACATGCAGATGAATTCCAACCACATGGCGGTCAAACCCTTATCATTAACTCCAATTAGAAAAATATGTATACGGACAAAAGACGAAGCCCCAAAGCCAAACTACAGCAGCCAGTGTGCATCCTGGATGCAGGTATGTGGCTGCTACAATCACACAATCTAACCTTGAATCGGAAACAGCTTCTTCTTTATCTGATTTGAATATTTCAGCAGAGGAAGAAGAGCCAAGCAAACCTCTCTCATGGCGATTCAGGACCCCTGAGGCATTCATGGTTCACATCGCAACCCCCCTTCTTTACTCGATTTAAAAACCACGGATCACTCAAGCACACCATGATAATGTAAATGAGACAGAGGCATCTATTACAGCTACCACAAAGTCAAAGGAATCTGTGTATGTAAGGAATATGTTACCACTAGCATCTCCTAACCACAAAACAATGTTTAGTTTAAAGCAATCCATTTCAACCGTTGGATTGGATGTCAATTAAAAAAGAAATGCAAAGAAGGCACGCACCATGAGATACTGCCGCGCCAGGCAGACGGATTCGATGGTGCCCTGAATGTAGACGGTAGATTTTTTCTGAGGGCCGTTGGGGTCAGGGAAATGGATCTGGGCTCCTGTCCTCTGGGTAATGTGTTTGATGTTGCTTCCATTGCGTCCCTTCATGAAAAGGTGGTGTTGCGGTGCAATGTCAAGGTGGGTGGTGACGGAGATGGTACTTGCCAGACTACCGGCCAGGTGTTCCAGCAACAGAGCTGTGCCTCTCTGGGGAAATGGGAGTGACAAGGTGAACAGAATGAGAAATGGAAATATTTAACAACACATGGAACATTCATTAATTCTTATAACATGCAATGTACCATAGAAACATTTTAAATCCTCAAGTTAGTGGCAGGGATAATGTATTCTCTGTCTTATGTACGCACCACTGACACCCTCCCCTTTGCTCTCTGCTATACGCTACAGCTTCTTCCCAATACCAGAGAATTCCACAAGTGCTCAGGCTAGTTAGCATGGCCACCGATGACGGCGGATAAACAGTTTTCCTTTAACGGTAAGTTGTTTCTTTGCCATTAGCACATTGATCAGTGCATACATGAGGGTGATTGACAGTGCTAAGACCTTCCTCCTGGCTCCTGACCTTTCCTCCTGGCTCTGATGAGATAAAGTTTCAATCTTTGTCTCATCAGACCAGAGAATCTTGTTTCTCATGGTCTAAGAGTCCTTCAGGTGCCTTTTGGCAAACTCCAAATGGCCTGCCATGTGCCTTTTATTAAGGAGTGGATTTCATCTGGCCAGTCTACCATACAGGTCTAATTGGTAGATTGCTGGAGAGATGGTTGTTCTTCTGGAAGGTTCACCTCCCTGACTTACGCCCTTCTCCCCCGATTGCTCAGTTTAGACACCTGGCCAGCTGTAGGAAGAGTCCTGATGGTTCCAAATTTCTTCCATTCACGAATGATGGAGGACACTGAGCTCATTGGGATGTTCAAAGCAGCAGAAATTGTTCTGTATTCTTCCCCAGATTTGTGCCTCAAGAGAATCCTGTCTTGGAGGTCATACAGTCCTTTGCGATATGAGTATTGCTCGCAGTATCAGTAGGTAATATATTTGTGATATACTGTGAAACCCTATGCTTGATGCAGTTGAACAGACTTATTCTTTGGTACCTCCGTGATTTGTCTCTTAGCAAGTCTTTTCCAGTGTTTAACAGGAATCCACACACTGTGGCCAGCAAACAACAACAACCCAGAACGTTTTTAGCAACCCTCTATCGGTGCTCCAAGGGTCTCACACTACCACACAAAATAGCTTACATATTCTTGTGATCCTTTAACCTCTATCAGGCATGCTTCCCAAGCCCCCAGACCCAACCCATCAGACCTACCCCAAAGTCAGAGATACTTCTTGAATACACTTCTGTTTGTTGTATTGAGAACAATGCAGTGCATTTAGCCTGTTGTGCAAAACATTACTTGAGCCAGGAGAGATGCATAAATACTAAATGCAGTAGAAGAAAAACTGCATTAAACTCAACAATGGATAGTGACGAGTAATACTTGTAGAAAACAGTGATCGCTACAGCTAACCTTGTTCCCAGCTAAATGATCAGTTAGAAAGGCTATTTCCTATTACTGACAGGAACATAAAAATTATCACTGAAACAAAATATACTAGAAGATCAATGAGCCATTTGGAAATCTTTAAACAAAAGGAGTCAAATTAAATGAGTACAATAACACCGAGACATTTTTTTCCAAGCAAATCCGTCAAATATTGTTCCATCTTTTATCATATAAAAATTTCTTTGTTTTCCATTTTGAGTGCATTTCAAAAGTATTCATATCCCTTTAACACATTTTGTAAAGTTACAACAACAAACTTCAAAGTACCTCATTATTTCATGTAAAACTGCAATACAAAGCACCACATAAATGCAAAGTGGAAGGGAAACAACATGGTTTTTAAAATCGTTTACAAAAAATTTGAAAAGTGTGGCATGCATATGTATTAACTTGTGGAGAGGCTTAGAGGAGAGTTAGGTTTTAAAACAATAATCCAAGCTTTGAACATTTTACTGGGCATGGTTCAATTCATTGTCTGAAAATAAAAAAAAAAAAAAAAAAAAAAAAAAAAAAAAAAAATCGCCTAATTGCAAATCTAAAAAGATATGTTTGTCCAATTAAACTGAATGACCAGGCAAGGAGAGCATCAACCAGAGAAGAGATCAATGGTAACTCTGGAGGAGCTGCAAAGATCTACAGTTCAGGTGGGAGACTCTGTTGACTACATAAGATGTGCACTTCACACTGCACATCACTCTGTACACACAATCCCCATGGTGGAAAATGTTGGTGGCAGTATCATGCTGCGGGGATATATTTCTTCAGCTGGGACATGGAAGGTAGAATTCACGGTAAAGTGGATGGGACTGAACACAGGGTAATACCAGAAGAAAACCCGTTGAGACTGGGGTGGAGACTTAACTTTCATCAGGATAACAGCTATAAACACACACCCAGAGCTACAGTGAAACAGCCAAGATCAAAGCACATTCATGCATTACAATGGTCCACTCAAAATATAGACTATAGAGTATCTATGGGAAGACTTGATAATTGATGTTCACAGTAGAAATACACTGATCCAATCCCAGGTGTTGGATCAGGGGCCTGATGACAACATTTTTAACAATTGATATGAGGAGTCTCTGATGAAACTCAGCTCGCAGTACCCTTAGTTTCAACATTTGTTGTCTGTGATTATTTCATCCACACTCCCCCAAGAGATGCAATCTGATTTCCTGTGCATGGCTTCCATAACTGTGTTACAGTTTTCACCTTACTTTCTGTTACCCATTAAGCCACACAGAGCGTGCCTGAAACAATAGTCATTCAATTTTAAAACTTTAAAAGCAAAGCACATAGTTTCTAGCCTGGTCATTGTTTTCCTATGCATTTCAGCTTGATTCTCATCTCCCTTTAGTGTTCCATCTGGGCTTTCTCCCATTGACCTGATTTCCCGGTAGAATTTCAATCGGGCCAATCGGTGAACAGAAGGAGAAGTTGTTAAAGATTTTCTGCACTGTTTTATAATTGTAGTCTGCCTGTAGTTTTAGCAATGGCAGCAGAGGAAGTGAACAAAGCTGTTCAGCCCTTGTCGGGCACACTTCCAAATATTGAATTAACATTAACAGCCATCTCGTTTGGCTCGGCACTTCTCTCTTCACAGTAGCCGAGGGTCCAGATCCTCTGTACGAAGCAAAGTATAGAAGAAGGGGCAGGTTTTTTCCAGGCTATAAAGTTTCCGAAGATAGAGAACAACTTTCTCTGCAAGAGTTATCTATACACAATAAACTAAAACTGCAACTAAATCATCAACAAGTGATACTGTTATATATAATCATCAAATGCTTTTAATGTGTGATTAATGTCCTTTTTTATGCTTATCATGGGTTTTTTTAATGTCCAGTGCTAAGTATTTAAGTGTTTTTATCTTTTATTTTGTTTGATGTATTTAAGTGTTCTTTTTGTAATTTTGCTGGATTCTTGTAAAGTGTTTGAATTTTTAGAAAAGTGCTATACAAATAAATGTACTATTATTATTATTATTATTATTATTATTAAAACAGTAAGCATGCTAATGTTAGCTTACCACTGCAGCAAAGTCCTCTGGGATATAAACCTCTTCAGCAGGAGCAAAATGTGTTTATGAAAGACTGCAGCTGTATGTGTTGAGTCTTGTGTCTTTAATAATTACTTATAAAGCTACGGGCCTTTTAGGTGATGCAATATCAGAACAGTTCAGGAATGAGAGTAGAGAAGTTATGTTTTTGAATGGCAATGTAACTAATTATTCAGTTTGCTCCAGTTTTGGATATTTTGAGCAATCAACTGAAGGTTCAGGTTCAGGTTCTTCAAAATCGATCATCTTTTAAAAAAAAAAAAAAAAAAATAATAATAATAAAACATTTGTACCCAACAACAACACTGCAGGACTTTGTTACCTTTACTGCATTGACATTATTCTGTGATCCGCGAACAACTCCGGTGGCCCTGTAGAGACGCGTTGGGGGCTTGAAGGAAACAGTGAGGTTGTACGTCTGTGAGATGTGCTGCACAGTGGGGGAGCTGGGGTCAGACTGCATGATGGCCGGAAGCTCAAAAGACAGCACGAGAGGTAGCAGCTCCTGTAAGATGAAGGGATGAAAGGAATGATAAAAAGCAAAACAGCAGAGCAAAACCATCATACTTTTATGCAATGGTGACTGAAGAGCTGCAGGTATGCATCTGTAGATGGCTGGCATAATATAAAAGCTGCAAGAAAAATAAAATGACCAGAGCCAGGTTTTGTTAATAAAGACTAACATGGGTGCAGTATAACAGTTTGCACCACAACATGTCAAACAGACTTATAAAGACCATTTGGACATGAAGTAACACAGAAGGGATAGTGCGATTTCTGTTCATGCTGGAGACTTATGATAGCTGACACACAGACAAAACAGCCCCTTCCTTTAGCCAAAAGTGGCAGAACTTCACATGTATCTGTCAGGTCAATCCAAACAAGGTAACGCAATAAGTTTGAAAGCCTCATACAGGGAACTGTGGTGGTACCGCACACTTTCACCATCACGCAAGCACAGACCACTGCCATAGCAGGCCATGGAAAACAGTAGAGCTCCTGAATCCATTAAACATTATGGCTGCAAAGCTGTTCAAAATTAGATTTACAATTCTAAAAAAACATCAGTAATCTTTGGCCTGGTCATTCTCACACATTCATAAATAAAAACCATACATAGAACCAAGAGAGGTCAGTTCCTGTTCATTGTATCAAACATAGCCTTCAAATAGAATAGATACTGACAGGAAGGCTTCACTCATACACATGCATATGCATGCATGTGAGAGAAATTACACTGGCTTACGTCCATACGGATTCAAACTGAAGGGGATGTAGAAATACACACTAACTGATGAATACATACACACAGTTATCCAAACACTGACTTTTGGGCAGAGCGCCACTATGGTTTTGGCTGTCAGTGAAGGGCAAGCAACATGAATTGCTCTGACCAAAGAAATGTATCCCTGATCACTCCCATATGCGCTTGGCCTTACATTTATATCACGTTTCAGCACTCCCTCTCTGAGGGCTCGAGAAATTTAGGTCAGGATGGAAGGATAAGCAAGAAAAGACAAGCAGTGAGCAGCAGGAGTCAGGCGCTGAATGAAGAATAGACCAATTTTTACTGTGGAGCTGACTTTAGTTTTTTTCTCCAAAAGTCTACAAAGCAAATAGTTTCATATGTGTTCAATCAAAGAGTACTGCTTTAAAAGCCTTCTACTGTCACGAGGGGGAAAAGATGAAGAAAAATTAAAATGTCTTTGAGGTAAACCAACTGGGCAAAGCTTTCACCACCTGCATGTCTGTTCCACCCCTGAATGAACAAGTGGCTTGTTACAAGAGCTCCACCAGGATGGTTTTTGGAAACTGGCATTATGTCTAAGTGATTAATAGACATCACCAGTATTGTTAAGGTAAAACAAGTAACCACTGACAACAGTTGGGTTTAATAAAGATAGGAGAAATCAAGGTCTAATAGATTATAGAGCTTAATTCATACCACAGCATTATGTTTGCTGAGCACAAAAAGTTACAAAAGGTGAATTAAAAAAAAAAAAAAAAAAAAAAAAAAAAAAAAAAAAAAAATCAGCAAAAACCCATTAGATGAAGTGACAGGTCAATGAGCTTCCAAGGTACAGGTGGGAAGTTTTGGTTCTATATCTGAAGCAGGTTAGGTTTACGCACAGAGATAAATCATCCACCCATCCATCCATTTTCTATGCCCGAATATCCTTGCAGGGGAGCTGGTGCCTATCTCTGGTGGTCATTGTTGAGTGGCAGGATACACCCTGGACAGGTCACAAGTCCATTGCAAGAAACACAACAATTCTGGCTAATATAATGTAAGTACTTGCTAATTTAGATGGAGCAAAAGAAACTCAGGAGAATAAGATGGGCTCAAATTTTGGACCTTTCAAATAATGAGAGGTTTTCACTAGATAAACTACACAATCAATCCCTGTGTGATACTCAAATAATATAGAAGTCCTAGACTGTCCATGTTGACTCCCTTGTTTTCATTGTCATGCTGGGGATTTACCAGATAAAAAAAATAAATAACATTACAATTGAAATCTTGTTCTTTCTCTACATATATTTGACAAAGTTTGTCAAATATATGTAGGTCATGATAATTTCTTATAATGATAATCTGCACAACTAGAGGGTATTGAAAGCCACTGAGGGCACCGGTCTCAGATTAATTGACAGAAATAAGATGACTGTAATTACAATTTGTGCTACAGTTACTGATGGTTTACAGTCCAGCTGACAGTGAAGAGTAATTCTGGATGTGGAACGTCCAGCACTACTACCTTACTAATTGTTTTCAACCAATCAACATCTCTTGAAGGTCAGTCAAAACAACTAGTCCGAAACAGTTTTTGTTATTTGAAAAATATATCCAAAATAAGAAGGTTAGTGTCAAAACGAAAATATTATTTATGCTTTTATGTACTCTCATCCAGAATATCATAACATATTTTTTGCATATATCAGCATAAAAGTCCTTGATCACCTTCAGTTGGTCCAAAACTTAGCAACAGGCCTCTCCAATGGAACAAACAGAAGAGCTTACATTACTCTTGTTTCTTTATTCTGGTTATATGATCATATATGATGAGATTCTGGTGCAGGATAAAATAAACTATACTCAGCACTTAGCAAGGGACACCATCTCCCCTCACTGCACATTTATAAAAACAGTAGAAAGAATATGCAAAGCCCTACTTAGAGATACAGTGCTTTTTTTTTTTTTTTTTTTTTTTTTTTTTTTTTTTTTTTTTTTTGGTTTTTTAAACTGGTGCCTCCTCTTTCTAATTCTGCTCTGGGTAACTGCCCATATCAAAAGCCACCACTGATTGTGGTGACAGATCTTTGAAATAAAAAGCCGACATACAAGTATATTGCCATGTTTTGGTCTAGGTTGTGAAACTGTTGACCAATGAGTCAAATGATGGGGTGCAACTTATCCTAAAAAAATATAAAGACAAGCACTTCTCCATTTTCAAGATTCCAATGGTTTTCCACATCCATTTAATTGCAGACCTGGTCTAAGCGTAAAAGAATAAGTATATTAAATAACGAAAAGAGTAAGTATATTTAATCAGTAAGTTTGGAAGTATGTCATAAATGTATTAGTATGGGTAAAAGCTGAGACAAAAAAAACAAAAATAAATCTTGGTTAGATTTGCATTAAATATTCTGATTTTGAATGCAGCAAGTTAGCACAGTGTGGAAGCTTCCAGTGTGACCTCCTGTTACTTATTCTGCAGCACACACTTCACTCACTCGGCTGTTTTCACTAGCAAACTCAGCACTGTTGATTCTGGTCAAATCACAGTGGAGTAACATGTCTGCTGTAGTGATGAAATGCAGCAAGTTAAGAGAGGTAACAGAACCCCCTGAAAACCAGCAGAGATGGTCCTCTGGCCACTAAAGCTGGCTTCTAGTCAGACCAAAACTCAAGATGAAGAAAAGGCGAGGAAAGGGACAGGTGATGGAGTTGCCAAAAAGGAGAAGGCCCAAGCATTTATTTTACTACTGATCAGATAAAGTGGTCAGAAAATGAGGTCGGAATGGTGCTTGTGGTTTAGTTGAGTTGAAACTGTAGCTGTCCTCTGCTTTAATATTAGGTTTAAAAAACTGTACATTTTGAGGCTATTTTCTTTATTTTTAGTTGATAGGCTTTTAAAGCAAATTAACCTATTTTTGTTATTGTTTTTAGTACTTTTTATTAAATACAGAACTTTTATGTAAAAATGTTATGTGCTACATATTTACACACGGTAAAAAATTTAGTTGGCCTTCAAATTCTAGAGGTTTACATATTTTGGTAGAGCACAAGGGTTTGTAGGATGTACATCATTTATTTCTTCATTTATTATTATTATTATCAACAAAAAAATAATAAATAAATAAATAAAAAAAATTTATATATATATATATATATATATATATATATATATATATATATATATATATATATATATATATATATATAATTTTTTTTTTTTCCAAATTATGACCTACTGGAACTTGTGTGTGGTTTTGTCCAGTTGAGGTTAGACTTCAATATAGACTGGATCATTATCATGTTGAAACCTCTGTATAGCCAGGTGGTGTACTTTCTTTTTCTTTTTACCATGATCGTATTTTTTTTTATTTTAACCCAGTTTACAAGGAAATGTATGATAGTGGAAGTTTCCTGATCAGCAATATTATGAATAAAAAAGTGGAATTTTAGCTCTAGTAAAATCTTTTTCAGTTTCAATATAAATATTTAAATATGATGATATTATTTCATCATATCAGCTTTTTATTCATTCAGTTATAAAAATAGATTTGTAATCACACTGAAGTATTTCATTGAGATATTTATCATATATTTAATTTATACTATACTGAACGAAATAAAGAAATGACAAGTTGTTCTAGTATTTTGAACGTCAAGACTCATACTCATAATGACTCATAATGTTGCTGAGGCTGAGACCACCCAACAGAGACCCATACAATACATCTTGACCAACATGACAAGCAACTGAAAATGCAGGAAAAAGCAGAGAACTGCACATAATCACCTGCACGGATGTACAATAATTAAAACCTTAGCTGTATTATTTCTGTAAATTACTCTTAACAGAACTTTTGCAAAAAAATAAAACTCAAGTAAAAACAAATTGCCGTAATTTATCTAATCTAAAAAATGTGTAAAACTGCAGCTTTTTCAGTGCTGCATGTTGCACACAGGATCTGCGTAGTCTCAATGAAATCATTATTCTTGTTTAGCTGGAAGACATCTAATGCTAAGAGAAAAAACCCCAAAACATTTCGTTTTTACACTCCCAGTGCTGGAGGTCTGGTTTACACTTATGATTTGTTCTTATGTATCCTAAATTTGGATTAAAAAGAAGGTTTTCAGTGATGCTAGTATGAAGCAAAATGATAAATGTAACATGCACCGAATAAAATAAAAATAAAAATAACCTAAATGCATTTTCAGAATAAACTAAGAAAAATAAGTTGCACATTTTTGGAAAATACCATGGCAATATCTTGCATTTTTTTTCTCCCAACAGAAATAGTAAAATGAGCTTCATAAGGATAAAAAGCGCAACCTTTCATGCCCACAAGGAATGAGGAATTGCCACTTAAAATTCAGGGTGGAGTATCCCCTTTAGGCAAAACTGGCTTAGCTCCATCTTACCCTTATTTTTACACGAGCTGCCTCCACGCCTGCTGGCTGTCCTGCGATAGAGACCTGTTAACAATAAAAAAAATATGTAAATGGTTAGCCAGTTTTGGCAACAATCAAAATTTAATAATGCCAGCAATACTGTGCATCCATCTGTAAGTATCTAACCCTTTTCTGTGGTAGCTTAATTATTGCATAATTGGCTACAACTGAGGTAATTGATTTTTCAATAGAACCCTGAAAAAGTAAGGTAATAAGTCAATTAGGGTCATAACAATTTTCAACAACATTTTCATATCAAACTCCCTATAGGTGACAAGTCAACAAAAACAGCACTTATAAACTAGAATAAATAAAACTAGAGATGCACTCAAACAAATGACTCGTGTCTAGAATCAGACAATTTCCAATTTGATCTGCCCAAACTGGTCAGAAACTCAAAAATGTAATATTTTTCTAATTTGTGAATGCACCATTGTTTAAATGATTCTAGGTCATGTTACCAACAACACTGTTCAGTGTGAACACTGTTACTGAGGAAAGAAAACTCAGAGTTGGCTATTTTCAGTATCAGTGGGATACTTAAAAATGAAATCAGACATGTAAGAAACTATTTGAAAAGGATACTATTTTCTATGAGATGTTGAGACATGTCTGTGGTTCATTCTGTTAAATCACAGCAAGAGATAATACTTTCAGCAGTTAACGTGAAGGCTGAATTACATCAAAATTCCTCTGTTTTATTCTGTTAAATAACCTCTTGATTTGGAAATATTAGCAGTCTTTCAGAAATCACAGAGGGTTTACATTCTCTACAAACACACAGACAACAGTTTTAGTCATGCTAGCCATGGTAATCTTCAAATATGCTAAAGACAGATTAATATATCAAATCTAATAATTTTTCTTTGTTATAATTTATGATTACTCAAAGGAAAAAATGTAAAAAATATTTTAACACTTTTATTCATAATTATTAAACAAATGAAAATCGGTTAGAATTAATTTAAGCAGATAAACACTTTAAAAACACTGCACTTTAAAGTTGGTAACTAAATTCTGCTAGTCCATCTCAAATAAAATCTTAATTTTTTTGATTTTTAAAGACCAATGCAATTGATTTAACATAAAACAAGCACTGCTATGGAACGAAACAAGCCCATTTGGAAAAGTAGCAACAAAAAACCCCCATATTTCTTCATAGTAAAAATCACCTTTTTAAACAGTGCAACAACAGCACAATTCCCACAAGATTCTGGCAGAGATAAAAAAATATGCAACCACATCACTGATTTACCAATCACTCTATATCTGCTTAGCAACACCACTGTCACTCTCAGTATATGGAACAATGTGTAAGGTTCTGCTGAATCTGAAAGTGTTCGGTGCCAGAGAAAATGAAAACGAGAATGCTTAAAGAAGCCTAGCCCCTAAAGGGAGTCGTCTTGCTGCTAATCAGCCGATGCTTGCATCATCAGAGAATAACTGGAGGGGATTGAGCACTCCATGAGATCAGAGCACTGAAAGATTTAATGGTGCCAAACATTCAAACTGTACTAGGCTGCAGAGACAAGGCAGAAACTTTTTAAATAATGGATGGATTTCACATTGGTTTATTCAAAGACACACTGCAGAGTAGCTGGTAAAAGATGCAAATGTGATGCTCTGCTTCATACTAGACGTCAACGGGAAATACAGCAGGATTCAGCCCAACTAACTCTGTAACTGCCAGTCATCACAGGACACTGTACCAACACTGTGCAAACTCGGCACCCTGGTATCTTATGACGATTAGTAAAGGAATAAAAGCCTGCACACACAGATCAACCTAACAACCCATTACAGGTGGAGAATCAATCGATGTAGGATGACGATTAGACTGCACTATTTAATGACACTTTGACTCAGTAGGAATAAAAAATGAACAATTCTCAAACCTGGTTGCTTTTCTCTGCCTGGTTGTTCCTATTAGAGTCTGGGAAATGGATGTGGCACCCCGTCTCCTCCATCACCCTCTTGATGTTGTTGCCACCTTTGCCAATGACATGGGAGTGTTCTGTGTGGGAAACGTCCATCTTCAGAGTCACCCTGTTGCTCTAATGTGCAGAAACACAGAGGTGCATGTTGTAGACAAGTAACTTTGGAAGACATAGAAGCCTATACCAAAACAAAACATTTATACACACAGAGGTAATGCAGATTATCAGAAACACCCTTAATTAATCTCCAAAATCACCTTTATTCCACAGAGATTTTTTGAAGTGCTATTTGTGCTATACTTGCATACATGAATTTAGAAGAAGGGGTAACATAAAGGGGATTAAAAAGATGAATCAAATATCCAATGTCTGAGTCCCATCTAATGGACTAACATATGAAAGTATGCAAACAAAATTAATCCTGCACAAATAATTTTTTTCCTCTAGGAGGCACTACAGTGTAGATGTCCAGGTAAGTATAATGTTGTGTTGCTATGACAAAGAAGCTGCATACAAACACTTAAATCCATGACAGCCTAGATATGGGAGTATTTGGCATGACTGGAGACTAGTTGTACTACAAGTCTGTGTGCAATCTGTTACTTGGACTGCAGTGAAATACATTTGGAGAAACATAAAGAGAAAAAAACAGAAAGGATGGGAAGAAAAATTAAATCTGGGAGAAAATTGTGCATATAATAAAGGTGTTAACTGTACCTTTGTGTCAAGGACAGACATGATTCTGTCTTTAGCTTCTCTCACGTTATCTCTTTTCCCGCACACCTTGATGTGTGGATCTGAAACAAAGAGACAAAGCATGGTTATTTAGTGGGAAGGTGCCAGCGAGTGAGTTGAAGCCGATAAGGAGTCAAGACAGAATGTGAAAGAAAGAGACAACTTCAAACCCATTCAATAAACAATGACTGCATTTATCAGCAAATTAAAGAGCTTAGGAGAAAAGCTGTGCAATAATAATTGCTGTTTTGATATGTGTAGTCCTGATGAAGTCTGCAAGCAGTCAGACAGCTCCCTGTGGAAGTGAATTCAAGCCATTTATCATTCTTTAGAACTTACACAAAAAACCACTGTGTGCTTGTCATCTAAAGCATTGCAAAAACAAAGTGGCATCTTGGTTTTTTGCACTACATTGTCTCAACAATTGGGAAACTAGCTTATGATTAATTATTTTTAAAAATCTTACAAATGTTGAACAACAATTGTTGGTATTGTTTATTAACTGTAGCTAACATAAAGTATGCTATTTCTTAAATTTGTAGCCAGGCATTCACAATTGCCACCTGGCTGAATAGATACAGTTATTTCATTACTTTCTTTGAGCAAAGTGAAACACCACAGGTTTACTTTTGGCACTTCAGAGTTGCAAGAAAAAGTTCAAAAAGAGAGACTTGAAGGTTATTTGTTTCATTTGCAACAATATGGCACAACATATCTATCCATCCGTCTATCGTCTAACCTGCTTACCCTTGCAGGGTGGTGGTGGGCTGGTGCCTATCTCCAGCAGTCACAGGGCTAATTTGAGAATAATTGCAACACATCCACAGTGGCCTCCTTCAGCCCAGGGAAAGTAAACCTGAGGACTGATGCACCATTTTTCTTCTAATGTATTGTTCCATTTTTTTTGTTTGTTTGTTTGGGTTTTTTTGCTGGATGTAAGTATAGCTTTTCCTGAAATCTGAAAGATGGCAAATATTCGAGAAGAGCTGCATGATCTACCAGATGACAACATCCAAGTCACTATTAAAGCAGTCTGGGGTTCTTTAGTGTCTCAGCAGAGCTCATAGGCTGATCACTTTCATGCTATGTGCATTGAAGTTGTAATTAATGCAAAAGGCGTACTGGCAAAGTATTGAGTTCATAACTGTACAGTACATGGACCACACTTATGTATTATTCAACTTTTCTGAGAAACTGACTTGTATCTATGTGAATTTGAATAAAATCTGACTTGTTATTTAATTGAATTATTTAATAAATTAACTTTTTAATGGTATTCTAAACTATTGCTCTTGTAGATACACAAACATTTGCATACACAAGAGCATTCAAACAGAGCATTATTCAAAAGAAATAAATAGTGTTCCCTCAGATCTTAATTAGTACAGCTAAAAAAAAAATCCCTGAAAGAGAGTGTGAGACTACTTCCAGGTAAGGACTGGGCATTTTTACATCTGGCCACTTTAAAAACTAAACAATTGAAGAACGCAAATTCAAAAGAACACAAACACAGACCCATAAAAAGAGAAGAAATTACACTACACCCTTACAGCCCATTGCCCATGTTTAAACTGTACTGAGTAGCAGGAAGCCCACCAAAACCCTCTTCCAGGAATACCCTTCCCGATGTAGACAAAAACACACAAGAACTACACAAGATTTACAGTATGAGCTGGACACCGAGCTCAATAAATCAGATTTATTGGTTTAACTTCACAGTTGCATGCTGTCAGTCTCAAAGAGGGCAAGACTAGTAAAAGCTCCAGGACGGGTCAGAAATCAGAACGACTGAAAAAACGATATTTGATCAAGAACATTCACAAATGAGAAACATTCACAAATGAAAATGAAATCATGAAACAGCCTGAGAAGTACAAAGAAACACAGGAAAATTTTTAAAAAAGCCCAAAGAGCCACTGGAGACTTTTCACAGCCTCACTGCTGGTTCCAGGCAGTTTTCCCATCATTTGGCTGTTGCTGTAAACAACCAAAAGCTCTCAATTTCCTCCTGCAAAACCTATTTCAACCATTAGGGGGAGTCTCGGTCCGCTAAGTGTCCGCCAACTAACCTGCAGAGCACATCTGGCAAACATTAGCCAGCCTAAACGAGTGTTGCAGTTGTGATGTAGAACACCCCCGCATTTCTGGAGTGTGTTAGGTAGTTTTTTTCTCCCTCTCTTCTCTTCTAGGTGATTGATTGTGGAATAAAAAATGAACACCTTAAGTCATAATTTGGTTCACACGACAGCTATAAAAACAAACAACAACAAGGGCTAGACTTGGAGCTGAAGAAAGTTAGCCTTTTCAGTTGCACGCAGCTTTGTTTGACAGAGAAGAAACCTTTTGACCCAGAATTCTCCGCTGGCAAAGCTGAAGGATTTTTTCCAGCTACATTAGAAAATACCACACAAATGAAGAGAATTAAGAGAGTTTGGCTTGGCTTTTTCCATTCAAAAACATCTGCGGAAACAGAGAAAGTTCCAGTTGGCGAGTACAAGAGCTATTAAAATGATTTTCATATAAAAACAAGGAATAAAGCCTGAAAAATTGAAATCTAAATATGATCAGACTGAGTTAACCACTTGGTCACGACGTTTCTTATGGGGAAGATAGACATGACTCCTCACTGTATTAAATTACTGACAGTATGCTTCTTCTGATGGCTGGTTCCAAAGGCTACCAGCTGGACTTATCACATCTCTACAGGTGGTAGAGATTACTTCCTGCAGGTGATAAATGAAATAGAGAGACTATTTTTTTGATAAAGTGCTAGACTGAATGTGGAGAGGTTACAAACATACAATTCCCATCACTTGAGATGGGATCCTGCATATTAACTCCAGATGGCAGAGGAAACACTGCCACAGAATTCCAAGAAAATAAGAACAACTATGACAAGCATGACTTTAGATTAAAATAGTTAAAAACACATTTCAGTACCAGAGAAATAGCTGAGTCATCTGCTATTTTAAGATCTGTGTTCTATTTGTAGTTAAATGATGAGAAACAAATGCAATAGGGATCTTTGCCCCAAGTAATTTTAACTGTGGCTTCTATAACCTTTGAAATACCAGTAGATAGCAGTACTTAATAATAGTAAATAGCAGTAATGGTAATATTCATCATCTGTCACATACTGTCTCTTCCATCAACACACAGAATGTCTTCTGTATTACATCACAGTCATATTCAATATGACTTGTGTCTGACTGTGTTTCAATAGTACTGAAAAGTTAATCAATTTCAGTAACTCAAGTGAAACACAATATATAGCTCAATTACACAGGTTGATGTTTTCAAGCCTTTATTTCTGTTGACTATAATTATTTTCTGCTTATATTTAATGAAACAACATTCAAGATGAGAATATTACATCATATCAAAAAAGAAACAAACATTTAATACAAAAATGTGGGCTTAAGGAAAAGTATGTTTAACTCCATTTTGCACTGTTGGATCTTAAGAAAGTTCTAAGTAGGGCTTCAAAACGCAAAAAGGAGAAATGGGAGTGAGACAAAAAAAAAAAAAAAAAAAAAAAATCTGAGTAAGCAATTTATTGCAAACAACCATTAAACTGAAATAGGCTGTTCATCAGGTGATCAAAAGTTTAAGACCACAGCATTTAAAAGGCAAAATCTTATACGATTTGTGTTAAACAGGACATTTTAGCAGTTAGAAACAAGAAGTCCTGCTACTGATCTACATATGTAAGTGTCAAATTTTTTTGGGTATTGAGCTTCATGAATAGCACATTTTTTTTACCATTGTTTTTAGTGCTTTTACAAGCAGTAGTTAGCAAAGTTAACAAATTTGACAATTGCCTTTAAATAAATGAAGAAAAGAAGCACACAAGAATAATTAATAACTGTAAATAGCTTCAAAATAGCTTTAAAATGTGTTATTTTGAGTATTCCTAAGGCTCGTATTGTAAAGGTTTCCAGGAAATGCTTTCTTTGTTTATCTGCTATATAATTAGTAGTACAAACTTAGTCCAGGTAAAAGAGGATGGGTGGAATTACATTAACATCAACTTTAAAATAATTAAAATCAAATATATTATGTTATATTTATTGTGTTATGTTTTTATCATGTAAAGGACTTTGAACTACTGTAACTTGACTATTTGTCTCTCCTATGATGTCAACCCTTTATCCCCCAGAGGCCATTATAAATTACATGAAGATGCCTAATTATGCAAATTAAATAATAACAACTTCTTGTAGTTTTCAAGAATGCCAAAACATACTTCTCTTACTGAAGAGTTGACAACAGTGTTATAGATATAATTTCCAATTTCCAATTTTCATTAGGCTGTTTTCAGCAAAAAGTCTTGTATTATTGTTTTAGCTGTCTAACATATTACAATCAGACCCTTGTGCTAATATTCAAAGAATATGGAGAAGCTGAAAAGTTAAGGCCAATATATACTCCATAAGAACAGAGAAATTAGTTCTCTCTCCCAGGTTATTCTGTAGGCTGGTTTGAGAGTTTTTGAAGCTTGTCCTTGACGCAGATTCTGGGTAGAACCTTTCCTCCTTTTAACACGAGAGACCTACAATATGAAGACTTCCTGAAGTTCTGCACTTCAGTTCTTGTGAAGTATGAAATGTCCTTGCAAGCAAGAATTTTGTTCTTGTTCTTGCACCCTCAAGTAAACACACTAATTTCTCTGTTCTGGCAGAGTATGTATTAGCCTTTATCAAACAGAGAAACCAGACCATTCTGAAATCTGAATACATCCTGCTAAAAAAATAGCTTACTTAGCATTAGCTGCAAGGCAGTATATAGAAAATAGAAAAGGCTGAGGACTAATTGTATAATTTCCCTCTGCATGCAGTTAAGACAAAACCACCTTCAAAAAATGGTAGAACATCTTTATGAAACATTTTAAAGTACAGTAAAGTAGTCACAGCAACATTTAACACTTAGTTTTTGGTTGAACTACCCCCGCTTGTTTATAGTCCAGCAAAACCTCTGAGAAGAGTTTGATGGACAGTGAAAAGTCATAAAGTTTTTAATATCACAGTTACAGAATATGACTTTAATAATAATTTTATTTTAAAACTGTAATTTTACTGTGTGAATGTTATCATGGTAAGCATCAAAACAAGTAATTCTTTCATCTCCTCTTGTCAATGCCCTTTCTCTCGACCTTAGCATAATTTAATCCCATAAGAAGTAAAATGGAAGCTAATGGGCTTTGTTGCCCTCTTCCTTTTTCCTCTCTTTGGTCTCCTGAGTGCAAGTCGTTAGAGAACTCGGACAGTTCCACATGTCTGTTCTCTCAGAAATACTCATAAGATAACCCAGTGATTCTCCACAATTCTCCTCCTTATTGCTGTTCTTGCTTTCGACAACACAGTCAGAAAACTGGACAAATCAAAATGCCGGGACAGAATTCAAAGTATTCTCACTTCGTCCACATCTACAAAACAATCTACCAGCTGGTGTAGGAAGCAGGTTTTTGTGAATGAAGGGATACTTGGCGTGAATGAAGGGTCATGTACGTATGAACTGCCAGGACTTAACGTTGATTATGTATCAGAGAGGAAAAAATGTTAAAGAATCCGCCGTAATCCCTTCAACATTTGCCTGAGCCGACTGACTAAGGAAGTTACATGATGTCACTGGATCGCACATCTGGTTTGAAGACTAACGCTGGCAATTCTCCTGGGGGAAACAAAGCGGGCACAGCTACACCTATTCCTCCCCCTTTCTCCTCCTCATTCCCTCCCTCCTGGAAGAACTTTAAATAATCATGCTAATCTTTTATTGGTAACAGAGTGCTGGAGCAACTTTACCAATAAACAGGAGAGCTGCAACTCCCACACCTCCGCCTCTACAGGAGAAAAAAAAAAAAAGTCCTGCGTGCAGATGAAGTTATTGGCTTGTGAGGAATGGAAAACATGTAAGCTTTCATCTCTGCAAACTGCTCAATTAGCTTTTTACTAAAGAATGCAAGAGCAACATAGAAATACCTCCCTCTCATCTATCTGATTCCAATAACTTTAAGATAGCTAGCTAAATCAATGCTGACTCATACACAGTTAAAATAAACTCTTAAACAGAAAAAACAAAACAAAACATGGTTAGATGCACCATTTTTGAAATTCCATCTGAGGCATGACAAGCTATACAAAAAAAGACAGGTGAAGATTAAGTTAGAGCTTGATTTTGGACACTGATTTAAACAAAATACCCTTTCCATTAAACTAGTTACTATACATGATATATTACATTTGCTTTCAATAGTTGATTGGCAGTCAGTATGAATATGGGAATATTATACTACAACAATGACACCAAATCATTAATTATTATTATTCATTATTTCATCATTATGATCTGTTAGGCAAAGGTGTTTTACCCATATCAATGTATAACTAGGTCTTACAAAGTTATGATTTCTAAACACCTATTACTTTCTGTCATATGGCTTATATGTTTTAAAGTTCTGGTAGCGAGATGCCAGAGAAAGGGTCGCAGTAAACTGAGTTTTCTCAACCCGTCCCGTCAGCTTGCAGCTGAAAGAAGGCTACTACACTTTTTACTGCTTAAAAGATAGACAAATGTAAGGTGTTTGGACATATTTCTGGTCACAACATGAAAAGTTGAAACTAAACTCTGTTCATGTAATACATTTTGTTGTGTAACAACCTTGAAACTGTGGTATTTTTACCACAGATTATCATACCATGATAATCTCACACCAGCCCATGCCTATTCCAAACTCCTCACGAGTAGCACAAATAGCTCTATGAATATGGAAAGCAAATAAATATGTACGGTAACAAGATATTCAACTTCAAGAACTAATCTCCATGTCATTTATCCTCTCTCTCCAGTACACACATTGTTTCAATCTGAAGGAGAGCAACACATTTTATGAGATCAGCACATCAGACACAAACATCCACAAAGACAAGACACATGGCAGAAATAGCAGCCAAGTACAGACTAATACAGAGCTTGGGTCTTCAACATGACTTCAGAACAATAGGTCATAACTGGGGATTAATAATAAAAACTATGTTTTTTCACTTGGTCAGCGAACCCATCATTTCAAAGTTCTCCCTTCCACTAGCAGAGGATGTGTCAGTGTAGAAGCTTTTCACTGTACAGCGAAAATAAAAATAAAATCAGAGGGGACACATGGAGAATAACTATGTAAGCTTTAAAGAAACGTGGATTTTTCTATAGTGGTGGTTGCATAAATAGTTACAGCTTTCTTTTACAGTCAGTTGATGCTAAACCAGTAACCCAATACCCAACTAACTGGAGCAATTTATTTTAAATGTATACTAACAAAGATAGACCGCTTTTTAATCTGTTAGGTTATCAATTCAGCCACAGTTAAGAGCTGGCAGTTGATCACAGTTCTAAAAGATGGATAAAAACAGGAGAGAACAAGTGTATCATGTACCTAGAACAAACCAGTAGGGTGAACCACTGATAATAATGTTGGTAAGCACCTCTGGGTCTCTCTCCACTAAATTTAAGCAGATTTCTTATCCGCTGTGAAAACCTCCAACAAACTCACCTTTTCAGCGTGGACGATTTTATATAATAGTGTTAGTTTCTTTATAAAACCTGTGGATATATGGTTTTACTCTTTGTTTCCACTCTTCTAAAATGTTTCTTCACATAAAACCTATATTACAAGGGACATCCTGATCGTAGCATTTTTGAAATTATCAGTATTGGAGTCCCTGCCTAAACTGAACGCATCATCTTTGTTGAAGGTGTACGGACTGTGATTTTTTTTTGTCAGCCACATCCTATCCAGGAAAAGTTTTTCAAAAATTGTTTATTTTTCTGTGCACAGAATTGGTCAGGTGGGACACAATCACAACACAAATCTAGACCACGTAACACAAATGAAGAATTATTTTTCTGCGGCAAAAAACCAGAGTTTTAAAGTAAACACATACATGTATGATATTAACTTGAATGCTGTATTAAACTGTGACTCTGTCACAAAGAAGTGCCTTAGGATAAATGAGTCTAATCGGCATTAGGGACAAAAAAAAAAAATCTCCAGACTGGGACATCCCCAGTTAGAACTGTTGTTTATTGTCCTGATATCATTTTATAAACAACACACTCCAGTTTCAAGGCAGACATCTTCAGATACAGCATAATGATGATAATTGTTTGAATCCTTGTTAACACTTCAACACCTTAAAAAGTCACCGTCTTCTCAAAAAAGAATAATAAAAACAAAAAAATTACCTTTTTTGGACTTGGCTCCAATTTTCAGTTTGGAAGGCCAGGCTATCTGTGTTTGGGTCTCATCCATGATCTGGAACAGAGTGAAGGTGGGTAGATATCAGTTCATTACAGACAATAACATTAGTAGATACTGTGTGTTGGAAAGATCCAAGGAAATTGTGTCTAACTGTTGAAATAGGAAAGGAGAAAAATGATGATGAACACAGAACTGGCAAAAATATCTAAACAGTCGAAAGGGCTCCTGCATCTATCAATGTAGTATCTAGGTTTCAACTTAAACCAATCCACTGACTCAGGGTGATTTTTCCAGACATTCATTTCTACTCAGCGTTAAAATTCATCCCACAAAAAAGTGAAAAGTAAATCAAAACAGAGAGGACGTTTAAGTTTTGAACTAAAAAAAAAAAAAAATCTAAAAGACATCTTTGTGAGAACCTTTTGACAAATCTAACCAAGAGCATATGCTTGAGTGGTTAAAAAAAACAAACAGTAGGAAGTAGGAATGAAAAGAGTAAGGTGTTCGGGAGGCACTCAGTATTTCAGACAAGCATTTCCTGTTTATGTTTTTGATCAATAAGAAGTTCACCTTGATTAGATTAACAGCTGCAATCTATAAACAACACTCTTCAGAAGAACCTTGTCCTAAGAAGGGGTAAATCTAAGTAGAGAGAAAAAAAGCAGAACACCAGAAGGAAAAAAAAAGGGAATGATCGCTGTGTCCTAATGGCTTTGTCCTCCTCAAGATGTTCTATCCTTGTTTTCACAAATGTCCTGCAGTCTTCTGTTTATTTTCATACTTTCCAGGGGTTTGTACGTTCAGGGTGGAGAGGATATGAATTTCTCAAAGTTCTCAAAGTTTCATCCACGTGACAAAGCACTGGAGAACTGTTTCAAACCATTACAACACTGCTGGCTGCCACTTAATATATCTCAGTGGACAACTGTATTAAGCCATAGGATAAACAGTGTTTGTCAGATGGAAGTGAGTATGCATTAAGCCTCATCAGTGCTCCCTGCAGATGTTTAAGCTTATTAACACTAACAGAAAATCCAAAATGAGATGTCTTTTTTGTTTATTAATTTCAGTTCCAGAATAACATTTTGTAGCTTGCAACTGGTATCAAAAATCCAAAAGGTATGTGTTTAACTTCTCCACAAGACTTTCTGTAATAAGTGTGGTCTGTTTGGGATCCTTTGAAATAAAGTTTGACAGCTTGTCCACTACCACCCTTGCACACCTGAGAAACAGAGTGGGCTCTGAAAAAGTCCAACACATGCCTTTTTTCATTCTACAGCTATACGCTCTGAGTCTGTGATGGTTGACTGGAAGCCCTTTCAAGCCTCACTGGTTTCCAACATCCCAGTCTATAATCACATAAAAATGGACAGACTAGATCATCAGCTAAATGAAAAACTCTAAGGCAGCATTCAATCTTTTAACCAGACACTGTAAAAATTGACTTTTTTAGGGTTCCAAAACAAAAATAACACTTGTAAATGCAAGTTGGTTCTTATTAAAACACAACTGCATTCATCTGAAAGACATTAAAGGAAATTAATGCAAGACAATAAATTCCTTGTGCGACATATTAGTACAATAAGATTCTTTTGAAAAAACTATTAGTAGAAAAATAACCCTTTTGCCATCTTACTGATTTACAGAGCTTTGTAAAGGATTGTTTTCACATTTTGTCAACCACAAACTGCAATGTATTTTAATGGAGTTTATGTGATAAACCCACACAAAAGAGTGAATAACACACACACACACACACACACACACACACACACACACACACACACACACACACACACACACACATATATATATATATATATATATATATATATATATATAGAGAGAGAGAGAGAGAGAGAGAGAGAGAGAGAGAGAGACAGAGAGAGAGAGACAGAGAGAGATAGATAAAGATATATATATATATATATATATATATATATATATATATATATATATATATATATAGTACAGACTTACAGCTATTACAGCTAGAAGTCTTTTATTGTGTGTCTCATTGACTTTGCACATCAAGAGTGAAATTTCAGGCCATTCGTTGCAAAATAGCTCAAGCTCAGTCAGATGGAATGGAGAGCATGAGTAAACTGTGGTTGTCAAGTTTTATGCAATATCTGTATGTGGATTTAGATCTGGACTTTAACTGAGCCATTCTAACACATGAATATGCTCAACTATAGTAGCTCTGGCTGTATGTTTGGGTTGTCATCCTGCTGGTTCTGCCTCAGTCTGAAATCTTTTGCAGCCCCTAAGGGTTTCTTCAAAGATTTCTCTGTGTTTAGCGCCTTCGATTGGTCCATCAACTCTAACCAGCTTCCTTGTCTCTGCCGAAGAAAAGCATTATTAGGACATCAGGATGATGCCACCCCCATGTGTCATCACGGCGACTATTATGTGGAAAAGGCCAAAAGACTTTGGTCTTATCTGACCAGAACATCTTTGCTTCTGCTAAACTGCAAACAGGACTTCCTCTGAACAATAGGTGTTCAAAACTTGGATATTGTTTGGATTGGAATAGCTGTGAGTTGTTGTACTACTATACTTAGTAAAACTCTGCTTGTTATGAGTTTACATCGCACACATAAAGACTATGTTTATTGCTACATTGATATCTAAAGGCAGTTGGTTGAACTGGACTTTATTTAGGGGGATCAGACTAAAGGATGCTGAAAATTAATGCACTCCACACTTTTCAGATTTTCTTTGTAAAAACATTTAAAAACCATGCATCACTTCACTTCCACTTCCCAGATATAAACTACTTTATTTTATTTTATTCTACCACATAAAATCCTAACAAAATGCATTAAAGTTTGTGGTCTTAATTGAACAAAATGTGGAAATGATTAGAAAGGTTACGAATATTCTGACAGGGCAATTTATACTTTCATGGGTCTGCATTTATTTGTTTTTAATTAGGCTTTTTTATTATGCAACAAAAAATAAAGCCAAAAGTGATTTGAGCTTAGAATGGTGGCAGTTTAAAATCAGGCTGTACTGTCTTTCTGCTGTAAATGTTGTAGGATTGTAACGATTAGTGGACAAGGACAATAAAAAATTGCTAGCGCCAAATTTCATTGTCAACGCCTCATATAGAACCATATTCGTGTTTATTTTCATAATGGAATTGTACTATTGGAGGTTATGGAGTCAATCTTATCTCCATTGTCTGCCAGTTGTGTTGTGGTACTCGAGGCCAAATTTTCAAAATCTTGACTCTACTTCTACTTTTTAAAATCTATTTTCTTATGATTAAGACTATGACCAAGGCTGCAACATATTTTTATTGCAAACTTAAGGTGAAACTCCTGGCTGCAAACTTTTTGCTTAGAAAATTTCAACATTACTACCTCTGCCCCTCAGTGCCAAAGATGAGAGGGATGAAAGGACAAGAGAGAGAAACTTTTCAGTGCAAATATATGTACGTTTTTTAGACTGTACAACAAGCATAAAGAAAGAACAATAAAGAGAGTTAAGTCCTTCACTTCCATCTGTCACCTCCACTCAAGCTGCCTGCAGCTAATGTTAAGTCAGTTGTGGTTTAGCTGTCTGTATGCACTCTTTGGAGTTCTCTGGTTTGTCTGTTTAATTTCCTACCAGCTTGTCAGATTTTTTGAACAAGTAGCATGAAGCTGAGGGTCTGCTTACACACAGGTTTGGGTTCACCTAAATGTTGCGGCAGTAGGTGCACCGGTGCAAACAGTTAGTCAAAGACCTGCTGCAGGTCAGCTTTCTAATGAGCTTAGACAGAAAGCTGTTCCTGAAATGTTGGCAGAAAGAACTACAATATTACGATTATAGCAATTGTGTCTCATTGGTTTGGTCTTGCTCTTGTTCTTTCCACACTCAAATGCACCAAGAGAAAGCAGAGATGGTAAAAATGATCCCTAATTACTGAAATAATGAGGAAAAATATGGGTAGATCAGTTGGCTACCAAAATAATCACTAGTTGTAGCCCTAAAATGTTGCCATCCCTCCTCTCTGTAGAGTCTTTTTTCCTTCCTGCAATAATATCAATGACTTCACATGCAGTAAAATACAGGCATGAAACAAATACCTGATGAGGTTTTTTTTTTAAACTGCGTATTTCATGCTATCCTGAGGCAGTAACTCTAATCTACAACAGGACACCAACCTAGCACCTGTGAGGAAGCACTATAAATCACCATCAGTCTAGAGCTGGATGCAAACTTTTCTCACTGAAGTCACATATTCGCACAAACAGGATGTATTACAAACAACATGAAAAAGGACATTTTGTGCTTACCGATATAAAGGGGGAAAAAAAATCCTCCAGAGCAGTTCATGCTTTTTATTTATTTATTTTTTAAACTTTTTTTTCAAATCCTGTGACATTGTCTGGGTTTTATCACAGAGGCATTCATTTGGAACACTGCAATTTAACAAAAATAATACTACAGCCAGCTCTCAGAGGTTGCTGTAATTATGGAGGCAAAGATGAACTAAATATAAAACCATGAGTGATTTAGTGGTGAGTTTTAGATAAAATTGTAATTAAAAAGTGTGACTTTAAAATACAGATTCACTCTCTTTCTAAGCTAAAAAAAAAAAAAAAAGGCTCATAATGAAAATTACATCACAGACCTTCAAACCTTCATACCTTCAAACACTTGAGTCGTCACCATTTTCTGTAAAAAGGGCTTTGTTTGGAGAAACCCGCTTCCTGTCCAGCTTTGCTATTCTTGGCAGCACTCAGCAGATGGGACTGATTTCTTACAGACCACACACCATTTTAAAGAGCTGGATGGCGTTTATTTTCATGAAGGGCCTTGAAAATACCTCTCAAATGGCTAGATATTTGCACAAATTAAGAAACCTATACATTTACTATTCCACACTTTTTTCTCTGCCACTCCACCTTTTTTTCTAACCTGAACAAATACAGAAATTGAGTGATGGCTTTCATGGCATCCTCCTAACAACACTGATTGGGAAGTTGAGGTTTTTGGCTATGCAGGTGTCTAGAGCTATATGTAACATAAAAAAAAAAAAAGTCCAACAGGATAGCACATGTAGTCAATATGTGTGACTGGGTGTATGTCTGTCACAGCAGCAAATCCATATGGCAGCGCCTTGTTTCCTGGACTTTGCTACGATGGTGCAGCTGTTGGTTCAGCTGGAATGTGTGATTGTGGGGAGAGACGGAGAGAGGGCTTTTGGCGGGTGTAAAGCAGAGTTAAGAGGCTTAAGACAGCAGAGCTCGAGGCGGACAGAGCTGACTCAACTGTCCCCTCGAGACTCAACAGCCGTGTTAGGAATCCAAGTGCTAACTCGCAGCTACCACCTTGTTACCATTCCTGGCTAGTAATATATACATGATTATGAAAAGGCAACACAAATCACAAGGAGGGAAAATTTGCTAACACCACAGTTGTTAAATTCAATTAAATATATACATCCTCAACCAGAGGACACCTAATTATTTAAACCCCAAATTAATATTTCTTTCCTTTTCTTAAAAAAAAAAAAACCTGCCTGAAAAACTGTCTACAGAGAAACTCAAATAAAAAAAACACTGCTGGGCCACAAGGTGGCAGTAACAGCAACTTTAACAACATTAAAATTCAAAACAAGATGATTCTAAATATGCCTAATGGTACTCTTCATTTGCTTGGATCTGGGAAGGCTTGAGTTGAGAATGTTCTAGCTGCAAGTCAAAAAACCAGTGGCATGTAATGTTTTATCGTCTTTCTCGGTGCTATCAGCAATGCCAGTACAAAATTTCTTTGAAAGGAAAATTTACAAATCAAGGTCATACAGCAAAGTGTGCTTCTGCTTTAAAATTACTGCTGTGAATTCACCTTAAACCACCACACAATCAAGGTGGCGTATACATACTGCTAATGCTGGCTGATGAAATTTCAACATATATCCAGGATGATATTGGAGGCACTTTGCTGCCATCAAGCAGTAACAGTTATGCTCAATGATAGCAAATTTACCCACTTTGCGAACTAAATTTATATTGATTAAATGTGTGTATTCAACTTAACAACATTTACTTAATTTAGAATCTGTTTGAGGGCGAAAACAGAAATAATTTCCTTTTTTTATATAACTGGAAATAAATTCATACAGTAAGGGGACAATGACATATAGACAGTCATAAGTGCTAATCAGTAGTTTATATCTGCAACTATATGTACACGGGTATGTCAATATATTAATATATGATATTAGGGATGCTAATGTTAGGAAAACATGTGACATGATATTGTTGGTCATTGCTATAACAACATTACTTGTGATAAATAAAGACTTCAAATGTTAATGGGCAAATGGTAATGAAACAGTCAAGTTTTAGTTTCTCAATGGCTTTACCAGAACATCTTATTGTCCTCCCTAAACATTTTACTTTCCAGTAACAAACAAGCATCAATGCATATATTACTGGCATACAATCTGAATACATGATACTAACAAACTAATATTTATTGCCGTTCAAACTGTTATTTGCAATACTGGTATTGCATACAGTGATATTCTGATAGCTATTAAATTTGCCTAATATTATGCAGCCATAATGTGTAACATTGCATGTGTGCACAGGCACACATTTATTTAATTTTGGTTAATAAATATGTGTGTAAGTCAAGTTAAGTCAAGTTTATTTGTACAGCACATTTCAGCAACAAGGCAGTTCAAAGTGCTTCACATCATTAAAAACATCAATCAAGTATACAGCAAATCATCAAATCATTAAATGTAGATTGTGAGTGAAATCCTTATACTTTCATTTTGATCAAATTAATATGTGATTTCATGTATTCAAAGAAACAATCATTTTTTTTCAGGAACATTTCTAACCATTCACTTGTGCCGCGGTCACATTGGATGCTGAACTTTCCACTGCTCTGCAACATCCAATTTTTTCAGCTAGAATTCTGACTTTCAGAAGAAGAATTGTTGCATTTTTGACTGGGAACTCGGAAACAACTTCTAAATACAAAGAGAACAGCCTATACATGACTGCTAGGCTAGAATTTATGCCAAAACAGGTGTAGCACATTGTTCACATTTTGTTCTCAGTAATTAAGATCTTTAGCTTATATTTGACGTTTAATGGAAACAGGAAAAATCGAGATAGCAGGGAAAAACAAACAAAAAAAGGTTGTTGTAGTGTTTAGCAAAGGGAAGCGAAGAAATGTGCAAAGTGGGCTTCTATGTCATCATTTCAAATTATCACCCAATTTCCAATCCCCTTATAGAATATAGATCACAAGTGCAGTTTTTGAAAATCTCAACTGTGAAAATTATCTTTTTTAGTAATCAGTTGTTTTTCCACTAAAAACTCAATTGGCATGTGGATTGGAGGTGTAAGCACAAACAATCTGTGATTTGCAAAAATGTTCATGTAAGTGTGGATTGGGTCAAAAATTGACTGACCTACTTATGTCAGTCTCTCATAATTTCCTACCTGACAAACACTCAATCGGGACTGTTAATTGTTCGTATTTTTTCTGTCAGAGCAAAGAAATGCAAGCTACTTTGGTGCAAAAAAACTAAACAAAATAAATGATCTTTGGCCTCAGATCTAAAAGTGCTGGCACTTTTATATTGAGCCTGGCATCATTTACAGAACCACATTCTCTGGGAAGGAGAGACGGAACAGGCAATCATGGCTGAACTGGCTACAAAATCAAAGTTGTCTCTCAGCTCAAATTCACTCTGAGCTCTTCTGTGGTGAACAGTTATCATCTTCACCAGCTTCAGCTTCTTAAGTCTCTCTTCTGCCTCATGGCTCAACCTCTGCACAGCTTTCCAAAGAGCTTTCTGGTCTTGGCCATGATTTCAAACTCCCTACAGATCACAATGGGAAACTTTTCCAGCACAACGGCCTGTTAAACTGCCTACTGACACATGTTTTCTATTGAACAATCACGAACTTAATTTATAGAGAAAAACTCCCATTGCACTAGACTGATAGCAGTGAGAAATCTGTGGCATAATAGACTGCAAAGACAAAGGGACATGAAAGCAAGAGCAGGAGTTTGAGAGCCAAAACAAAACAGAGATTCCCTCATATGAGCTGCAAGAACTCAGACAAGGCCAATTCCAGTGTGGGCCAATTGTGGTCCACTGCCATCATTTTTACTTTTTCAGTAACTCAACAGAGTGGACTACTCAGGGAAGTCCTGCAGACAGTGAGTAAGAGGCTCTGATCAACCAAAGTAAGTGGGCTTGGGGAAAAAGTGCAGGGGCGGACCATTTTGTACTGTGACTGAACTCCAAATCTCATTCCCAAAGCACAAGCAAAAAAGAGTGTGCGTCAAATAAAAAAAAAAAAACAAAAAACTGGCCATATGCTTTCGTGAGTAAGCTAGAGAACCAGTTTATTAGTCTCACTGAATATGTGCGGTGGGTGTGTTGGACAGGCAGGAAGCTGTCCAACTAAGAGTTTCCATTTTCATCAACTTCAAGGTATTCTACACAGCTCATCCATTTTCTTTCAACAATCTGGTTCCACACTCACATTTGGTATTTATTTTCCTAACTTTCACTGGACATGTATGGGGATCACGCTATCAGGAGTTATATAAAAGGAAATACTGCTGGAGAAGCGTAACTCCAGAAATCCTGCTTTACTGCTTCTTGCCAAGTTAAACATTGGCAACCTAATTTCTGCTATTTGATTTAACATGTAATAATGACGATTTCTTTAAATAAGGTGTGACAATGTTTAAAGCTGCAGTATGTAACTTTTACAAAAATAGTTCTCTCCATATTTGTTGAAACTGTCATGACATAGTGACAGACAGATAATCTGTGAAAAAATCAAGCTCCTCTGCCTTCTCCCAGTGCTATCTAGAAACAACCAATCAGAGCCAGGAGTCTTAGTGCTGTCAATCACCGTACCTGTGGCGATGCTGTTCAACCCCCCCCACTCTCTAGTTACCACTGATGACGACGGATAAGCAGTTTTTCTGGAACGATAAGTTGTTTCTCTGCCATTAGCACACTTAGCAGCAAGTAAATGATGTTGAGTGACAGTGCTAACACCTTCCTCCTGGCCCTAATTGGTTGTTTTAGGTCGGGAGCAGTGCATTTCTTCAGATGGCAAAAGAGGCTAAGGGAGGAGATGGAGGAGATCAATCTTTTCACAGATTATCTGTCTCATAACATACTGTCACAATATGGTGACAGTTTTAACAAACACGTTAAAAACATATTTTTGTAAAAGTAACATACTACAGCTTTAAGTCACAGAGTCACAAATACATTACATTTACATTCAAACCAAAGCAAGTTGACACAGAGCTGCAGTAAGGTGCATCCTCCCATTTCCAGCAACGGGGGGGGGAATCAAAAGGTGACTAGTTTGCATTACTTAGCTTAAGAAAACTGCCTCAGGGAAGATGAAATAGCCTCTTTTTTGACATTAAACTCAGCATCCCAAACTCCAAAACCAAAAGTGGAAAACAGAGAAAGGAGGAATGCTAAAACAAACCCACTGTCCGTTATTTATTTCGTTACAGCCCAGTAACATTCTGAAGAGAATGTTTAACACAGTCTGAAAATGGTGGGATTCATATAATGAATACAGAAAGAAAAAGATTTTTCACAATTTGAACTTTTACCAATGAATTAGAAAAGATCAGGGGAAAATTATACACTACACATGTAGCATGGTGTCTTGCCACAGTGGTTGCACACCCCTGACAAAGATGATTGTTCTAAAGATACTAAAGTTCATGGAGAGTCCTAAAGAAATGTAATGAAAAAGGATATAAAGAACAGTGATGAAACCCTGATATCGCAACTGATAGGCATTGCAACAAGTGCCAAAAATTTAACCATTGTTTTATTTTCTAATATTGTGCAGGGCCAATGTCAAGTCAGCAGTCATTCCCATGATTGTATAGGCAATATCATAACAGTTTTTGTATTAAAAACCCTTATTTTTATTTAACTTAAGTAAAACTAGCTAAGCAAAACTAACAGAAATGAACACTATATCATTGTCTACATGTGGACTGAATCTATGCAATAGATGAGTTTCACTTTTTGAGTAGAATTACTACAGTAAAACTTTTTGATGTTATTATTTATTGAGATGTAGCTGTATGTTTTGTCAAGGTATCCACCTTTATCTAATTTTGGGAGTGTTGGATAAAATCTAAGAAAAAGATGCTTTAGGATAATAGGAAGAATACTTGTGTGTAACCAAGCAGATTCACACTTGACTGCTCAATCAGAAAGAATGTGAGGGACCTGAAAAAAATAGTTCAAGACATTCCAAAATCATGGAAAATCCTGCTTGTATTATTCATTGTGTAGTGCCTTTATAAGCTTTTATTACAACAGTCAATGAAAAGAAGCACCGCTGTCCTCAGTGGGCTCATTTCCAACACTGTTCTAAACTCAAGATAATCTTGTATGTCATAGTACATTATGTAAGTGAGAACGACCCCAAGTGTTGTGTCAGCTGTGTTTTGGCATCAGAGTCCTGGGGTCATTTAACGTCAGTGAAGTTCTTTTGTTTTTATTTGTTTGGATTTGTAATTAGAAGTGACTGGACAAAACACCTGACATCTGCTCCCTTACAAAGAGAGAAATGGTGCTCAGTGGGTTCGAACACAACCCAAAGACAAAGCAAACATTATCCAAGTGCAGACTACACACTCACCTTTTGAAAGAAATCTTCCCCGCCATTCACTCTCCCCTCAGAGGCCGCTAGAGAGAGAAAGAGAAAGAGAGAAAAGTAATTTTAATAAAACCCCACACACGTTCACTTTTAAAGGGTCAGTGTAATTCTGTGACAGCCAAATCACACAATGATTATACAGTCCTCACACTGTTACAGTATCTTCATTCAGAGCAAGTGTTTATGGCGGATCTCTGTTTCTCTGGATATTGTGTTTGGCACAGTCATTGGGATCGCTGATTGGCAGGAATGGAATAACATGTTCCAAGTAATTTTCTACAATCCCAGAGATGGGATACAGCTTCCGTGTAACAAATTGATGGATACAAATCTTTTAGTGTTTTACGTTAGTCAAAAATGAAGTCTTTCACAAATTTTGGTCAAATAATGTTTTTTTTCACATTATGAAATCGTTGCTATGCCGTTGAAGTTTTTTAGCTACATCTTCAAAGAAACTCACAAGCGGAAAACCTGCTTGAAAAACCACCTGTAAACAAATTGAGCATTTAGAAAAGCTGTGGTGGTTTACAGTCAGTCCTTGCAGAACTCAAAACAGAAGCAAGTCAAGTCTGAAGTCACTTCAACACATCTGCAAGTCCTTCAAACTGTTTCAGCTCTGTTGATCTAAAATACATGATCTGATATCCAGGGCAAATTCTTATAATGCTCTCCAGCGAGCGTCTAAATGATGCTTCCAGGATGAGTTTTCAAGATGGATTTCATGCAGTCTGGATTACTTTGACAGCAGGCAGACAGTCAGATGGATTATAGACTTCAGTCATAGATGCTGACCTCAGTGAAACAACCTGGATTATATTAGAAGAAACAATAAATTCCAGCTAAATGATGGAGTAACTCTGAACTAAAAATCCACAGACGAGGTCAAACCTCTGGATGGAACATATTACAGCATCTCTAAAATAATTAGATGATTCATGAATCAGGTGATTAAAATTTAAATGGGTAAAACTACTTTGCAAAACTGTTCTGAAAACAGTTTTATGGAAGTGTGCACATGAAGTGCTGTTTACGGCTTCTAATCCATTCAAACGACTAACCCTCAAAGATCAGTTTCTTCTTCATGCAGAGATTAAAGCCAGTTTGCCGAGCCATAATGAGCCATTTCAAGTGAAGAAGACTTCAAAGTAAACACGTGTCCAGACGACAGTTTATGAAGGCAGAGAGTCTGGCTTGGCTCAACAGGTGAGTCAGTTCCTGGTCAAATGTGTGTATAACAAACCCTCAGCACTCCACCTAACTGATGAAAGACCAATTCTGGCTGCTCTGTGACATTTAAATTCAAACCAAAAGCAACAATTTATTTAAGGAAGTATGTAGGTCTCACACTGACAGCCAAAACAGAGTCATTAACCCATTCATAAAACTGAGACAATAATTTAAAATTCTCCAGTTATTAGTTGATATTGCAAAAGCATTCTATCACAGTTCATTTAGAGCAAAATCCCAATATTGTCACAGTTTACCTTTGTAAAAGCATAGCCTGTTCGCTTCCTATCTTGTTTGTTAGTATAGGAAGCATTTTGGTGTATCCAAAAACACATTTACTTGTGTGTGAACATGAAGAAATAAATAAAATTTTGTGCAAAATCAAGCTCCTCCACATCTATGCCATTTAGCCATTAAACTTGTTCAGATTTATTTGTAATTGTCTATCTTAATATTCCATACAGGTAAAAAAAATTGGATTCCAATGAGACAGGACACAGTAGATCATGTTTTAATCACATCATCCACTTTTGTAACATTAATAAAGAAAAACTGTCACAGATGTGGAAATAATGTGGAAAAGCAGAGTTACTTTTTAGCTGCTTCAAGAGCTTCTGATTTTTGTTTAGTTAGAGTACCTTCAAAGAGTGCCTGATGCTCACAGTGACACACTTGCAACGCTACTAAAAATGTGCTCAGATCAGATATAAGATAAATCAACAGCTTCCTTATAAACAGCTAAATTTTTGATTACGGCTAATTCAACTACAATAATTGAACAGGAAAAATGTCTATGATGAAGACTGGCAGTAAAACAATGTTTCAATGATATTTTAGTATATATAAGTACACCTCAATTAGATCCGTTAACATAACTGAAAACATGGCTCATATCTGGTGTTATGGTAGATACAAGGAGAATTGCTCTGTTCACTGGAGGCATTAAATTATCCCAGATTATGAAAACCCCATTATTGTGCAATCCCTCCTGTTAAACTTGAGACATGCAAAAAAGAGAGCAGCAACTAAACATGGTTTATTCCCAAGTTGACAAAAGAAAAACAATCTAGCAAAACAGAACAGATTTTCTTCTGTGTTCAGTTCTGCAGATAAAATAAACAAAAGCTAATGTCAAACTTAATGTTTCTATCAGAGGAGATGTAGACAAGAAATGATTCAGGATGGAATGTGAGGATGCCAATGCCAATCCTAAATGCCTTTCCAAACTTTCCTGCACAGATTATCCGCAAAGATGGACCAATGATTTTACCAGTGATGGCATTTGAACAATTTCACTTTCAAATTCTGGCTTTATTTATTTATTTATTTCAAAACTGAAAATGTAGACGATTTGTTTTGAGCTTAGTAAAAATCCCAAAGATTTCACATACTGTAGTGTGAAAAAGTATTTGCCTTCTGATTTTGCTTTCTTTTTTAAATAATAATTAATATTCAGTGAACTGATGAGAAAAAAGAGGAACTTTTTAGAAGATATACTTTCCCATTACTTCTGCTATAAAACTAACTATACACAGTCAAACATGGTGGTGGTAGGGTGCTGGTCTTTTACTGAGTTGCTGCTTAAATACCAGGGCGACATGCTGTAAATGATGGGATCATGAATTCTTCTCTCCAGTGGAAAATCCAGAAGGAGATTGTCCGGCCATCAGTTTGTGACCTTAAACTTAAGCGGCCGCCAGCATGGCTGTGGACCTGGGCAGATGTTGCTGCCTCTGTTCGTTTAGAAGGCAATTACATTTTACAGAGAGTTTTAATATTTATTTCAATATTCACACAGGTTATCTTTGTCTGATATCATAATTTGAAACTTAAGACATTGAAGTGTGACAAAGAAGCCAAGTAGGAAAAAAAATCTGTAAGGGGGCACTTTTTCAAGGAGTTGTATGCTTAAATATCAGAATTATTCTTTTAATTCCCAGGTTTACATGTTCATTCCAAACTACTACCTTTTAACAAGTAAGCTGCAGCAGATGATGTAAAGACAATGTTATTTTTAGTGTGCAGTAAAACAAAGTTTCCTTAAAAATGTATTTATAAACCTTAAAAGAACACAACAAAACAGAATTTGTCAATCCATCTCAAAGAAAACTGGAAACTGATATCCATCAGTTAAAGCCTGATCAGTGCATCTCTAACCCAGGCTTCGAGGAGAAAAATCTAGAAACCTTTCAGGAATGAGGTAACTTAGTATGAGTCAGTTCCTCGGTACAAGGCATAGTATAGCTATAGAGTGCAAAATGTCTAAACCACTACACTTTTGTGGTAAGGCCATCCTGCATCTTAAATTCCTTTCACTGAGATGCCGAAAACAAAGTAAAATATAGTTTCAAAATCCTGAAGAACAACACAGACAGATACCAGAAAGTCATCTCTCTACTTAATGTAACACTGTTTTGAAAGAAAAATTAGCAGATTGCTACAAGAGTTAAAATGTCTGAAAGTTAAAAAAAAAAAAAATCGCTACAGTAGGCTTGCCACTATTTAACATCATAATGCCAGGCATTCAACATCTTATAAGCATAAAAAAGGTTTTCTATCAGTTGTGAACTGAAACAGTTTCTATCTAAGTAGCACAGGTTTGAGCCCTGTAACCCGTAGAGAAAAATCTGTCTGAAACTTTACAAATGGAGCCAGTTACTATAGTCAGTTTGATTGCATTTATGCTACATGCATCCATGTACTACTTTAATTCATGTATGTGTCAGTTAAGCTAGCAGTTCTCTATATGACACACCAAATATTTTAAGTTTTTGCAGCAGTTTTGCAGGTGGAACTCTAAACTACTTAATATGGTATTTATTTTCTGTGAAAGAAGGTTGGACAGTAAATGTGTCGAGGCTGGGGAAAATGAGATTATGCAAAAAGTGAACAGGACTAAATTTTGTCCACATATTTAGATACTTTGTGCAAGAATGGACCCTGCACGGGATTCTTGACCAGTACAGCATTCATATAAGAGCTGCCATTGTGGAAGTGAGTAAGGAAAAGAATTACTACTTCAAAAAGTCAAGTAAACAGTAAAAACAAAACAACATAGTTGAACAAGAGAGTAAAAGCTTGAGATAAACAGAATAATTGGTGTATAAGAAATAAGATGTGTTTTGTTGTTAAGCAATTAATAAGAAAGTAAGATAAGGTTTAACAGCATTTTTGGAACAAGATTCACAGGAAACTGAAAGGAATCTGGTGTGGATCATGAGTGAGAACATGAGCTATGTGTTCAGAGCAAAACATCCTGCTAGCGCACATGTAACCTGGCCATGGAAGAAGACTCGGGAGGGGCACAGCATGGGGTCCCTGAGCTATGTAAAAGTGAAAAACCTAACTTCAGCATTCCACTAAACTCTGAGATGTAGGTAAAAATAAATAAATCAGGAAGAGACTAAAATTTCAACCCTAACCTAGAACAATTTCTTGCGATGTTGGAAGTATCTTAAGCCGCTTCTCCACTAGAGCGCTTCTAACCGGCTCTGCCCCAGTCTGCCCCAAGCCAGATTCATCTCCATTAGCAGATTGAGTGTGGCTCTGCGCGGCTGTTCTCCGTTTTTCATACTCACTTCTGGGGTAGTACAAGCCACGCCGAGCCATATATTGTGCGGAAGCGATTTGATTGACAGCAGACTGCTTTCGTTGATTGGCCCGTGATTTTCCTCACCGCAAACTCCAAACATTTCTCATATAGTACAGCAGTGGACCAGCGGACATGCCGTCTGCTATCAGAGAGCTGCACAGTGTGGAGGAGCGTAATTATGAGCTTAATCACGAGCAGCGCCAGGAACACATGCATTAAGTTTTGGAGCAGAATGACCGTGATTTAGCAGCCCTGCAAGCAGCACGTCTCTCTGAAGAATGGGGAGCAATAAAGGAGAGAGAAATGGTGCAGTTCTGGTCAGTGTTCTGTCGGAGCTACAGTTTTGCGCCGATGGCGGGAAACACCAGAACTACATAATATTAGTTTGGAGTGATGTATATTTTATTTTTTGTTTGGATTTTTTTTTTTTTTTTTTTTTTTTTTTTTTCATGCCTGGATATAGGTTTACATCTTTTGACTGCGTTACCTAAATCCAAAAAGTTTCATGTTTAAAAAAAAAAAACATCAAGTGTCAGAATATAGATATGTTTACATGCATAGCGAAATAATCATCCGATCTGAATTTCTGTCATTCTGTTTGAGACAGCAATGAATTTCTCCGAATAATGAATAAGACAAAATGAAATATCTGGGTTTATTTGAGTCCGTCAAAACCACAGCTTCAAGGTTCTCGATTGCTGAGTGTCTCTGCAAACATCATCGGAGAGTTGTCCACAACTGCTGCACGCTCATGGTCAGCCCACATTCCCATTTGAACGCCCACAATAGTGAGGAACAGAGCATAATGGACTAGCCCAACAACACTCTGAATTATCTGCTGTATGAAAAATAAAGGAAAGAAAGAGTCAGTACACATTTACATCACTTGACCACTTAATTCATTAGTTCCCATGTGAATATCCATCCATCCATCCATGCATCAATGAGAATTGCTAAGAGAATCGATAAGGAATAGAATCGATAAGTGAGATCGATAATGGAATCTGAATTAATAAATTCTTATCGATTCCCATCTGTACTGATGTTGCTGTTTATCAACATAATTGCATAATTTGAAGATAAACCAGTAGGGGGCACGTGCTTCTGCTCGACACAACAACATAGCAGAATAATCATCTTGGTGAGGTTCACCAGACATATTTAAGTGTGGTTCTAAATGCTTTGTGTTGGCATGTGTTCAGACACACCTGACCATATCTTAAACTTTCCAAATAAAAATGATCACACAAATCATTACTTTATGAGCTTATAAGTTAGGTTATAAAGTGATTTGTAGGATAACAGAATGGATGGAAAAAATAAAATTACACGAATCACTAAGCTTTTTCTCCTATACATGGAAATCAGAGGAATACATAGCTGCCCCTAATAAGCTCAACATTCAGCTAAAGTTTCCAGTCAACTAAACTTATGCAGACAGGAAAGATAAGTTTGTCTCTGTTTGGTTAAAACAATAAAACTTAAAAAAATAATTATGGATAATTTAATTTAACAAGGTGTAAAATAATAAATTTAATTTATATTGATGATACATTGATATATATAGATTTTTCTTTGTAGCAGGTTTTTTTTGTCCAAACAAAGGGTGCTTTTGTGTCAGCAGGCTGTATTATAGATGAGACTGAAAAAAAGAGAAAATTAGAAAAAGAGAAAACCAAAAAGATTTTTTGCATATATCTTTTCCTTCATTGTGGAAAAAAGTTAAACATTTCCATAAAAATACATAGTTCATGCTTTTCTGCTTAGAGAACCATGAACCTTTTTATTTTGTTTGGACCAGAGCTAAAGAGCATATATTTATTCTTCAGCTGTGCTCAACATAAAAAAAAGTTCTGCTTCTGTTTCTTTTCAAAGGTTACCTGAGTTCAGTGTACTCTCCTCTGCTCCAGCAAAAGCATCCAACTATTCAGCCCAAATTTGCATGTTGCAATCAGTTCTGTCATCAGACCCATTTTCAAAAAAATATGCAGTTAATATCAACAGCTATTTCCATTCGATGGCAATTTGTGAAAACAGTTATGACATTTGAAGGTAATCAGACCCACACCCTTGAAATTCTCTCTATGAAACTTCTTAAATGAATCTCATCACTGTGACAGGATGCAAAGGGCGATGGACATTAGAAGGGAAAGCACAGAAGGTTCGTTGCTGCCAGATGAAGCGTCTGGGATTCATTATTCTGCGGAAAGACAAAGGTTCTGGGAGATTCCGCTGTTTTGACAATAAATGAATGTAAACAGCGCTTATTTATATGGTTATGACTTTAATCCACACACAATGGTCCACAAACAATAGAGACAGAAAACCCAAACGACAAAAATCACAAGGCAATTTTGACATCAACATTTTCATAATTGCATAGTTTGAGTTGGACACTACTGAGGGTTAGTGGACTGCCGAGAGGGAGCACAAGTTCAAGAAGTTACAGTAATTCCAAACGGCACACATGTAAGCCATTATACATTTAGTTTTGACATGCTATATTGTAAAATTTATTCTGACATAACAAAAAAAACATCTGGAGCCAGATGCACAACCAGTATGTGTTCACCTGTGGCAAACCATCAGGGACTTTATGGTTTTCACAACTGGTACCAAGTAAGTGAAGTAGTTGTTTCTCAGCACAGAATTCACCAACCAATAATTCTTGGTTACATCCTTTTTAATTCCAAATTAGATATCGTGCTTTCTTGTACAAATTCCTTAATGTTTCAATTAAATAGCAGCCTAACTCAAAAGAAACAATTTGATTTTTTGCTGTTGCCCAGGGTGTACAAGCTGACAAAAATAAACGAAATCATGAAATTGTAAAATTGTAAAATTTTAATCAATCTACTTTTCATTGACAAGTTGAGAAAATGCTTTATCTAAAAAAAAAAACTGAGCTCTTTCATTCAAGGATTTATCAGCCATTCATAGGCTAATAACTGAAAACACAATCAGCTTACTTCAACTCAAATGGTGATAATGATTATGACTTTTAAGCTCTTGACTGCTTAACCAAAGCTGCACTGAACCACTAAAATACTGCAGGTTGTCTTTACAATGACTAGAGATGCACCAAGAAATAGATTACTGGCTTAACTTGGGACTATTCTATGGTTGATCAGCTCAGATCAGAAGTGATGGGCAATAAAACATTAATATATTTCATTGAGGAAAAAGAACATGACAATAATGAGAAAGATAGGCTCTAAATTCCGTAAGATTGACAGTAAATGTGAGCTATCAGACAACACGTGGCCCAGTAATGGAACTTGATATGCATTATTTTAGGCTTGTACTGAAGCATATTCATACTTTTAAACAAGACTGAAAATGTTTTTTTTTTTTTATATATATCAATATATTACCAGTTGAGATAGCATAATTTTTTCTTAGTTGTAATCCCTAATGTCCCATAATTCCTAAGGACACTTTGTGTTTTGTTTTTAATTAATGCCATTGATTATTAATATATCATTTTTTTAATTTGTTCTTTTAGTTTGTATTGAAACAGATGCTATCTTAGAAATGTAATTGTTAATTTGAAACTTTTTTTTTTTTTTTTTCATGTTGGCCATCTCTACTGATCAGTGATTGGCTGGGAAGAAACTTAAAATAGATTTTGTTTCCATAATTAAACTTACTATATTTAAACACTAATAAGTCATACTGTTACCACTATGTATGGAACTCACTGAATTACTCAGTTTGCAATTTCCAGTATGAGAGAAATATTTCAAAATGAAGTCAGAGGAAGCAGAAAAATGTAAGAAGCTATAAAGAAACCTGCTGGACTCGTACATGTAGACAGGTATTCAGAAACCTCAGAGAAAAGCTAAGGATCTATAAGGTAAACACACAGAGACTGCTTAGTATACTAACTACGCTTGTCATCCTAATGACTTATATTGTTGACAATTTGAAATGTGACTCCAATTGTTTTGTCTTTGTTTAGAAGTATTAATAAGGTCATGTTTTTTCATGTTTGACTGGTTTTCTTCACACATAGTGTGGCATGGCCTCTGGTTGATCCCTGAAATGCCTTTCAAGGCTCCATGGTTGTTATAATCATGAATGAATGACTTAACCAAATACATAAGAGCAAAGCTAAGGTTTTTTACTCTCACATATTAAGTTAGACTTTGCTTTTCTTTTTCAATGATATTGTAGAAAGAAACTGAATATCCTATGATGGGATGCACAGCACATTTTAAGATCTTTCAAAGGAGTACATGATATGCTGTAATTTTCTTTAACAGTGCTTTATTGATAGATACCTCTGTCTACTATATTTCCAGATTCAGATGAAGAGAGAGGTAGCTCTGTAACTTTGGGCTGTCATTGAGAAATACTACCCTGATACTGTTAATACTGCAAAATTTTCTATTCATCCGGAAAGTTGATAAATATTGTTATTAACAATGCTTAAAACAAAAATCGACAAATCTAACATAAGGACATACGGATAGTTCAGTGACAGTGGCAAAAGCATACTTATGACGCAAGTATTCACATAGATCATCTCTAAACCATTCACGACAAAACGGTGGAGTATAAGAAAATAACTTCCTGTAAAATGAGAGATTCAACATAAAGGAAACTCCTTATGTATAATTTTAGGGAGGACAAGTCAAACCTGATATGACAAAAAGATGAAAATAAAAAATGCAACATTTCATTTCAAAAGAACGTGTTATGTCTTCTTTTTCATAAGGTTCTGGCACATAAATATGTACAGATATATCTGAAAAACTAACCTTGTATTGTTCTTGCTGGTCATGGTCATGAGAGGTAATTTCACAATCTCCTTTTAACATTCTCTTCTAAATGACCTGTTTTTCTCCAGTCTATGATTATCTTCCAATTGTGAATTAAGAAATCAGACCACAGCACTTTCCTCCAGTTCTTAAAACGCTGCTTAAACTTCACATTCCTGAAATAGCCTTTTTGATGCCACTTCATTACCATACACCATACAAGTAGAAACTTGTACTGTAAAATGTCTTTTACACAAAAAAGGGTAGGAGTAAAATATTGGTGGGGAGATTTTAAACCTCTTGACCATAAACACAAACAAAAAAATCCCCCTCAATATATCTCAAGCTCCAGTTACAGTTTCCTGTGTTGCTATGTATGCTGGCATATTAAAAAAAACATGACACATAGGTCTAAACAAGAAAATACCGAATAAAAAATCCTGTTACATCCCACTCTGAATAGTGCACGTATATTAGTATCAAGCATGTGAAACCCACACTTCTGCATGAAGATGGGATAGGTTATTTTGTCTTAATGTCTCATTTTATTAATTTACTTTTCACATTTAAAGATGAACAGAACAGTTGGGGTTGAAATTTTATGCTCTTAGTTATTAATATGTCATGCAATGTTTGAATTGCGGTTATACTGATTCTGCAGCAGTGGCACACATATGCCGTAAACATAGTGTGTGTGAGCTACAGTGCTAATGCAGCAAAACTTTTTGGACACATTGAAGTAATCCATAGCAACTTTAGTTATCTGATGAGCACATTGTGTATGCTACAAGTTATTCTACAAAAAGGAGATAAAAGTGTTTCAACAGTTATCTTCAATATTAAAAAGCAAACAGAAGTATGAAGTACACCACATTAATCATTAAATCACAAAACTGCATACAATATTGAGTATTTAAAAAAATGTTTACGCAAGCTACCACTTATGAGTCCATTGGCTAATATTTCATAACAAATGACAAGTTTGATTAAGAGAAAATCCACAGCAAGATTACCTAAAGTGAAACAGACAGATACAAAAACAAGACTCAAGAACACACCTGACTAAAACATTAACAAGTATATTTGGTGACTGTCATATTTTCACAACAGCTATCAAATATCCTTCCCTCCTGTGAGCATTATAGCTCATAAACATGTTTAATCAGGCATAGCAAAACACATGTATAACTTACATATCAGCCATAAATCTATCTAACTGAAAAGCCAAGCAGATCCAAAAACTATTACACCTATTACTTCTCTAAACCTTTCACTTTTGAATCTACAATGGCAAGCAGCGATAAAGTTTGACACAAAACTGATTAAAAAAAAAAAAAAAAAGTGTTTCTTATATACTTCTGTTAAAATATAAGCAATTTTGCATGATGATGGCCACACTGCTATACCAATGTTGCTCATCATTGTTCTCATCAAAAAGGCTGCAAAATGGATTATACATGTGCTTTTTAGTACTGCTGGGTAGGGATGCTCCGATCAGGTTTTATGCCGCCAATTTTATTCTACCAATCACCGATCACTGCTGTTCATGATACTGATCACATGGATTGGGTGTTAATTTTTTGATTTAGGTATATATGCTACTGGCTATGCGATATGGCAAAAAGGAACCATAAAATTAATTAATTATAATTAAATTAAATGAGACAAAAACATACAAAAAACCTGCAGGCACAATGCAGCAACTATTCAGTCAAAAGGACAACTAAAAGACCTGCTATCAGGAATACAATATTTAACAGATTGAAAACAGTAAGGCTCTCAACAGCCTAGGCCTGGGCGATAAACTAAAAATGAACCATTATTGTGATTTATGATGATGACTGACGTCATTTTGTCCATGTCTGTATTTTCGGTGTTTTAAAAAAAATGAAAAGAAAAGTTGTTTTGTCTTTTTTGGCTGTGTATAGGTAGACTATGCTCCTGTCCCTTAAAGGCACTGTGCTACGTGTATAGTCTGTAGTCACGTAACTCTATCCGATCCAGTCTGTAACAAGAAGACGGTGAGGTTGAGGAAATAGTGGAAATTTTAAATGTTGAAGCAGCAACAGTTGAGCTGGTCAAGGCAAGAATGTATGGCTACAGCCTGGAGACCTCCTGTGTTACAGCATTCATGTCATAGTGCTCACCTGGTGAACTTAAGCCACGACCCCAGTGGATGATATGTGATGTGAGTTTTTATTTTGAAAAGTAAGCGCACGGTGGGGGCATGGCTTAAGTTCACCAGACAAGCACAATGACACTGGAGGTCTCCAGACTGCAGCCATACTCATCTCATCTCAGTCGAGGTGGAAGAGAAGCAGCTCATTCCCCAAAAAAGTTATGTTATAGAGTTATGGAGTTATGTTATCATCCATTTAGCGTTATCAAATAATGTCAAGCAAAAAAGGAGACATTCAAAGTCAAATGCAGGTTGAATTCACAGACACAATCATAATGCTCGCTCGAATAAATTAAATCAAACTGCCTGAGAGCATGACTAACTGTTTTGTGTATGAGCAAACTCTGTTGTGCATTGTCAAAGAGTGACTGACAGCGCTAAGAACCTCCTCCTGGCTCTGATTGGTTGTTTCTGACTGGGCGGTGTATATCTGCATATGGCTGTAGGACCAGCAGGAGGAGGCAGAAGAGCTCGGTTTTTGTCACAGATTATCTGTCTCATGTTAAAACATAGTGAAAGTTTTAATACATATATAAAAACCATATTTTTCTAACAGTTACTGCTGCTATAAGGAGACGTTCGATGTGAGAGTAATAGAGTACACTGTCTTGTGGACCTCGAACGGTGCTACATCTGAAATATTACGCTCCTGTAGCACTTAGCGGGGGTCCAACAGCGAGAGCCATCCGTGTAACCCAGTGTCTTCCAACCCTGAGAAAGGCTGAACATCTCGCCCAGTGAATTAAATTGTTTTGTTTTGTTTTTTTTTTGTTATTTGCTTAGCCTTCTGACTGTCATGCTTGTATGGGTGAGTGATGGTAATTGTGGGCTGCTGCTCCAAGTGTCTTTTTTTTAAACTCTCTGCAGTGAGCCATGAAAACTCACCATACTCCTTCAAGAGCTTTTTTTCATATTAAATTTGTTGTGTTGATGCATTTTGACGTGTTTCCCTATTATTCCCAACTGTTTTTTTCAAGACTGTTTTCCCCTTGGCTTTTCTTTATATGCCTTCCAGTTTTCTGATTTGTTAACATATTTGTCAAAAATGGTGGCATGCAAAACAGCTCTTTTTGATTTGTCTAAGACGACAAAGCTTTGGCCCATCATCTCTACTTACCCCTCTTTGTTACAGAATACAATTAATCTCCATCAAGGGCAGTCTAGCCAATGACAATTATCCAAACTTTCAAAAGAATTGCATTTTTTTAATCTTGTTTATATGGACTAGAATCTTTAAATATAAGCTTTTGACCCACTGTGTATCTTCAATGGGTCATCCTATTTTGGAGGCCTTATACAAGACAAGTGTTTAGTTTGAAGAATACAGCATGTTTCTTCATACCACTGAAGTAAATGCAAGTGTCTTCAACTCCATGGAAGATTTTGAAGTTAAAGAGCACATGGTTTGCATTGTGTCCTGGCAGAAACTCCACCATGAGACCAGAAATGTCAAGTTGATTCATGCTAAGTATTTACTATATAAAAAGGTAGAATAATAACAATGGGGGCAGACTTAACAGTCTAGGGCATGACTCATGGAAACAGAGAGGGGTTTCTAAGCAGGCAATATGTATTCTTGCCTGATATTCCCTCACAAAATGTACAAGAACAGAAACCATATTGGGATATTACAGACGTGCTTGCACCCTAAGATAGAAGAACACTATCTAAATCCAATCTCATCTTCTGCAAATATCACACAACTAAGGTACTGAATCTAATCCAGGAGTATTGTTTTACCCTTTTTTAGATGCTGAAGCTCATGGAGAGCAGAGGCTGCACAAAGATGAAATCACACTAAAGTCTTGCTCTCTGTTATAACTGAGAGGCAGGTAAGTGCATAATCATTGTGTTACTGATTCAGTACACTATGCCACTGAGGCAAGTCTGATGTTTCCGTTTGAATTTGGTGTGTACAAATAAAATTTAATCAAATATATGGATGTACGGATAGATAAATTGGGCTGTTATTGATATCTGATAGAAATATTGCTGGCAATATGATAACTGATATTTTCCTATATTGTACATATTTTCCTACCCTTTTGCTGCAGTATACATCATGGTGTTTTGCCATATGTGAAATGAAATGACTTCAGACTTACATAGTGCTTTTCATAACCCTCAGAGACGGTTTACAATGAAATCAATCATTCCTATTCACGCACACATTCACACTGAAGGTGGCAAGCTACTGGATTGTAGTCACAGCTGCCCTGGGGCAGTCTGACAGAAGCGAGGCTGCTATATTGCACCATCGGCACTTCTGACCACCACCAGCAGGCAAGGTAGGTGAAGTGCCTTGCCCAAGAACACAACGACAGAGACGGGCGGGCGTTGTTGGGGCAGACGGCACCACCGCCCCAACAACAGTACAGTAAACACAGTGATCATAGCAGAGAGGTATGACTATTACAAGTTCACAAGTTTGGAGGAGGAGGAAAAAATGATTGAAGAGCTACAACATCTTATTTTATTTTCCATTTTTTTTTAAAAAAAAAAAAAAAAAAAAAAAAAAAGGATGGAAGGCAGCGGGGGACGCTTGCACACTGCAACAGAGCAGGGGTAGTTCAATATTTTTGTCCAATAGTATGTACTTCCTCACGGCTCCTAAAACTATCCATCCTGCGCTCTGGCTGAAACACCAGCTTCTGGAAGTTAAGTAGTTGGAGAGACAACATTGATGTCCCAGCACTTTTCCACATAAACAAACACACCCACGACATAGCAGTGCCATACATAAGTATTCTTGGACATCTTCAGGGCATTTTTTACATAACTCAGTGATAAAACGCTTGTAAAATCAGCAGTGGGATAATGTGCCATTATAACATGATCAGTGATTTCAACAGCCTACTGCATGCATCATGTTCAGCCCGTTTCTGCTGTCAAAAGACCAGTAACTCCCCCCCCCCCTCCCCCAAAACCTCTAAGTGAGATATTCCATCTCCAACAGAAACACAAAAAACAAACAAAAATAAAACAATATTCACCACAAATTATGTATGTGGAAAACATACGAACCCAACTGGCTGGAAAAAAAAAACAAAAAAAAAAAAAAACAGACAACCCAACTGATAGCTTTTGACCTGGCTGCTTTTCCACTGAAAGGGCTGTTCTCATTCATCCAGACTACACGTCTTCCTTCGCTAACAGAATGTTTCTACAAGTGTATGACCTTGTAGCTGACAGGTAGTTGGCAGTGATGGGATTGAAAGCTAAATGAAAACAGATAATTCTGTATCCCTGCGAGCTGTTCTGGGATACTTTATTTATGTTGGCATCTTAACAACAGATTCTAACACCTGAGACACTTTCAGCTGTTTCTACATGGCAACAGGACTAGCTATTCACCCGTTCATGACTGATGCAGCTAAAGGAGAAACAGCTGTCTGGTTTATATGATCTGTCATGTCAAAGCTGCTGGAGAAGCTTTCTAAGTTCTCAACATAGACATTTTGTTTTTCAAAGAAAACTAGAAGGCTGTTACCCTTTTTTAGGCCAAAAAAACATTAACAGTATTCTGCCAATTAATCTTTTTTGTTGATGACTATTAGTTGTTAACTCATGGCTGCTTTTTATCTTTTAATCCACATTCCTTGTTGTACTTAGTCTAAAAATAGGTTTGACGATGTTTTGGTGAGAGCAACAGATCACATTCCTAACACATAATAATTTACTGTCCATTTTCTGTGTATCTCACCTCTTTCCCTTTGACTGCTCGAGATACAGTTATTGTACACTCTGTATCCATATTAACAAACCAGTGAATTAAAATTATTAAAATTCAACATCAAGTATACAAAACACACAACACATACATTGAAAGTAGGGGGAGAAAAGGGGTTTAAGTGACTTCAAATGTATGGTTGTTGGCGCCAGACAAGGCTGGTCAGACCATTTCAAAAACTGCTGATCTGCTGACATTTTCTCAACCACATCTTGGGTTTAATTCGAAAAAGATAAAATAATCAGTGAGGGGGAGTTGTGTGCATAAAAATGTTGATATCAGAGGTTAGAGGAGAATAAGCAAAGTAGTTTGAGAAAACAGAAACCCAACATTAGTATAAATAACCGACCTTTAGGCTGATGGGCTACAGAAGAAGATAATAGCAGGTGCTACTCCTATCGGCTATAAACAGCAAACTAAGGCTAAAATTCAGACAGGATTGCCAAAGTTGGACAATAAAAGTCCACAAAAATATCATCTGGTCTACTATGTCTTGATTTCTCCTGCAGCATTCAGATGCTAAGGTCAGAATTTGGCAAAAACAACATAAAATCATCCATTCTGCCTTGTATCAGCAGTTCATGCTAATACAAGGCAGGATGCTGCAGGTGGTGAAATGGTTCAGCAGAGTTTATCTTACCATATATATTTTTTTTAAACCTATGAGATGGTGAATGGATTTCCAGTTGCCTTTAAGTAAAATTATGGTCAAACAATGACCCATGTATGTAGCCATTATAGGCCTAACTGCTGAAACGTTTTTCTCTTCATAGCTGGCCTCATCTACCCTTAGCTTCGCTAAATCTGAAATAAATACATTTTTGTTCCTTCTAACTTGAGCTGCAATTGTTTTTGATATAATTTTTTTTACCTATGTGCTGCTTTAGTATGCTCAGGATCTTCTTCTTATGAATGTTTTTGTAGTTAATGTTGACATCATTTCCACCTATTAGCACGGCATAGGTATTACAAGGTTTTTGTAGGAACTCCAGAGACACTGGAGACCCTTTTTTTCCCCAACAGAGCTTAATAAAAATATCCACACTACTGTAGGCGAGGCCTAAATCAGGCATCTCCAGCAATGAGTCAGTCTGATTGCAAATATATTAAGCTACTTCTGAAGACCCACTGATAACAGAAAGACACTTTTTACTGACATGTACTGGTCTGATATGTAAATGTTCCATTAAACTTTTGCTGAGCACTATTAACATAATATTTTAAGTCCATAATTCTGTACCTTGATGTTCAAAAATGACCACAGTTGAAATTTTCAGAAATATGCAATGTTATTTTGTTTTTACTATTGCTTAAAACTTTATTCAAACACCTCATACCCAAAAGTGACATCATATTTTTGCGTCGAGCAGAAGTTGCCCTCTGTTCCCAAACAGCTTCTCTCTTCTCTAACTTCCTGCAGGGTTGCCAAGCAACTATGCTATAAAACAAATTTACTAAGTGCCAGATGTTCCTGTCTGACAAAGACGAAAGCCTACCGGGAAAACTAAATTCACTGACCCTAAGGTCACAACGATGAGGAGTCCAAAGATAAAAAGAAAACAGGCAGTGACCTTACTCTATGACAACTGTTCTATTTAAAAAAAAACTGTAGTGTGTTCAATAAAACCACATTCATGTTTGTAGCAGAATCACATGGATAAGGAAATATGTTTGTGGTAAAATGTTTGGGTCATCTTCCCCTTTATCTTCCTTGTGTAAATGCTGCCAAAGGATTACATAATGATGTACATTCCTGGTGCCTGGTATCTAATAGATCCCCCACAGAGTGCAGGGAGTCGGCTTCAATAAACATTTCACTGTACTATTAGGAAATCACTGACATTTCATGTTCATAGCCTTTTAATTACAGGAATGTCTTTTAAAGATGGGACAGATCTATAGATTATTTTTATGGGTTTTTTTGTTTGTTTTGTTCTATTATAGGACTTCATTACTTAACCTCTGAGTTATCTGAACTGATATACTTTTTGAGGATCACTCGAATGTAATGATACAGATTTCCTAATTCATTCAAGGTTTTGGGAAGTTTCTCTCTTAATAATTAGATTTCCTTTTTGTTCTCCACCCACTCTTTATAATTTGAGTGGAAAATGTTCCGGCAATGGCTGGGACTAGACTTTAAAGGTCCACATAAAATGGTTTCTCTCCAATCAAGGCAAGTGAAGAAAGGCAGATTGTTCTGGTTGTTGAATGAGGAGAGAGAACAACAAACCAAAACCCAAGGTTATCCACACATAAACATAAAAAAATTGATACTGAGGGAGGGGTAAAAGGCTGGCTGGATGTGCTGGTGTGGGTTCTCGTTGCTTTTTTGTGCTTGTGTGCACCCCCAGTGAAAGATTTTCTAAAATAGCAACCGCAAACCAGACAGAATGTAAATCTGTGCTTTGAAAAGGGCTGATGAAAAAGAAGTTTGAGGGCCATAGAAAAACAGGTATTCATTTCAGCCCATTTACAGCTCCAGCAGCTAAAGAAATGGGTCACAGCACTCCAGCTTGACTCGGAATGTTGAAATAGCACTCCTGGTTTTATTTTCTTGAGTAATGAAGTACAGGTTTTTCTGTAGAGTGAAGCTCAATTATATTACAGCTTCTGAAAGCCTCATCGTGCCCAGGATGAAGGAATTTGACATGTAAGCAAAGTTAAATAAAATTGTTTAATTGTATCAGCATGTTGTAGAAATAGAAAGAGTGAGGAAAGGAGAGGTGGGAGGACACAAACATGCAAAGCCAACTAAAAAATGAAACCAGTATTTAAAATTTACCTTTAGGGTACATGTTGAATGTTGTTAACTCTTTATGACTTTAATGACTACTGAGAGTTCTAAAGAGACTTAAATTTGGCTACAGAAAAATATATAATCTTTCAAAGTACATTACTTTTTTATTAAAAATGGCAAACACTGTATTACTGGTGCGTTCCACAACATTCATAAGAACTGGACTCACATTAGCATGCTTTCTGACTGCCTAGACTGTACAGCAACAGCAACTATAAAACTCCCATTCAAAGGGTGGTGCCAAATACACAACTCAGATCACGAGTAGAAGAAGAAAATAATTATTGTTTTCAGGAAATGCACAAACTGAGAGGTAAGCTGTTTTCTGGCATCGCATAGGGATGTACTGCTATTCTGTTAAACATACAAAATAACAACTACACCCAAGTCAAAAATGAAAATATTCCTAATTTCTTTCTCTATGTTATTTGTCTGTATTTTTTGTTATGGAGTCAATAAATGTCTAGGCAATTCTTTAACTTGACTTCATTTACTGATTGTACATAAATGATATCTCACTTGAATGCTTCATTTCCCAAACTGTGATTTGGCATTTTATATATATATATATATATATATATATATATATATATATATATATATATATATATATATATATATATATATATATATATATATATATATATATATATATAATGTGGAGTGATGTCCATACAGAAGGTAATGTATCTCAAACTGTTCTTATTGGAATCTAAAACTCTACATACATCAAGTGTTAAGGGACAGTCACATCTACAACACTTATTCTGGATGAAATCCAGTCAGTCTGGTATACCAATCATAATTTTTTAAACAACAGATGATTTCCAAATCTAGACATGAGACAAGGATTTTCCTTTCTGTTGCTGGCCCATTCGTATGTTTTCTATTCATTGCAATGTTTCAATCCAACAATAATCTGTTAGAGGATTCTCTCCAAGTTCCCAGCTATTCCATCTTTTCTTTCACTTTAGGCTCATCACTTTTGTAATAAAGCACCACATGGCATCTACTAAATCCTCAAAACCAAAACAACAATAACAACAAAAAAAAAAAAAATACTTCCGCAATCTATTCACTCATATACATAATGATGTACATATTAAAATAAACATGTTGCAATTAGCAGCTGGGTTAAGAGTTGTTGATGTCCTGACCTTCTCCACTTCTTTGTGAGAAGGTATTGTATTGTAGGATAAGGAAAAAACCAGTGACTCTACTGTGGGTTTGATGGAAGCTGGAACAACAAAGCAGTGTTTGAACCTTCAGCGTTGAGAAATAAAGGGGAGAATGAAGGAAAAAATGAAAAGCCAGCAGAACATTCCCCAAAAGACATTCACTTCCTGTCTGTGAGTCTTACTCAGCACCCTGGAGGAACAGGAGGCGGAGGCTCCTTACACATAGTACACTCAACATAAATTGGTGGAAAACCCAAATTAGTCATTATTTGAATAATAAGAAAAAGAAAATAACAGAATTTTCTTCAAATGTCCATGTCATCTACTAATTTGTTTATTCCTTTAAAGTTTTAAAATTATAGCAATTATGGCAAAAGCTGATGTAACTATTCCAGATTATGAACAACTACTTTACAACAATAAAAACAGCTGCATACATGGAGTAAAAGTGAAAGGCTGACTATTAGGATTGGGTAGTAATACAATATTAAGGTATAAAGCAAGGGTATTTCTTTGAACACTGTCATTAGAAATTACTGCAAAGTTGATGTTTGTCATGCAAAGATATTTAAAACATGCTGCGTTTGTTTTAATGAATGGAAGTGCTCATTCTGTTACATTTCTTTTGATATCAATTCCACTATGTAGCTGTATTATACACCCAACATAAACTGACTGCAGCCAGTGTAATTTACAGATACATAGAGTCACTTTATTATGATGATGCTTATGTTGTTTCCTGTGAGAGCTGCCCAGGTGTATTTGGCATTAACCTGTTTACAGTGCCTTGAAAAAAGTGTTCATACCTCTTGAATTTTTTTTCACATCTTGCCCTGCAACACCCAGGAACTGACAGGCCAACACTGTGTGACTTGTGTGTTTTTTAATCTCAATATAAATCCAGTTGCTCTGTGAAGGCCTCAAAAGTTTGTTAGAGAACAATAATAAACAAACAGCATCATGAGGAACAAGGAACACAACAGACAGGTCAAGGAGAAAGTTGTTGAGAAGTTAGAAGCAGGGTTAGGGTTCACTTCTGTCAGACTGCTCCAGGGCAGCTGTGGCGACAATGTAGCCCACCACCATCAGTGTGTGAATGTGTATGTGAATGGGTGAATGACTGGATGTAGCGTGACGCACTTTTGGCATTGAGTCCTTTGGACAAGATAATGTGCAATGCAAGAACAGGCCATTTACCATAAAACAATAGCCATCGGCTGAAAATGGAAATACACAACTGTAACTCTACCAAGACACGACCATCCTAACTGATGCCATGACTAACTGACAGGTCAGGCAAAGAGAGCATTAAATATAGAAGCAGCCAAGTGGACCATTTTAACTGTGGAGAAGCTGGCGAGAATCACAGCACAGGTGGGAAAATTTTTGACAGGACAAATATTAGTCATGCCCACCACAAGTTTGCTCTTTATGGAAGAGTAGTATGAAGAAAGCAAAATAAGTCCTGCTTGCAGTTAGTCACAAGCTGTGTAGGGGAACCCACAAACGTGAGAAGAAGGTGCTCTGGTCCGATGACACTGAAACAGAATCCTTTGAGCAACATGCCAAACACTATGTGTGGTGGAAAACTACAACAATTCTAAATGATGCATGTTACCCCAAATACACCATTACCCCAGTGAAAGATGGTGCATCAGCATTATGTTGTGGTGATGCATTTCTTTAACAAGGACGGAGAAACTAGTTAGTGTTTATGGAAAGCTTGAGCTAAATACAGGGGCAGTGCTGGAAAAAAACTTTTAGAGGTTGCTAAAGTCTTGAAACTGTGGAGGAGGAACTCCTTTCAGCAGGACAATGACCCTTAACATACTGGACAGCCAGAGCTACATTGGTGTGGTTTATACCAAAGGATATTCACATTAAGGCTGCACAATATATCATGAATATATCGTCATCAAATATAAATGCATACAATATTCATTTTGCAAAAGGAATGCCTAGAGTGCAATAACTTCTGAATAATATATTCCAACTGTTATGAATTTGCATTTTACATGCTAATATCATATTTAGCCAGTTCGACAAAGTTTCACGGCAGCAGATGCTCAAACTAATAACATTTCCCAAAATGATGAAGATTACAGAGCAATGAAAGCACAAGTGGAAAAGAGAGGAAAGAAGAACATAGGCATATATGACACCTGATACAGTCATCGCAATATTTACCAATATTATCACCACTGCAAGATTTTCTAATATCGTGCAGCCCTAAGTCACATGTTGGAGTGGCCCAGTCAAAGTCTGGACCTTTCTTAAAAATCATTTGGTATTTCTCTTCCACTTGATAACTATGCAGTACTTCATCACAAAATCTACAGTGTGTTTATGTGACATCACAAACCTGTCTAGGCAGATGGTATAATAGTACACCCGGTAATTTTTGTGAAGACTCAACAACTCAACAAAAAAAAAAAAAAAACAAAAAAAAAACACACACGGATATAGCCCAGCCCTACAGACATTGGTCAGGCTGAAAAAAGCATCCCTCAGCCTCACTGTTTCACCACATGTGAACCAATAAATTGTTATTGCAACACATTTACTAGTATTATGCATGTCTCAAGGCTCCATAAACTAAACAATAGCCAGAAAGTGCAAGAGCTTCGTACTACTACAACCATTTGGCCAAGGGAAACATAATTTATATTAATTATATTTTAAAATCTCGATGAAATTGCAAAAATTCACACACTCTTCAAAAAAAAAAAACAACCTTGATTGGTGCTCCTCTTGTTTCCATTTTGAAATAAATCTAACCTATAATAGGCAGCGGTTTAGAGGGGGAAAGCAAATTAGTTAAATGAGGAAAATGATTCACTTAGCCTAATTGTGGGTTGTTGTCACTGTTTCGCAGCCAACATGTTGTTACGATGTGTGCACACACTGTCCCACCAGGAGTCTAAGCTAAATCACAAACACCACTGAACTATCATTACTAGTCTGAGCAAAAAAAAATAAAATAAATAAAAATAAAACAGAATCAGAGCCCATACAGAGAAGGATTCAAAAGTTATGTGTTCTTTTAAAGAAACATCATTATTTTGGGGGGAAAAAAATCTATTTCTTTCTCTCTTTTAATCCTTTCGGAATGAATGTAAAAAAAAACAGAAGCAGTCTTTTACAACTCTCTCATGCAGCATCTTTCATGCTTTCATGTCTCTGTGAAGGTTTCCAGGGCATTAAATGGGGAGTTCTTTTCTAGTGTGCCAAAAGTACAACCATAAACCCAGACACCATTCAGAGTGAAATTTTGTTGTCACTTCACCCTCTCCTTACTGATCTAAAATCCTGGAAACCCAAGTCACTGCCAGTGCTGCAAATACTAAGCTTGTAGTTACGGAGCAGCTAATAATTTCCATGTTCTTCTGATATAAGCCATGCCATTACAGGGAGGCAATGAAGAATAGCTGACCCAAACAACAATTTAAGTGAATAGATTGGGGTTTGGATTCAGTGAGGAAATATTGTATTTACATCCCTGTTACTCACCAGGATTCACACACCACAATGATGCTTAACGCTGACCCTTTATTTTTATATGCCAGCTTTTAAATATTATAGCCATTAAACAAGGGTTAGAATGAGACTGTCGTGATTTAACAGCATTCAGTAACAATGGTTTGGGCATGATGCTTGTATCTTGTCACCTACAACTTTAAAACAGCATTGCCTTAATAAGTGTGATGAGTGGCGTGCCTCTGGTTTCCATTACATGACTGTCCATGTTTTACAAAAGTGGAAATATTTCCAATTGTAACCATTGGAAAGTGTAGTACCCTTTGTTCTGCCAACTTGTCAGAAGTGTGCAACAACAGGTAGGGGAGGAGCAGCACCTCATTACTCTTCTCAACAAACAGCTGGACAAAAATTTCTGTCACTCGAGTACTACCTTTGGCATGTTGTTTAAAATCTTGTTCTAAACTGGTCTTCAGTTGTTTGTCTTGTACGTCTTCCAGTTGGATAGGGAGTACTGCCCATAGGAGACATGAAGGAGGATACACAATTCCATGGTTGTGTACATATATCATTCAGTAACTCAATTAGGCATTCACATGTTCAGAAAATTACATTTACGACTAAACAATTAACAATTTAATGAAAGAGCATTAATAAAAAAAATAAAAAATGCACGTAATTCACAACCCTTTCAGCTTCCAACTCGCAAAACAACATTAGGGGCTTTCTATCCAAAAAAAAAAAAAAAAAAATCACTGTTCCAACAAGTACATAATGAAAACTCAAACAATTAAAACAGACATGTGACTGTTTTATCTCTTACAGTCACATGTAAGACTATGACTGTAAGATTTTTGCAATCATGGCAAAAATGCGCAAACAAAACATTTCAAATTGCTAGTGAAGTACCCTCTTTAGGAGGTCAATCAGTGCCGTCGGCATTTCAAACCCAGTAGTCACCTTTTCATCTATCCTTACAGCCATCTCATATATGTAAACAAACCAACTCATACATATGTACTCAAAAAATAATATCAAACTATTTATTTTGGTATATGGGTGTTTTTGATTAAATCCATACATAAAAAATATGAAATCTTGCAAATAATTTAATTGTAAATAACACTGAGCATCCTATTTCCATTAACTGTGCTTCTGATCTCAGTTTGGGCCAGCTCACGCACTTGTGAAATATGTGAGATTATGACCTCTGATTAAACCGCATTATAATGTAGCTGGCTATGAGCAGAATGATGAAAATCACTTAAAATCATCAATTGTCAAAGCAGGTATAAAAATGAAAAAGCATGAAACAGAGAAGGGATGAATGCATTTGCTTATGGACCATACTGTATGCCTACAGAATGCACAACAGCTTTCTTCGGCAGGGGAACACTGAGCTAAAGGATCATGTTTCCTTTTTATGCACATACTTTAAGAACAGAAAGTAAGGCTGATCTCTTTATAATTCCACTGTATGTAAAAATATAAACGTGTCGAAAGGGAGTTTCAAGCTCACATTTGCAATTATGCAAATCACAACACCCACACATTAATAGTCCTTAAAATAACCATAGGGCTAAATGACTTTAGAAATGTCATAATTTGGGTGTCATTTTTGTTTTTTTATTATTTGGGACAAAAAAGGATACATGTTGTAAGAGAAATTAGATTTGACACAACAACAGTTTCCTGAATAGCAGATCCCTCAAAAGTTATTGCAAACAAATAACTCTTTCAGAGTCCACAAACAACCTCTGAAATCTGAAACCCAGTCCAGCTTATATGTCAACCTTTGTGGTTTTCTGTCCTGCCTTTCAGATTCCAATTTTCCCCTTTTGAGTCAAATGTTAATTACGCTAAATTCAAGGTAACTACAATTCTGACTAACACTAAAAACTGAGTGTACCTTACAATATGGTATTCCCATCACAAGAAACAACGTAGCCTTATTTACAACTATTAATAACTCTCTTGAAGGCTGGCAAATTAAATATGCAGAGCCTGACAAAAAAGAAAACAAAATCTAATCATAACATTTTGACTTCTTCACTTATTACATTACAACCATAAACTTCTATGTGTCTTATTGAGATTTTATGTGCTCAACCAGCATAAACCTACACATTACTGTGTATTGTTTACAATAAAAATTCCTGTATCTCCACCTCAATAATTTAAATATCCACCTTTAGCTGCAATTACAGCTTTTTTGGGGTACATCTTTCCCAATTTTAAACATCTAGAGACGGAAATTTTTCACAGGTCTGCTTTACAAATTATCTGAAGTTTAAAGAGATGAAAATATCTGTCATTATCAAATTTAACATATTGCTGTTGATCCTCAATTGAATTTAGGTTTCGACTTTGACAGAGTCATGGGTATGCTTTGATCTAAGCCATTCAGTTTCAGTTCAGGTTGTATTTTTAGGGTTGTCCTCTATCCCAATCATGAGTCTTTTGCATCCTCTAACAGGTTTTCCACCAGGATTGTCCTGTATTAACTCCATTCATCTTTCCATTAACTCTGAACAGTTTCTTTGTCTTTGGTGAACTAATCACAGCATGTTTCTTGATGGGGATGGCGTGTTTAGACTGATGTGGAGTGTTTATTTTTCTGCCAAACTATCCATTATTTTATTGCCAAACCCTGCTTTAAGACTTTATCCCTGACTAAACTGCTGTTTTCTTTGGTCTTCATGATGCCGTTTGTTTACTAAGGTTCTTCAACAAATCTGTGAAGCCTTCACAGAACAACTGTATTTATTATTGAGATGCACAGTATCTTGAAAAGAAACTCTCACTGCATTGTCAATGTGTGCAATATTGCAATCACAAAGGGCTGCTTAGCTGTAATTTCAAAGACAATTCAATAACACTGCACGCCAATGATACACTGGGTCTCTTAAATGGAACTAGCATTATGCCCTTGATGCACCTGATTTAGATCCACTCTACAGAGTTGTTAAAGACATGACAGTTTAGAAAAAGAAAAGGTTGAGAAAAGTGTTGTTAAACACAACAACAATATTAAAATTTAATATTTTCCTTATATCGTGGGGCCCTTATTTATAGAAACTAATTTACAAATAGGTAAGCTATTATTCCTAATTATGTGACTTCTGAAGGTAGTTGGTTATAGTGGATTTTATTTAGGGGTAGCAAATTAAATGGGCATACCTTACAGGTTAGGTATCCTGACAATCATGTATTCTCCTTCTTCCACTAACAATTATGCACTAATTTGAGTCAGTCCATCACATAAAACACAAGCAAATTAATAATATTTAATCACAATTACAGACCAAATATCTTGTCATCTGGTTTAAACATTTATGAATTTTTTTTTATTTATTTATTTTTTTTTTTAAATTAGCGACTAACATTGTGGCAGAGGTTTTCAAAGCCGCATTGTTTTAAGACTGCAAAGTTTTACCAGTCATAGTAGCATTTGGAATATTTTGCAATTCCAAACCAGATGGTCACTGTGGCTTAAAAAAAACAACAAACTTCTGCAGACAGACTACCTGGACACAGCCAACAATCTGAATTATTGTTGTGTGGGAAGTGATTACAGCATGATGCCCTTTGGCTCGTTCTTGAAGGTCAAGTCGCAGTTAATTTTCCGGGAAAGACAAAGCAGGGAGATCGTTACAGCCAATATAACAGCGGATATAAAAATATACTGGGGTTCTCATAAAATGGTTTCATTATGGTCCAAACTCTGGTCTTACCACATCCAAATGTATGTCTTGTCCAATCAAAGCACAGGCAGATGTTACAGAACTCTGATTTAAATAGATGAGGCAGAAGGACTCATTTGTTATGATCTGAATTAATATGCACAGAGCTAAAAATAAGTGTCTGATCCGGTTCTTTTTTGCCGCTACTAATCACCCTTTGTAAAACTCAACACAGTTCTATTGCATAGTATCCACTGACTTGTAACCATAGTACACATACATAAACAAAATATTTTGTTAACTACTGCAGGGAGCAAAAGGCAAAAGTTAAAGCCATTTCAAGGGTGTGATATTCTGAAGCTCAGGCCCACCAGGCAGATCAACGACTGAAGCAAAGCAGCCGTTTCCACTCCACATCCAAACTGCAATGTCAACACAAGCCGTGTCAGCCATGATGTAATAACGATGAGTTTGGGAAACAAGATGTTTGCATGAAAAAAAACTAAGAGGACAAACTGTTGAGATTTACTCAAACAGCTACATCATGTCACATACACAAATGCAGAACTGCACAAACAGACATGTTTGGGTAAGCTGGCGTGACGTGGCATATGGTATGTCCGGAGGACTCCGACTCAGGGCCGGCCTCTGCTTAAGTTGTTTTCCTGGAAGAGTTCGAGATGACATGGAGCTTTGAGGAATGTACAGAGCAGCGAGGCAGCCACCGGGACATTCTCGAGGGGAGCCACATGTGTGCATGCACACATCTGTCTGTGTTCAGGATAAGACCAGCTGCTTTCCAAAACATTATATGCGAACACCATAAAACTTACTGATGGCCACCTAAAACCACATCACACAGAATACATTTTAAACCAAGTGCAATGCTGAGACATTTTAAATATTCCATGTTTTCTCTTCTACAAACTTTTGACACAGAAACTAGCTTCAAAGGCAGTTTACTGTAACTGTATTTCTGTGATACTGATAGCGACTTAAGCTCACCCAACCTAATCCTTCAATACTCACATCCCTGTGTTTTGAAATTCATGACAAAATGAACTGAGCCTTTTCTGTAACGATCTGTTTACCATCACACAAGAATTGTTAAAGAGTTAAGTCTCAGTTACAGGCTTTTTACTAAACATGAATGGGTCAGTCACTAGCATTGAAATGTATACCAAGGTTTTAAATATGCATGGTTTCAAAACTGCATCAATTCTCTATAGAGTGTATAGACTCTATAGAGCAGTATGCACCTATACCCCTCCCTCACCTGTTGATGCCTACTGCCACTTAGCTGCTTGACAATAGGCTACTACACTTACAACAAAGAAAAAATCTTGAAATATTTTCTTTTGTGAAAAACATGGAAAATTACAGTGTGTTAACTCATAAAACATGATAATGGAAGCATCATGCTGTGTGGATGCCATCTATTACTCTTATGAGTCTTAAGATATTTTAAGGGAAGCACTAGCAAACTAAGAGCACCGCGTCTGTTATGTAGCTGACTCTAGGCTACCTGACCAAATAGAGTAATTAACCACCTAATATCAGCCTGTCACACTTGTGTTACTCTCTAGCAGATTGACCAAAAAAAAGTATAATATTCTGCACAATAAGCACTTGAAAACTACCACTAAATTTACCAGATGTTCATTTTGTATTTTACAAAAATATATGATACAGCTATTTATAACTTTATGCAATACAAAATTATCATAAACCTGCAATATTATCTCTGAATATTACAATGATGGAACTGATTGTAATTAACCCAGGTTTTACTCACATCTTCTCTTTACATCAACACACTGTCTCTATTACTCTCCTTGGGCTTTAGCATCTCAGTCACCATAGTTTACATGACTATGGTGACTATGGTGCATGAGAAGTGAGCATAAAAAAACCATAAGGATCAATCCATCTGGCCAAATAGTTTATAAACAAGCAGAGTCTGAATGCATGATCCCTGCAGTGTTAAAGCCCACAATATATTGCCTTCAAGCAGCCTAAGCATTGCAATATATGACAATCACAATGCAGCAATAGGAATGATTGTTATTTTTGTCTTAAAAATCTCAATGAAATCATGTTGTAGATTGCTGTTTTAGATTTTGGTGTAAATGTCAAGGTTTTTTTATACAGTGGCACTCTCAAACTGGCTCATTCCTAATGCTAAAAGAAGCTTTAATTGTACCTGGGAGCTCAGCAGGGAACAGTTATATTTTAAGCAACCATGGCAATAAAGATGGTGTACAAGATGAACATTTTGAGATGAACCCAGCCTGTTGCATCAGCTGTTTGTATATGCAGACTCTTCAGCTGAAAAGTAAGTAAACTGAATGTTCAGGTCAATTTCAGTTTAGTCTGCAAACACATTTAAGGCAAACATGAGCTTGTGTGGCGACACCTTGTGGTCAGTGCACATAAGTTCAGCTACAATACTAAGGACTGACAGTGAAAACTTTTACTTCCTAAATCTCTAAATTTTGGTCAACATTCAATGACATATGAGAAAGAATGTATAATTTCCTTAATTTAAAAAAATTAAGCTATTTTGTTATTTTTAAGCACTTCCCTTAAAATCACAAACCATTAACTGGAAGCATTAATTCCCTTGTCTTGATTGTTGCTTTGATCGATTCTTCCAGATAATGCACATAAAACTTTTGATTTTCTGCCAAATACTATCTAGAAAAACTAACATGTCCGTCACTAAAAACATCTTAGTCAATTAAGTCTTTGAACAGTCGAGTAGTTGCTGCTTAATAGCAAATATGAAACATGGTCATGATTGAAGGCAGGACATATTAAATTTAAAGTTCTTTTTATTATTATTAATTTAATTACCTAACAACATGATTTCCAACTTCTTACGATCCACACGGAACCTCTCCTCGGTCCACTCTGGGTCTGGCAGCGGATGGGGCCCGCTGAGGTCCTCCTCTGACCCGGGGAGAGGAGAGTCGGTGCTGCGCTCGCTGTTGGAGCCCTGGTCCGACTGCTGCTGCTGCAAGTATCCGCTCAGAGTGTCGCACTGGGCAGCCATGGCGCTGCGCGGAAACTTTCTCCAGGGGCCACAGCGATTTGACTTTTAAAGTTGAGTTAAATAAATAGTAAAAAACAAAAACAACAAAAATCGGACGTCTGTTAACTTTTTTTTTTTTTTTTTTTTTTTAAATCCGTCACTTCGAGGCGTCGTGCGTGCTCATTGTAGAGCAGTCGAGATTTTTTTTTTTTAAATAACTATTATAATGATTCCTCCGCGGTTACTTCAAGCCCTTTCGTTTTTCCCCATTGGACAGACTTCTTAAAGTAGAGGCAGACGCAGCAGCTCAGTGATCCGCTCACTGTTCGTCTGTCTGCAGAGTTAACGGAGCCTCTACCAGCACACATACCAACCAGCTCCTCGGGAAAGTTTCACGTGTCAGACTCCTCCCAGAAAGTTTGAGAACATCGACTCCCCCCCCCCCCCCGGTTCCAGCGAAGATCTCCAAACTTTTACGGGTTCCGAGAAAGGCGCTGGGTTTCATTTGTTGTACGTTTCTGGGCGAGCAACTTCATACAACATTCGGAAAAAAGCTGTTATAGACACTTTTACACCTCAAAACATAGGTGCATTCACAAGTTTTTAGATTACAATAATAAAAGTAAATATGAAGCCTTCTTGAATTATGCAGGGAACTAACACAGGAAGCTAATTAAAGACTAATTTGGAGCAAGCTATCTTTGAATTGAAACAATTGAAGTATGTCACAATATTCAATCACCGGCCATTTTATTAGGTACTACGTGGGTGTGAAATGTTGGACAGCTTTTGCCTTTTAGAACTGAGATTGTGGTCCATATTGACAAGACAGCATCATGCAATTGCTGCTGATTTGCCAGCTGCACGTTCACGATGTGACCCCCTGTTCCACCACCTCCCAAAAGCATCATTGGACTGAGATCTGTTGACCGAGGAGGCCATTGGAGTATAGTGAACTCCTTGTCATGTTTAAGAATCCAGTTTGAGATGATTTCAGCTTTGTGACATGATGCGTTATCCTGCAGAAAGCTGCCATCAGAAGATAGGTTGTGTGGTTATAAAGGGAGGGATATGGTAGCAAGACTCAGGTTGGAAGTAGTTTTTCAGCAATGTACAGTTGGATAGAAGGTGCCCAAAGTGTGCTAAGCAAATATTCCCCATGGCATTACATGACCTCAACTGTTAATACAAGCAGGATGAATCCATGGTTTCATGTTGCTTACACAAAATCTTGACCCTTACGTCTGAATATTGTTGCTCAAGTTGAGACTCGATGGACCAGGCAACATTTTGCCAATTTTGGTGAACTTGAGTAAATTTTGGTCCCAGATTCCATTTTTTATTTATTTATTTATTTATTTTTGGCTAACATGGATGGTATGATCTTCTGCTGCTGGTACCCATTTACTTCGAGGTTAACATGTTGTGCATTCAGAAATGGTATTATGCATACCCTGGTAATAACAATTGGTTATTTTAGCCACTGTTGCCCTTCTCACTTCTCAAACCACTCTGACTAATCTCCTCTAACATCAAAAAAAGATATTTCGTCCACAAAACTGGCACCAACTAGATATTTTCCTCTTTTCTGGACCGTTCTCAGTAAACCAAAGAGATGGTTATGCATTAAAATCTTAGTAGATCAGTAATTTATAAAACACTCAAACAATCTGGCAACAACAACCATGCCACATTTGAAATTCATTTAAGTTACCTTTCTTCCATTATTCTGACACCGGTGTCAATCATCTTTTCCACCTCTAGTGGCCTAAATGCACTGCAATGCATTGTACATTGCTGTATGTGTGGCTATTTGTTTAACCAAGCAATTGAACAGATGTGTCTACTAAAGTAGCCAGTGAGTGTACATAAGGTGTGATTCTGACTCAGTAGGCAAGCAAGTCTTTGTGATCAATAATGACAACCATAATCTGATGACTAGAGTTTTTCGTATTCCACCTCTGGCTTGCATAGAATACAGCTCTGCATCATTCAGATAGCTGTAAGTTAAGAAACTGGGAATGTACTAGAGGCAGTTGAATCTTGACCGATAATGTTTATGGGTTTAAACAAAAACCTAAATACACAAAGGGTAAAATTAGTTGTCTGCAATTTTAGTCAGAAGTTTTCATACTCATGAATGTAATTAATTTTGGATACACATAACTTTGCATGTTGCCGAGAAATCACGTTTTTTTTGTAGCCATCAGCAAGTTTCTTGTGAAGTCCTGGATAGATATTTACCAGTCTTATTAGAACTGCTAAAACTTTTACTCACCTTTTATGTATAGTACATCAACTTTCAAGAGGACTGATATCAGTCCATTCTATAAGCTTAATGTTAACCTGCTTTATCCATACCAAAACCACTTTAGATTTATGTTATAGATCATTTTCCTGCTGGACCACCCATCTGTATCAAGGTTTCAACCTTATAGCTGTTGATTTTATTTGAAGAATTTGAATGTAGTTCTATTTCCCTATTCTATCCAATTTGTGAAATGCACAGTACCACTGGCAGCAGGACAAATATTGTAAACACACACCAAAACTGGTTTTAGAAAGCATAAAGCAGGCAAGCAGTGGTTTCAGGAATAACCCACACACTCTTGAAAAGTTGTTCACGATACTATTTGGATGAACTCAACCAAATATCCAGTCCAAATCATGCGAACATCTTTTTGATGTTCATAAAAAGCATGTAGTTTGTCACATATGGGATATTTACTTAAATAATAATTGGGGTGTATGTGTTACTTTAACCTGCATAGATTAGAGAAAATTCACTGCAAAATCAAGCTTGTGCAACCAGTTATTGTTTAAAAAAAATAAATAAAAAAAAATAAAAAGAAAATCACTGAGCCTGTCTATTGTAACAATATGTCTATTGCATCATGACTATTGTACGAGACAAAAAAAGAACAATTTAAATACTTGATCTTCATTAATTCATGGTATATAAGGAAATAGCTTTAGCCATAATAAATAACCTAAAATGGTTTCCCCTTGCAACTAATTACAATCTGATCAAGTAACACCAAATTGGACTGCATGGATTTTAAGCTCTATGCTGACTTTATCTGCATCATAACATCTATATTTAACTTTATATCCTGTAGAGATGAGATTATAAAAATAGTAACATGTACAGTTAGAATTAGTTTTCCTTAAGTGACATTAACTGCACAATGTGAATAGATGTATAGATAATCGTACTGGTCATAAAATGGCATCCCCATCATAAATGAGAAAATATTGTCTGAATGTTATATGTCTAGAACTAAGAACTATTTTGTAATATCCTAATGTCATTCCTTGATATGAAGTTTATTTAGATTTTAGCATCAAACAAACTTTGTGTTGCAGAGGTTTTTCATATTGCCCAATTTCAAAACTATAACAAGATCAAATAAAATTTTTTTGCAAACTGCAAAACAATTGTAAAAAACAACATATTAGCTAGGGAAGCATGTTTGCATCTCATATAATCATTAATGGACATTTTAAAAGAAAATTCAAACACCTTCATTAATCTGTATTTGCTAATTTTACAAGAACATTGGGACAGCTGTTAGAGAAGTTAATTCAGTTTTAATTCAGAGAACATCCTTTCTATTTTTATTTCATCGCTCCAGCAAAACACTGTAATAAACACAGTCCACATAATTAAGCATTTGGCAAATAGACCGAAATTAAAACAAATAGTTTGGAGGGAAAACGATAATGCCTCATTAAAAACGGCTTGGTTAGTATAAAGTGAAGTATGCCATCTAGTGGTCATGTAAACTATTAAAAAAAAAAAAAAAAAACAGACAAAAAGGTGGTTAAATACTCTTCATACCACACTTTGAATCAAGATTGCTAGATTAAAAAAAAAATAAATGGAATTCTTATTCTACTAAATATCTTTATTTCAAGATAATGAAAAATATAAATACAAATCTGTTCAAAGAAACATACAGTTGTTCCACTTCAAATAAAATATTCAGAATAATTTCAATAATGCCAAAATGATAAAACAGGTAAGTCAAGTAAAACCTCAGTAGAGAAAGTGCATTAAGCATATTAAACACCTCAGTTACAACCAGTGTGGAGAAAGCACTTGAACAGTACTGTCATCTTTTGAGAAGTTTGGGGAGAAGTTGCTGCTTTATATTTCTCTGTTACATTGCATACCTCTGGGTCCATTCTCTAGCTAGTTTGTTGTACCTTAAGGAGGACAAATAAAGACAGTTAGAAAATATGGATTTATCAATTAATGAAATCTCCAGATACTTACTTTTGTCTATCTGTCTTGTAGATCTGTGCAATCTCAGGGACGAGCGGGTCATCGGGATTTGGGTCACAAAGCAGGGAGCAGATGGATAATAAAACTTAAAAGAACAAAAAGACCACAATGAATGCAAAAGAAATACCCTTTTGTTTGAATTTGCTTTACACTCCCTGCTTAGATCTTCCAAGGAGCTACCTATTAAGAAAAGGGAAGAAACAACAAAACAAAAAGGGAGCGATTTTCACCTATGTATGTATGCCTCATCTTTCTCCTGCCTCTTGTGCACTCCAGGCAGATATCTGATACACCCTTCCTCACATTTCTACCTTTCAGAGTGTATTTTAGAAACGAGCTTCTCATTATGAAGTGCAGGAGAAAGGAACAGCTGCAGACTAACTTCAGACCAAACCATCTGCATCGTTTCCTTTTGTGTAAAAACAGCTGGTGTCTAATATGGATCCAAGGTTGGCTTTGCCAGTTAGCACCCCCCATTTCATACCTGTAAACAACTATTCTGTGCCTTTTGTTTTAATGGCATAGGAAGAAAAAAAAATGCAACAGGAAGAAAGAAACACTTCTGCCTCGTTTTACTACTGGTTACACTGTGGCAAACAAACTGATCACCAGATATACCATACTGAAACAGATTTTTTTTTTTTTTTTTTTTTTTTTTTTTTTTTATATGGACATTATGGCTGAAATAACAACTCGATAAAATCAATAATTAAAATTGTTGGCAACAAATTTCATGACCGATTCGTTGTGTTTCGCGAATTGTGCCTCACTCATCATGTTGCGGGGCCGTTTTCTTCACCAGCAGAGCTTTGTCAATGCTGGTTAAGTTTAAAAAAAGAAAGACAAAAAAAAAAAAAAAAAAAAAAAAATATCCAACCTACAGAGGGAGTTGAACGGAGTGAGGCGGAGGCAGTGTTTTCAAGGTGAATTAGATAAATTCTAGAAATGACAAACGCAGAGAAAACTGATCGATCAGAGTCCTCAAAAATGTGGAAGCACTTCGCTTCATGAAGCTAAAAAATGTGTAATAAAGCAATCTTTGCAAATGTGATTTGACATGCCATGGAAACGGAAGCATGATGGAGTGATCGATGAGGATGAAGGGAGTTCGCCAACGAGGTTTATAGTTGACGCACTGAATTGAGCACGAGGGTGTATGCGCCAAGCCATAACGCTTATTATTATTATTAATAAAATAATCATTAGTTGCAGCCATAATAGACATGTTGAAAGATTCTGTTGTATGACCGCTGCAGGTTTCACATGCCATGTAAATCATACATGTGCGCCTCTAGAACAGAGCTGACACAACCGCAACTCAAACATCACACCTTAATAACAACATTACTAAATCTCAGGCTAAAATGTACTTTGAAGCATCTGGCATTCTGAGGTGAGGAAATCTTCATCAGAAAACAAGAAACTGAAAGCGTCACCTATTTTCTAATTAATTTGACTAATGATTACCAGGCTACCAGATTACCGGACTCTGGAACCATTGACCCAGACAGTTAGTCAGTCTTTAAATTTAGAAAAACACACACACACACACACACACACACACACACACACACACACACACACACACAACGGGTTGTGATGTTACTACAAAAGTAATGTACCCGGTCCTGATGCACCATAACACCCCTGAACATGCAGTACTCAGAATGGGAGCACATCAAAAGCAACATTTTGCAATACACCATCATACAGAGAAACATATAGCAGCTTTAACCACTGTGTATCAGTTTATTTAGGTGCCGTTCATTTCACCCCTTTGCATCTCCAAAGTTTTTGCCACTATGCAACCCAACTTTTTGTATAATATAACAAAAAGAAGCTGGTCACTCAGAATTATGATCTGGTTTGATCACAAGGATCTTAATCCGTCATAGACATCAACGTCCCCACACTTGGGTCAGATAAAAAAGAAGTAAAATAAAATGGAATTAACAAAGATATCACCTAATAATAGAGAAATGAATACAATTACACATGAGATGAACATTTTCATAGTGAATTGTCTCAATAATTTATGAAAATAATGAAAAGAGATAAAAAGTGTAATTCCCTTCAACAATTTAAATAACAACTATGCCACTAAAGAGTACATGATTATATTCAGATATATTTTTTAATGTAAACGCAGCATTTATCGATGACCTCAAGGAAATGCTGAAATAGTTATAATAATAGAGAGACAGAGAGACTCAGTGCAACAGGTAATAAGTAGATTAGAGAAAATTACTTTAAATCATCAGTTGTCAAAGCAGGTAAAAAATGTCTCCAAGGCTGGTAGAAATTAAGGCACGATCAGAATCAAACATCCTGTGGCTGACGCCTCATTTTCATACAGCAAAAACTGTATAAGAAGCAACCAAGCAGTAAATGTATGTGATTGTGAAGGGGCAAAAAGCCCAGGAGATTTACATTTAAATTTTCCTGCTGTATGTTATTATCCCATATATTTTGCAGTGTAGTGTGTAATGAATTGGAAAAAATATAGATTTATATTACCTTTTGAAATCGTAAGAGCTGGGGACCACTGAGACCTTAAGATGTCAAGGCAAATGCTGCCATTGCTGTTTATGTTTGGGTGATAGATTTTTGTTGTAAAGGCAACCTATGGAGGTAAACAAAGTCCATATAAGAAAAAAATAGCTCTTGATTTAAAATGTGGTTGAACTCCAGTTACAGGAGACTTCAGTTGATTTTTTTTTTTTAAACCAAGGTTATAGCTGACAATGAATAAATAAATAAATGTTTAATAAATAAATAAATAAATAAATATATAGTGTTACCTTTGGTGGTTTAAAGGGATAGTCAGTGGGAAAATGGACAGAAAGGAAAAAAACTCCTCCATGATAAGGGCTGTCATTCTGAAACAGAAGAGCAGATTATTGTCAAAGCATGCCTAATATTTGTGGCTCAACACTATCATGGGCTTCAGTGAATAACATTACGGTAGAGTATGCCAGTCTGTGTTCTCCATACACAACTGAAAGAGCTGTAAAGTCAACATAAAACACTATTGTCTAAAGATCTAGAAGCCGTTTGGTTAAAAAAAAAAAAAAAAAAAAAAAATGCTGCAAACAAATCCAGAATCCAGCAGAAACAGCTTACCGGTCCTGTGATGGTGGCTTGCCAGTGAAACACTTAAGGAAGTACAGATAAAGAAACATCAGATTAGATTAACACATGAGTCACAACTCAGTCTCAAAAATGCAACACTAATTCGAGGATTAAACAAATACAGAAAAGGACAGATGGTTTCTAAAGATGTTATTAGATGCGGATCCCCACACTTACTGTCTTCCCCTACAGGTCCAGCTGAACACGAAGCTGGAGGGTCTCTCTGTAAGTCATTTAACTCCTGGAGGGGGGAAAAAAAAAAACAAACAAACAAACAAAAAAAACAACAACAACAACAAAAAAAAAACAAAAAAACTTTACTATTTTTCCCACCTTAACTGCAAAATGTACATGTTTACATTTTATTGAAGTGTCAACTGATGTTAGCGAACAACAAGTATACAAGAAAGGAAATATAGTATGTTATAAAAACCGACCCAAAATGCATCGTTGTCATTAATATTTTCATAATGCCGTTTGCTGATAGAAAAATAGGTTTCGGTAAACAGACATCACATGTACGAATATGAGTTTATTACAAGTCCAATAAATGGCTGATGCCCTCATGTCGATTCACCACACTCTTCAAATCAGTGACATCATCAGGAAATATTATTTTTAAAATACAAATTAATCAAAACTTCGAGAGATTCAAAAACGGCTTACTGAAGAGACCTGCTAATTGGAATAAAAACTCTCGAAAATGGGAGTTACAATAAACAGCCACCAGAAACGGCTAACAAACAGATGGCTAACATTACATAGGCGTTTCCGCCGCATAGCTTCATCCTGTCGGGTACATTAAATAAATTAGAAAAAGACGACTGTTCTCACCTTCTGTATTCTTTTCAAAGCCATGTTAAGTATTTCTGAGTGGGTTATGAGAAGCTACGGTCTGAACTCTGACAGCTGTCACCACGACAAAGCTCACTTTATGCCGACTCGTTGGTTGTTTTGAAAAACTGATTAGTTCTTTTGTTTCCGCGTTTTTGTTTGACGACGAAAAGGGACAGCTGGATTGTGGGAAATGGAGTATTTGCCTGGCTTTTAAAACACCACAGCCTACTTCAAGAAACTTTTCACCAAAATTATCGTTAAAACGAACTAATGGAAGCTAGCACAAAGGCAGCATTGCTGTAGTCTTCTCCACTATATATGATTCAAACCTTAAAAAGCACATGACTTCTGCTCTATTAAAACAGAACTATAGCTGGATATTCAGTTCCTCAATTGTAGTAAAGTATAAAATTCAATTCTCAAAGTAAAATTAAAGACACTAAGTCCAAAAGTATGCTGGATGCCCTCAAAAAAGGTTGTTTGGGTTAGTCTTATACCAGATCCTTTAGTTTGACTGATATGCATGTAATTTTAGGAACCATCGGTATTTAATTTAGAGCTACATCTATGAACTTGCTGTAAGTAGGCGGCTGGATTTACATAACCAACAAAGTTAAGATATGGTTCTGTTAAACAATAAAAACTCAGTCAATTTACAGTACACCCTCACAAAAGGTAAATATGTATTTCTTTTTGAACTACTGCACAATAAAATGGGCATAAAAATAGAGTCCAATACTTGATTTTTATTGTTAATGCTTTACACCTATTGCATAGGTTTACTTTAAATATTTGCCTTTCCTAATCAAGATCCTAATTTCCTAATTAGGATAAAATATTAAATGTTGATTTGATAAAAAATCTTGTGGAATGAATAGCAAAGATATAGATCTTTAACATCTGAATAATCAAAGAGAGAATTTGACATAAGTTGTGTTTCCATAAGTCATACAAAACTGACATGATTGCAAAACAAATTAATCAACAAGACCAAGAAACAGGGATGAAGTGGTGAAGAAGTTTATAGCCCATTTAGGTTGTACAATAATATCTTAGGCCAGAAATGAAGCTGCAAACATACCACATGGCTGGTCACCTAAAAACAGGACAGGCAAGGACATCATTAATCAGAGAAGTATGCAAAAGTAGGTATTCTATTGAAATGAGACCAAAATGTAATTTTTAGACCTAATTGTAAAGTATGATGTGTGTCTGAAAGCTAACACTCCTTAAGAAAGATTTCAGATTGGGGCAGGGATTAACTCTTCAGCAGGTCAATCGCCATAAACAACACAGCCAAATGGTTTACCTCAAAGCAAGTTTATATGTCGGAATGGCTCAATCAAAGTCCAGACTTGCATCCTATTGAGAATATGTGACGAGTATTGAGCTATTTTGCAAAGAAATATGTGCAAAAGTTCAAGCACACCTTTCATATTCTTCTATTATTTCTCCCTTTCTTTACAATTATCCAGTCCTTTGTGCTGGACTGTGACATGAAATCCAAATGAAATACATTGTTGTTTGTGGGTCTAACATGACAAATTGTGAAGAAGTTCAAGGGCAATGCATTACTTTGCAAAAGAATAGATGTAAAATGCGCATATCATTGTCATGTATCTTTTTTTTTTTTTTTTAACAAAAGAGGTTAAATTAACATGTAGGATACAGTGAAATGGCACATAGATGTACTAGAATAACGCAAAATGCATGTCAATTGGAAAAAATTTCATCATATTTTAACAAAAGAGTTAACAAAAAGATCAACAAACACACCATTTATAAAGAAAAAAACAGCAGTGAAGGAAGGATAGAAATGGACCAAACATGAATGTGCTTCTATGCAAAGAATAGAGATTGGGTTGTTTTTTTCCACTCATCAGCTGTTTGCTCATCATGTGTTTAACTTGAAACCCAAACCCAACAGGGTTTTCACTCCAGCTGACTGCCTCCTGAAGACCAAATAAATGCACTGCATTTATATCTTTTTCAGGCAGATTGAATATTTATTTTGGCTGCAAGCCACTAGGAGATATGGAATATAGGCTGATGCCAGCACTCTTCAACTAACTGAAAGCAAAAATAAAGATGTAAACAAAGAGCTTATGGCAACATCTTAAAAGGCTTTGTTATGACCAAATGATCTGCGGGGAAAACTAAACAAGAATTTATGTTAACTCTAAATCTTTGATGGACAGGTATACTAATTGTTACCATTTACAAATACTGAATAGCTGATAGGGCTGGTACAATACTGACAATGTAAGTCCCTATAAAAGAGTATAAATGGTATTTTTAATTCTGACTTTGCATTTAAAATAATTTACAATTAATTTCACATTTAAAGGATTTAATCTTTGTGTTAACATTTTTTTACACAGAGAAGGGAATTCAAAAAGGAATCTGGACATCCTAGAGACAGGGTAAGTTTTAAAGTTGAAAAAAGACCTGACTGTGAAAACAACCCAAACTACCGAAGAAAAAAAAAAAGATACAGTAAATATTTTTTCAAATTACGCAGTTTTAATGGTTGCCAGCAACCAAGGGTGTATCAGTGCCCTAAAGCAGTCTAATATTATTTGTAAATCACTAGCATCTTTGTAAAAGGCAGATAGGCTTAAATTAATTTGTCAAAAAATAAAAAGCCTTAAAGCATAAAAGAGATAGTTCAAGTTTTTTTTTAATTAAAAAGTCATCTGCATTTGCTGTAAAGCCATTTAAAAATACTATCTCTAAACAAAAGACCATGAAACCCTGTTATGTGAAATAAAGGACTTTGTGTTTACATTGTGGTTGTTTTTTTGTATTATTTCTGTTTTGAGTTGTAGTTCCTCTTTTATTTTTCTATTTTATTTTGGTAATTTCACAACTCTTATGCAGTGTGTTCCATTTAATACCTGTTGTCCAAGTAACGTCTTCTCCTAGTTTGCTTTATCACTTTAGTCCTGAACAATTTTCGGACCATCTTGTAGACTGGTCTTCAATCCAGGCCTTGAGGGCCGGTGTCTTGCAATGTTTAGATGTGTCTCTCCTTTTAATACACCAGAGTCAAATATTTAGGTTATTAGCAGGACTCTGGAGAACTTGACTGCATGCTAAGGATGTGATTCAGCCATTTGATTCAGGTGTGTTGAACCAGGGACACACATAAAACTTGCAGGACACCGGCCCTCGAGGCCTGGATTTGAGGACTCCTGCTGTGGAGCCTCTTCTTTGGAAGACCTCGAGGCCACCACTGCTGGTGGCCTTGGGGCTGTCCTCCAAAGTCTCTTTGGCAGTCACTGTGGCATTCATGCCCACCTACCCTGTTGGTGGGCATAGCTGCCTCTGAGTCACTTGCATGAACTCTGTAGCTCTTTGGGATGGCTTCCGGGCTTCCTGCATGAACTGCCTTTCTGGGTGAGCTTCCAGCCCACCTGCTTTGGCCCTTTCGCGCCACTATTCTTTCATCCCTTCACCAGTCTGGGTGTTGGTTGCTTGGCAGATTTATTTTTGACTTTCTCATTGGAGAGCCTTGCTAGGTGCATGGAGCTGGTGTTAGAGTTCTGAGCTGAAGGGCTTTGCCTTCATTGCATGGTTTTGTTCTGTATTTTAGGTATTTTTCTGTGTGGGTTTGGGTTCTCTTTCAAGTTGTTGTTTCTGCTTTATTTTGATCAGTGTTTATTGTTTGTGAGTAGTAACTTTCCCACCCAGCTCCCTCACTTCATGCTCCCTTATAGCCTTTCTATATTCAGTTAATCAGACTCTCCTGTTTCTTGTCTCATTAATCCTGTAAAATTCCTCCAGGTTCATTCAGTCCTTGTCAGCTCCTCCTGTGTTACTCTATACTTCATGCCAGCCACATAGTTTTCATTACTGTTTTTGATAATGATACCAGTTTTTGCTCTTTTGCATTCTTCTTCAACTTCAGTTGTAAATTTGGATTAAGTTCTGATTGGAGTTCTTCTCTTTGACTGTGATCCTGCCTGCCCCCTGCCTGCATTGAAGGTTAGCACAGCAAAACCCTGCTGTAGAATATGAATCTGTGTGTCCTGCCTTTCTGTGATTCTGATCAGAGGTAAACAATGCTTCAGTCGAAACAATCAAACAATCAATCAAAGATAAGGATAAATTTTCACCCTTAATGGTGGTTTAATATCTGTAGCTATTTAGCTTTGTTTCGTAAGTTCCTTTTCAATTTTATGATGGCACATTTATGATGTTGAGGTTAACAGTATAGTTGTACTTCTTTCAGGGAGATTTAACTGCATGTTTGGTCAACCTAATGAAGGGCCTGAGTCTTAAAAGGGCAAAAGAGGACATCAGTTAGATAGTACAGAGACATGCAGCACATAGGGGGAAGGGGCACATCTGTTATCTTTCATGCCTGGACTGTTGCATACTTCAAAGCCACACACAGCAACAAAATCAAAAGTATTTAAATAATTATATCCTCTTAACTCAGTGGATACAAAAATGTTTGTAATTAATCATGGTTTCTTACACTCCATATCTGACTGGATCTTATCACAAGACTTCAAAGCACAGAAGTCTAAAATCATCTAGAAAACTGGAGTGCTATAGCATTGGCATGAAAACTTAATTATTATTATTATTATTATTGTTATTATTATTATTATTTCTGTTAAACCATCATTCATGTTTTTCCTTTGTATTCATTGAGTTCCCTGTCAGAAGATTTGACCACATCCAAAGTGGATTTGGTTTGTTGTCCTGCTGGATGGTAAACATCCACCAGAGCCTCAAGTCTTTTTCAGCCTGACTTTTGTTCAGGATTGCCCTGTATTTACCTACATTCAGCTTTCTATAATAACTCACCATCTTCTTTGTCCACCCTGCAGAAAAACAAAACAAAACAAAACAAAACATTCCAACAGCATGGTGCTGCCATCACCATATTTAACCATAGGTGATGGTGTTTCCATGATGATGTGAAGGCCAAAAATTTAGTTTCATCAAGCCCTGTGCACCTTTCTTCTTCTAAATGGCTTTAGGCAAAGTTTAAATGGATTTTTTGTACCTTTCTTCTTACCATCTTACATAAAGGTTAGCTTTTAGTGGAGGAACTGACCAATATCACTACCTACATGAACCAACAATTGCTGCAGATTCTCTAGAGTTTCCCCTAATAATCTTCTTTGATTGAAGACCGAGATTAAGTTACGCACACGTGGACTTTGTTTAGTGATTAAGGAACTTCTGAAAGTGTCATAGGATTTTACATATGGGTTGTCAGAATAAAGGGGTGAATACAAATATACGCCATACTTTGGAAAACAATAAATCATTTTCCTCCCTCTTTACAATTATTTATAACTTCTATCTCATAAATCCCCGCAAAATTACGTTGACGATTGTGGCTGTAAAGTGACAAAAGGTTAAAAAAAAAAAAAAAACAAAAAAACAAAAAAAATAAAAAATATAAATAAAAAAAAAAAAAAAAAAAATAAAAAAAAACCCAGATGTACGATATAGATACTTTAGCAAGACAGGATTTCTCGCTTTCCAGTTAAGCATTATTGTGAAATATCGTTTGCCCTCCAGGACATGCTGCAATTAGTATATTTCTATCGCTAGAGGACCTATAACTGTCAGAGCTATCACTGCAGTTAATAACAGTCACATTTTGTGCCAGAAAAATAGCCTCACGCCTCCAAAACAGGTTGTAATTTATTCCTTACACGCTATTGGTCACAGAGATCGATGCGCGCTCGCGGCGCTCCGCGGCGACGCGCCCACTCTTCTGAGCATCGTTTCGAAGGAAAGAGAGCTGAGCCTGAACTGAACCACACACCGAGCGTCCGCCGAATGTTTGCTCCTTCCCGCTGCCAATGCACACCTCTCGCATTCCTATGTCCGCCAGTTGACACACTGAACTCGAAGGATCAGGCTTCCAACCCTGCCGGGATTCAGGCGTCCTAAAGCGGGCAGCTTGTTTTTCAGGTAAGCCTCTCCCTCTTCTCTCCCCTCTTGTCCTCTCCCTCTGTCTCTTCTCCTTCGGTGATCGTGGTATTACTGTATTTACGCGCTAGTCGAAGGGGAGCAGATAATAATGGGACGCGGGTGTTGTTTTACGGTAGCTGTCCGTAGTGCTGAAAGGGCATCGACACTTTGTAGTAAAAACACAATACAGTACCACTCTATGGCCTCACGATAAAAGCAGGTTGCATGACTTCGCTCTTTGAATGTTATAAGGTGGCTCTTTCTGCAGACTACATCTCAGAAGGATGCCGTGAGGATGTCAATGGGAGGAAAACATAACGCTGCAGATGATTTTGCAAAGTCTTACACATTTTGACAATGGCTGTTGTACTCAAATGGATGTATCCAAGCTGCGTTGTAAAGTGTGATACCTCCTCTGGGGACGGTGTCTTTTGCTGCATTTACTGTTGTTAGGGTATTTGCCTCTCCTTGTTTTTCCATTGCAAACATTCATGCAGTGCTTGATGAAGTCTCGAATTAATATTAAAATGATTCAGTTTCAGATTCTAATGCAGAGAACGGGTCCATGTGAAACAGCGGTTGTTGCAACAATTATTTTTAGGATGAACTTTTATCCTCCTCGCAGATGGCTTTAACCACTATCTCTATTTACCAAGCAGGGCTTTACATAAAATTAGACACATTTTCTAAAACAATGCCACTGAAGCATTGTCAGTTTCCAGTATTAAGATACACCAAGGTTTTAAAAAGTCTCAAATTCATTTAAAAAATGTCAATTTTCCCACTGCTGTTATCGCATGTCTTTTAAATGAGATACTAGAAAAAGTCCCAGAATAACCTCTTCACTTGTATGAAGCCTAAAGTAATGCATTGCTCCCCCCTGCCACACTGTCAGCTGCACTGCCCTTCAACTGGCTGAAGAAAGGCTTCTACACATTTCCCTTGCTTACAAGGAAGGCATACTAAACTAAACTGAAGGAGAACCAATTGATTAGTTTTTCTAAACT
>CM026076.1:24034620-24189620 GCA_014839685.1 Anableps anableps
ACGTGATCCAGCCCTCAAGTATTGTTTATGATTTCCATCTTGCCAAGGGTAAGCACGAGTCACGTTTGGTTGTCTGCTGCTGGATTGTTTCCCTGATGGGCCAAAATATCCCTCTCTGTCTACAACAGGAGCTCCTGACATTTCCTGTGGCAGATTTACTCAAAGGATCATGGCACAGACCAACATCAGTGGGCAGGGAACCAACGGGGTGGCAGATGAATCCCCCAACATGATAGTGTACAGAAAGGTAAGACTGATGCTATTTTTAGCTCACTCATGTGTGAGCAGGCATGACACTCTGGCATCAATTTTGCTTGACAATGAGCTGTGGCATAGACATTGCAGATATTTGTACTGGAACATCAGACATAACAGATGTTATCATTGTTGTCTTAATATGGAAATATGGAAATACCTGGAAATATTTATAACACTTGGCTCAGTATAATGTTGTCTCAGTGTCATTTTTTGTGAGCTAAATAATGAAGAAAATTTTTCATACATCTTAAACTTTGTTTGAAATCTATATTTAAAAAATCTTTGTTCACAATAGAACAATCAAATACAGTTTGACCAGTATTAGTTTTTTTTTCATTTAGGGATGATGAAATGCAGTACAGATTTCTTAAAAACAGCGAATTTGCTCTTTAATTTAGTGTCAACGAGAGAAATCTCGAATCAGATATCAAGTTTGGCATTGTTTTCCAGCCGTGATATGTACTCTCTTATATTACAATTCTTCCACTCTTTATAAGGGGGGGGGGCACTCTGTCAGCTGCCAGAGAACAACATCAGCAACTTTCCTTGACTGCTTGTGCCCCCCTAGACAGACTGGTGCACAGGGCAGTCAGCTATATTTCCCAAATAAAAAATGCCTCTGCATATAGTACATAGCCATGAGTCACCTATATACAAACACATATTTTAACATACACATTTTCCACTTGAGCCATTAGGTCTTATTGGATGATGTCTTTTCCCCTTATCAGACTGACATTAAAAGAACAGAAAGGGAGTCAAAGGGAATTAAAAAATTTCTCATTACACTGCAAGTCATGTATTTCTTCACTGTTAAATATGTTACTACATTAGGTAATTAAAAGAAGGAGAGAGAGTGAAATGGCCCACTGCTGAGACACCTTAATCCGGCACTGCTTCAACATTGAACAAATTAATGAGATTTTAATCTGCATGGAAGATAAAATTTGTTTACTCAAACCATGACAGCCAAATGTTGTTTCTTTATTTATATATTTTTAGGTTATTTACACTGCTTCTTGAAGATGTTTGCATATTTGCAATTTTTCTCCCCTCAGTGCAAAAGCTGTAAAGCTAGATTTAAGATTAACCTACAAATAAGCCATTTAGAAAATTGCTTTTGCTTTAACCAGGAGGGGTTTTAGTTCCCTAGTGGCACCACCATTGTGTGACAGTTGGAATTTTTTCTGATCTCCTAATGTAAGCCATGCTGTGTGTCTCTTGCAAATAAAAGCCAATGCCTCATACTTAAGTGCCAATGGATTAGAGCTGATGGTGACCTGCAAATGTGTTGAATATCAACACGAGTAGGTTGTGTGTAAAGATATAATTGCCTGTTTTACTTCACTCTTAGGTGATCATTTGCTCCCTTTACTTGTGGGTGACTCAAGCAATGACTGGATTTCTTTCTATCCATTTTCTCATCCAAAAATGCTTCCACACAATGGGAAGAGGATGCACTTAGCATGATAATATAGACCGACAGGCTTTTTTATGGCACTCACACTGCGTTAAGCAATCTCTATGCCAGTGTGGGACAAGAAGTGTTGCTGTGTTTGTCGCAAAAGCAAGTGCCTGCTGTTTTAGAGGTCAAAAGTTTCAGAGGTTAGACTTGAGCAGACTGGTTGATAAAATTAGTTTAGTCAGTTTTTGATATGTGAAGGCTTTAAAAGCCTGTTATTACAATTCATTTTAACATACAGTAAACACTACTAAAATATACAAGGTCACGAGGAACTAACTGTTATGTTTCTTATTTTGTCTCCCTATTGATCTGCATGCCTTGCAGTTTTTAATTTTGCAGTCAAGTTGATGGAATTACATGTGCAAAGAGGCATAACATCGAGACTAACACTATACAATAAGATTATTACTGGAAAAAAACATTTTTAATTGACAGATTTGCAATGCTATGTCATATTAAATATCTTAAGGTTTTCCATATTTGTTACATGACACCCACAAATGTCAGTGTATTTCATAAGGATTTTATGTGATAGACTGAAAGATAATAGTTTAAAGTGGAAGGGAAATGAAACATTGTTTACAAAAGGTTTTACAATAACAAATCAGAACGTATAGTGTATATGTAGTCAGCCCCCTGTAATCTGATATCCCTTAATAAAACCCATTGCAATCAGTTGCCTTCAGAAGTCAAATAAAATAATAGATACCTAATTAGTATCTCTAATTAGCAAGTAAGCAACAACAACAGAGAGATGGAATCTGCCAAGAAGTCAGTGGTAACTCTGGAGAACCTGCAGGCAGTGGCACAAAAAGTGGGTATGCATCATATACAACGCATAGGGGTGCTGTGGAAGAGGGGGCGCCAAGGCGATTGCAGAAAAATTATTTCTAGTTGGCATTTTCAGTTTGTACATGTGTAAATGTTATAATCAGTAACAGAGGCACAGCACTGATCAGGCGCTCCTCTGCTCCTTCACCTCCCCTCCTGTCAACACTTCCCCCCCACACACACATACACACTAAAGGCACTCCAGAGCCCACCACTTTGAGAAGATATATATTTTTTTCCATTTGAATCGTGTTGTCATCGGATGACAAGGAGCTAAAGATGGAAAGGCAGAAAAGAAAGCTCTCAGGGGCAAAAAATGGAAGAGGGACAAGGATAAAGATGTCGTAGGGATGAAAAGAGCTTTTCAAAGTGGTTAAAATAATAGGTAAGCTATGTCAGTGTATCAAGAGGAGGCTTGTAAATATTCAGGTTAGCTTAAGCTACTAGAAAAATGACAAGTCACTGTTGTCTTGCAGCTGTGTGCTGTAGTTATAGATTATGACAACAAAAAATAAATGAACTAATTTTTGGTTATTTTGTTGTTCAGACAGTAGCTAATCATTTGTTGAACCAGATAGTTATTCATAAAGCAGATAAATTATAGAACTTGGCCGTGATACACTTGAGTTTAAATGTCTTCACTCAGTATAACACTACAATGTTGTGATGCATCTGATTAGTCTGATCAGATGCAGCGTCCAGTCGGTAAATGTTATCCAACAAGGAACTAATTTAAAATTAAAACTTAATGCTTTTTATACGTGGTTTGCCTGCTGTGTTTTTAAAACTTACTTAACATAAAGTTCATGTCACTCTGCTGTGAGGATGGAGAGAAAGGAGAGAAGAAGCCAGAGAAAGAATCAGGATGGGCAGGGAAAGGCAATAGGTTAATCTGGAAATGTAGGGACAACCACTTATTCCAAAGTGAATAATTTTAAAATATTATTTATTTTTTAAAAAGTGCATTAGCTCAATGTATAATTTGCCTAAAGCTATTAAACAATGCTTGTTTGACCAAATGACTTAGTGGAGAAGAACACAGGCTTGGCCCAGTTAGTAGTGATCTCTACTGAAAACAGTGTTGCACGGTCTATTTCATTTGATGCCATTATTGACAAATGCGCGAGTGCAAAGGCATGACATGTAACAATTTAGTGTTAACATTCTTATATAGAGTCCAGGCTGTTGTTCTGATGTCATAATTTCACATTTCCACAGCAGGAAATGACAGGGGTGGAAAGGATCTAGTCACATTTACGCACGTTACTATAATTAAGTACAATTTTTCTGTACTTTGTACTTTTAAAGTTTTCTGCAAAACCTGAACTTTTAATTTTACTTGAGTTTGTTTTGAGTAAAGTATTTTACTCAGTTACATTTGAAATCATATCTGTTAATGAATAAAAAAAAAAAATAATAATAATAATAAAAAAAAAAAAACAGAACAAACGGCATTGATCCTTCCGCTGGGTTAGTATTAAGATCTCATGGTATTGCATCAGCGAGAAGACAGAGGTGCTAGGGCAATCCCATCAAGTATAGTTCAAGTTAACCTCTGAGAAAGAGAAAACCAATAGCCGTGCTTAAGGCACCATGTTAACTGTAAGTATGAGAAAGGCCACGGTGGTGGGGTCTGTGTGTGTTATGTCCACATACACCTCAGAAAGTATGTAGTTGCACCCCTGCCTGCAGCTTCGGTGAAAGAATCTGTTGACAGGATAACTGTTAATAAATCGCTGCACAAATTTGTCCTTTAAGGAAGAGTGCGAAGAAGAAAGCTTTTGTTAAAAGAACGCCATAAGATGTTTCCTTAAAATGTTTTGTTCAAGCCAGATCACGACAAACATGTGAAAGAAGGAGCTCTGGTCAGACATGATCAAAATGTTACTATTTAACCAATTAAAATGTTACGTGTGGCAGAAAAATAACACTGCAGATCACTCTGAGCACACCATCTGCTCTAAGAATCATACTATGGGGATGACTTTTTTCCTCAGGAGCAACAGAAAAGCTGATCAGTGTTGATAGGAAGGTGAATGAAACTAAAAAGCTGTAGCTTAGAGCAAAGCATATTCATGTGCTAGAATGGCCCGTGAAGTGTTTACACTAACTGAGGCTATGTTTACGATAGACCACTGCTAGGAAACTGTTGGTATTTTTGGATGTTGATTGGGGAAAAGTTCCACATTTAGATGGCACCGCCAAGACAACTTGAGTCTACTGTAGTTGTCATGCCAGGCCACTATTTGGCGCTTTGATTTTAGCACAGCGCATGCGCTTTTGACCCTTTGCTTCCACCTCACTAGTTTCCACCCCAGATAGTAAACAGTACAGTAGCTGGTCTCAGTCTCCTATGAACGAAGTGCTCTTGTAACACATGTATTCCTTATCAGGAAATTGTGTTAAACTGAACAGGTTAAGTAGCACAACACACCATAATAATATCCGCGATTGTTTTTGTTGTTATCTACTCGTGCATGCACAGATTAAACCCTGTAGCTGTTTATTCTGCGCATGTGCACTTTCACACTGACGGAGTACTCCATACCTCCACGGGGGGTGTTACAGAAAAGTTTCACTCTGACATCTGGTTTCAAAAGTGCTAGTGTGAGAGACTCCGGTCGCTGGTATCGTGTAAATGAGAGGCTGGATTGCAACAAAAATGTTACAGTTTAACTGAAGAGCGTCTCCATGTAAACTGGTCCTGAGACTTTTTAGCAGGGCTTGAAAATTGTTTTTTATCGACCCACCACATCCAATTTAACTAAATCATCCTGCAAAGTAGAATGGGTAAATGTTTCAGTTTGCAGATGTGCAAAGGTGGTGCTCCATGTCCCAAAAGTTTTCCTGCTGTAATTATAGTAAAGTATGATTCTACAAAGTTTCAACTCAGAGAGGGCTGAATACATATGCATGTCACATTTTTTAGAGGTCCTCTACACAATAATTAGATGACCTCTGAAGGCAATTAAGTGCACAGCATTTCATTTAAGGGTATTAAAGTAAATGGGGCTAAATACAATTGCCACACATACAAGTTTCTATTACATATAATCCCAGTAAAATACATTAAAGTTTGTGGTTGCTACATGATAGAAAATGAATAACTTCTAGGGGCGTGATTTCTTTTGAAAGACTGTATTATGCCTGATGCAACAACATAATGTAAGTTGGAGGTAAAGTCCATCTGTTACGTTGAGTTAACACTGTCAACTTTAGTTCCAACAAGCTGTTTTGCTGCAAGTGACTGAAGGCAATGTATATTAACATGAAAATTGTCACAATTATCTCAGTTGATTGCAAAACTGCATAATAACAGTGACAGACTCAACTGTTGCATTTTTTATGTCTTGTACAAGTTTGGGAGAACAATAATTGCTATAAATTAATCTATTAACGATACACAATCTATTAACTATGACACAACAGACTGAAAGACTTTAAGCACCAAATCATAACACTGAAGTAGGCTTAACTGAAACTGCAGTTGGTTGAGCACTCTCTGCAGACATGTGAATACTGCCAAGATGAACAGGTGCTCCAAACACTTTTCAGATGGAGATAGCTTGGCAGAGGTGATGTAACCCACAATGAGACAAGGTGAATTCTCAAGTGGAAAACACACTTTCAGGGCCCTGTTTTGCTGCTCAGACCTCCAGCACATCAATATCATAAGTACGCACTGAAAATGCTGCAAGTAACATTGATAGAGAGCAACAGACCACATCTACTACGTATCTGGCGATGTGTGAATACAGTATAGTAGCGGATGTGTTATGTAATATGAGCAGAGGGAGCTTTATGGTCGAGGACAGCAGATAGTGGTTTGATAGTCTTTCCACAGGGAGCTTAACTATATCCGTTCACTTTCTCAGTCTTTCTTTCTCTCCCTTCTTCATCCATTCCTCTACTCCTGTCATTAATGTCTAATGAAAATGGATGTGTGTGTATATGTGTGTGTGTGTGCTTGGATGTTGACCTGCTTACTGAAGAGATGTGTGCACAGATCCCAGTCTGCATCGAGGACAAATGGAGCCTAGAGAATTGTTAGAATGCATGTATAAGTAGTCTGAAAAAGCAAGAATTGCAGATAAATACACAAATATGGCTTTAAAATGAATCTGTCTTTGAAGGACTGGCACTACTGAAAAATGTATCCCCAACAGTATCAAGTGAAACGATAAACTAAAAAGTCCCCCAAATATTCAAAAAAATGCCAAAATAGTTTGGATTGAAGAATCTATGATGCTGGCCTTCATTATTCCCATTTAAAACCTCTTTTAATGTCACGCATGCTATGTCATGCCAAGTTGTGCTCTGTATGGGCTTTTTATGCCTGCTCACATGTGAGCACCAATAATAATGCTGTGATGTGTGTGAGTGCTGTATGTAGGGCAAATGTTGCAAAGAGAGAGTTGTGAATTTTTTATGCAAGCCTAAAAAAGCTTTGGTTCACAGCCACTCAGCATGAAGCAGGAACATCTTCTCTCACTTTCTGCTTCTGTGATTACATTTGTGTCTTTGCATGTGTGTGTCTGTGTGTGAGGACACGTGTGCATTTGTAATCAAGTAAAGGAAGTTTGCAACATTCTAATTATCAGATTCTTTTTGAAGAGTACCTGTCTGGTCTTTTGTCTTGTTAGCTGTGTTGCAGGTAAAAATCTGAGATGTTTCTTGATTTTAAACCTTCTTAAATGAATTATTCTGCCATTTAAAATTTATAGAATGGCAGAAGTCTGTGAAGAAAAAATGTTTATATAACTAGAAATGAAATAATTTAACATTTCAGTCACAGCTTTCTCAGATATAAGTTAATGTCACTCGACACTGCTTACACCAAAAGCCAATTTTAAGTCTTGGGAAACACATTATTCCACGACTCAAAACAAAATTGAATATATTATTAGGTTTAGCATATTTTTTTCAGTAAATTAGAATTTGATCATCCTTGGTGGCTTGCTAACTGACAGCTGAGACATCAGCCCGTTCTTACTTACATCTGAGCTGCCGAAGGGTATCCAGTAATTGGTCCTCCAGCTGCCAGTTTGGATTCTATATCTGTCCAGAGCCATTAATCCTGTACTCACCACATTTATTAGTCTCGCTCTATTTTCTCCCAGTAAAAACATAGGGTATTGTAAGTTTTTATTTTTAGCAGATACAGTTGAGTAGCGTTTTGCATTTTGCTTTGATAACTAACATTATAACTGTTCTTTAAAAAAAAAAAACTATTAGCTTGAGTTTCTTATGTAAAATCAATCAAACACACTTTAGAGACAACATATAAAACAACGTACTCTATGTTGATCATTTTTTTGTATATTTTTTGCTAGTTTGTTGAAATAAAATGTAATCAGGCTCAAATCTGCTCTATAACAAAAAAGTTTCCACAGGCACATGCATCTGATGATATGACATAAGGTACAATGCATATGATCAGAGTTGAAAAGTTTCTGTTTAGTCAAGAAAGTCCCACTGTATCTAAGCTAGTGTATCTAAGTATCTCCTTTATCTAAGAAATCAAGATGGTGCCATAAAGATCATCCATAGCTGTTTCAAGTTAAAAACATAATCAGAAAAGTTAAATGAAAGAACATACAAAAAACCTGTTTCATAGGTTAAAAAATTAAATATGTTGAATTTTTAAAATTATACGAACTAAAAGCTGTATAAGTTCAAAACAAAACAATTACGTTTCCGTAGTTTTCAGAACACCCTCAATCATATGAAGAGAAATATGTTGAAACTTATTCCAAATATGTGGAGTAAATAACTTAGTATGTTCAATACATCTATTTGTGTTTATCTTTTTGTTGCAGAATCTGTTGAAATCTGTCAAACGTTGCTCATCAACTATAGTTTTTACAAGCGGCAGCTTATGATGTTGATTCCTGCATCTCTTGTGATGCCATCGACCCTGATATATAAAAAGTAAAATTTGGAGTTTTTTTTCTGTAGAATTTGTTTAAAGACATTGTATTTTGTTATTTGTGAAATGCTGCAGTGAAAATTCATACTTCAGTACCTTGTTTTGTTTTATGGTTTTGTGAGAAACTACAACAATCGATAAGATTTTTAAAGAATTTACTGTCTGTGGCATTTCTTTTCTTTTTTTAGCAAATGACAATTATGCCAAAAGAAGTAGATATTATTTGTGCTGTACATTTAACCTTGCTAAATAATGAAATAAATGAAAACATTTTTTTAGGCCTAATGATAACAAAATACACAGCCTTGCTCATGTAATTATTGTGACTTTTGTTTCAGTCCTTTGCAATAATTGGTGGAAAATGAACCGGTCCCCAAGGAAAATATGCTTCAAATCATCACCCTGTTGTGCAGCCCTGCCATTGCTTCCATTTTACATGAATAACTAAAATGTGACATGTTATGGTTGTACTGCTGATGTCAGAACATTTTCAATCTTTTTCCATTTTCTGTGCAGAGGCTATAAAGAATCCAGCAGTGCACCTCTGTTTTGAGACTGCCCTCTCTTTAAGGCTGCTTTAGTGTATTAAATTAATAAAAACATTGTTATTATTGTTCTAATTAGTTCTGTCTGTACTTAGTTCTTTAGATAATTGTTCTTTACAGTTTTAAGATAATCTTTTTTCTGTTCATAAAAATTATCTTGGGATATGTCTCGATCAGCTAGGGGTCATTTTTATGAAGACTAGAGTTATTTATATATAATTATAATTACAGCAAGTGGCGTTATCATTAACAACAGCTAATGTTACTGGTAATAAAAGGCTGTCTTTAAGGCTATGATAAGATTTACATAAATTTATAAAAATTTACATAAATATATAAAAACATAGACATGTGTGTACTGGATAAAATTACATGAAAAACAGAATATTATGTATCATGATGCTCTGTGCTCTGTAACAGGTTCAGAAGGATTCACAATGGAAATATGTTGGAATTGGGGCAATTTGGTAGCATAATCATTTTGAACAAAAAAAAAAAAAATAAAATAAAAAAATAAAAAATCATACATTAATTATAATTGTTAAAGCACTGATGAGGCAATTGCAAAAATATTTATGCAGTCTGCTCAAATATTGGTCTATAAAAGTTCTTTTGATAACTGGTCACAAATACTAGCTTTGTTTTCCAACTTGTGTATTCATGTGCAATCACTGAGCAGCACTCCCTTGTAGATGAGATATTGTATTTAAAAGAGACAAATAAGCATGTTAATGTTTTTTTTATGATTAGATTTGAGCTATTGTCCCTTTAGTGAGAGTTTGTAATGAAGTCCTGAACAAACAGAGAAGACAAACAGTGCAAAGGTATTAGAGTCATAAATTGATTTGTCAATTGATTAGGTTAATGTGTACAAGAGATCGTTTTGCATAGACAAAGCCTTCAATCTCCTATGTATCACTACACAGCTCAGTTCAATAAAGTTATTAACTTTACAGTGGCAGCGACTCTTTTAGGACTATGTAAAATTGATAAGTATATATGGTTCTGTAAAAAATTAGTCCAAATGATTACATATTATCAATATTTCAGAATACGTAACTTATGTTTAATTTCTTAAAAAATGCTACCAAAGGCCTTAGGAATCATGACCTGAAAATCCTCACATGCGTAATACTTGGACTCTTATTTAAGACTGTTAAAAAATCAACAAAGATCCTCTCGTTGAAGGGCCTTTTCTTTTTATTTTCAATCTGCATTCATTAAACACCTGCTTTATCAGCCTTCCATGTTATTGACACAATTTCCAAACCATCCCACAGTGTTCATGACTCATAAAGCAGAGGGAACCGAATACGTTTTCAGCGTTTTCTCAGTTAAGAGTCAGACTGAAGGGTTCTTGTAAGGCTTTTTTCCCTTGGTGTGCAATCAGAAGATCACTAAGACCAAGAGAAAATGGGGGCTTGAGGTGGACTGATCCATAATTGGCATATCAGAGATAAATCTTTGTATGAAGTGGAGCTCTTTGTGCATCAGACTGTGAACCAGTCGATTTTGCTTTGAGTATATGTGGACATGCATGTTCTTTTTAGCACATTTTTGAGGAAATAGATGTTTGGCAGACAATGTTAGATGAAAAGTTGGATTAATGGTTGACTTCAGTAACTCAAGCTACAGTCTCTGGCAGGTGTATTCTTTTTCCTGAAAGAAATAATAACTCACCTGCAACATCATGTTGCAGGTGAGTTATGATGCTGCCATGTCTCTCTGACTGACTGCAGCAAATAAGATAGACACAATCATGATGATGTTATGATGCTATATCATATCACAGTTTAGTTAGAGTATCTTATAAACCTTGGTTCATTCGCATGGGTATAGGTATGCAAAGTGTGATCCAAGCCACCGATCTACTGCTCCTGAGAGGCCAGTTTTTTAATCTTTCGGGAACAAAACCATAATTTTCTGTCTCAAATCCTACATTAAAAATCTGATACCAGAAGGAATATTTGACACACAAAATCATATATTTACAAACATGACATGTAAGGTTATTATGAGTTGAGTTTTCATTCAGTTGGTTCAGCTGAAGACTGACTGAGGGCTATCAATGATTTTTTGTAAGAAAATGATTTTAGTAAAACTCAAGGAAAAAGTTAAGGTCACGTTGCAGTTTCAAAGAAATGAAGCATCATGTTTGCAACGTTTTTTAATTCAAGAAGCCTGAAAGTAAAAAAAATATATATATATAATATGCAGCTAATAATGAGAAACAGTGAGGATGTTCCAGTCTGGTTTAAATGGAACATGTCTGGCTGAAAATGTTAGCTTAGAGATGGGATTTGAAAGAGCTGAGAGAAAGAATGTTTTATGTCCTATTGCACAGAGTTCCTATGGTGATTATCTAAATAGCTTGTCCTCTACTGCCATCCTGTAGTGGACAATTGAGCAGGCAGATGGGGTGAGATTGATTGTAGACCTACTAGTATGGCTGGGTATCTTAGTATGAATGTGCTCAAGAAAACACAGAGGGGAAAAGTTGTTGGTAGCCTAAAAGGTGAGAAGTAAGAGTTTATAAATGATTATAACTGATGCAGGGAGCCAGTAAAGCTTCTGTTGGACGTGTGCGATGTGGTTAAAGGTGTTCTGGAAAAACTTTGGGTGGGATTGTCGTTTGAATCGGTTGTATTCTGTGTATGGACTTAGGTGAACCAAAAAGAATGGGGTTACAACAACCAAGGCAGAATGCAACTAGAGTGTACCAGAATGGTGGTGCTGTTGGGTGTAAGAAAAAGGCACAAATATAGAATAGTATGTAAATGGAAGTAAGCTGATGATATGAAATTGCATATATGGGATTAGAATGATAGGATAGGGTACTATCAAGAAGGAAACCTAGTATTTTTTTTTAAATTTGTTGGGTAAGATAAATGGAGGAGTTATCAAGAGAAACATTACTTTTTTATCAGACTTTTGTCCTTGGTTTTGGGATGTTGTGAGAGAACCAGGATATAATTTGATTTAGGTAGTCAGAAAGGGTGGTAGGGAAGAGATTGGTTTGTTTGACAAATAGAACAGGGAGCCATCCGTACACTAGAAGATATATGGGATGGTTGGGATTTAAATGTCTTGAGTTTCACCATTTGAGGACTGCCAAAGAAATATAGTTTGAATAGATATGATTTAAGCAAAATCCTCTTCTAGAATATCAATCAAATGGAGATCAGTTTAGATTGTACTCCAGGCCTACTAAGTAAGATATTTTCACACTTGAAAGAAATTAAAGTAATGTGAAAAGTCATATCCTTTAGAGAGACAGTTACAGAAGAGGGAATGCTTTGGGGGATTAAAAAAAAAAAACCCAAACTCTAAGCAGTGATATTTAAATACCATATTTGACTTGAGGGTTTTAACATGCCACCAGTTTGTTGAGTTGATGACAGTTTATTTGGATTTCTTCCTTCTTCTTGTTTTAATTAGGTCCTTCAAGGCAATATTAAAATGCTATAAATACACATAAAGCTTACCAAGGAAAGAATAATTAGTAAAATGACATTATCAGTGGCATATTTTCACTGTTGCTATGTGTCTCACTGTATCTTAATAGTTCCTCTTCTTCTCCTTTAGCAAAAACAAGTCCTGAAACGCTGCAGCTTGTTTTGGTTGAAGTTATAAATGATCTTCGGCTGTGAGCCAGAGCCATTAAAGTGACAATCTGCAACCATTTGCAGAGAATTATTTTAAAACCGTATACCATTACGAGCCTGTTTCCGAAGACGTTTGGACTACAGTGTGAAATTTAAATATAATTGTAATCATTTGAATCTCAAACTTTACTTAATAATCAAACAAAAGCAAGTTATAAAGTTAATAAACTGAATTAGTTTAATGTTACATGCAGACTTTGAATATTATGTGAGCAACATATTTCAAGGTTGTGATTGGGACAGCAACATATAGAAGTATTTGTCTGACACACAGTTTATGTGTAAAAAATGCTTTTCTCAGAAATGTTATTATTCAATCAAGATGCTCTAAATTGTTTTCTTCATATTATGCCAGCCTTTTATGTAGTTCAAACCTATATGTTATTAAGTATATTTGGCTGGATAAAGCCCCAAACTGCAACTGAAAATATATATCTTAAGCTTTAATTAGCTAACAGTTGATTTTGAGAATTTGATTCCCAAAATCCCCAAATGCTTGCTTGTATTTATGATGAAAATACACTGAATAACACTGTTATAGACTCCAGCTGACCTCTGGGGCAGAGCATGAGGGAGGCTGAGGCAAGCCATGATCACCAAGGATTTGCATAGCTCTATAAGCCCAAAGCATTTTTCACATTTTGTGACATTACAGCCATAAACCTTAATGTGTTTTATTAGGATTTTATGTGACAGACTAATACAAATTAGTGGAATAAGTGTGAAGCAGCAGGAAGATGATTCTATAAAGGGGCAGTATTATGTATTTTCCAGGCACATAGTGACATTTCATAGCACAATTAAGTAACTTTATTACCTTTAGTTATAAAAATCTGTATATATCAAACATGACTTAAAAGAAATTTGACTTCGTAATTTAATGTCTTGAAATAGAGCTCCTGCTCTTTCTCCCAACTTCGCCTTCAGCATGTCATCACAACAGCGTTCCTCCACTAAGCAGTTTAGTCGTTTTTAGGAGCTTTGCGCTGAGAAGTAGTTCCTATGATAAGCTCATCAGATGCAGAGTTCCACCAGGTGTTTGCTAATAGCTGCTGCCGCTAGTCTGAAATAGCTTAGTGGAGTAGTTGTGGGGAAAAACTGTGTGGAAAAGGCAGTGCTTGGTGAGAGCATGTGTTTAGGCACCCCTGATTAACTGCCACCAGATTTTGAAAGATTCCTCAAACCTGTATGAAAGAATTAAAGCAACACTCCAGTTATGTTTTTCATGAGGAAATAACATTATAACATGATGTAAAGCTCAAAAAAGTCAATTTTACATAATACACCCCCTTAAAGCAGAAAATATTAGAAAAGTATGTGGATTTGTATTCAGTCGCCTTTACTCTGATACCCCCAAATAAAATTTAGCACAACCTGAGCCTTCAGAACTCACCTTATTTGTTTCAGCATTAGTAAACCTCAAGGCCTTAGAGTTTAATTTGAGAACATTAGTGAACAACTGGCATCACGAAGACCAGGGAACACAGCAAACTGATCGGGGATAAAGGTGTGAAGAAGTTACAGCAGAGAAAGGGCAAAAGCAATATCTTTACAGATGCATCAGAGTATTCAATTTATCATTGGAAAAATTATAGCACAACTGCGAAGAAAAGTCATTAGAAGTACCACTTAAAGGGGCACAGCAAATATGTGGAAGAAGGTGTTTTAATTAGATGGAACAAAAATTACTTTTTGGTCTACAAGCAATTATTGTTTGTGGTAGAATGCAAATCACACATCACCTTGGAAACATCATCCTGAAGGTGAAATATCATGATGGCAGAATCATGCTGTGGAGATTTTTTTCCTCAGTAGGAACAGGAAAGCTGATCAGAAATGATGAGTAGATGGACAGAATGGTTTAAACAAACATATCTAGATGTTAAAATGGCTCAGTCATTACCCTGACCTAAATCTTAATTGACAATCTGTGGCAAGACTTGAATATTCCTGTTTACAGAAACTCTCTGTATAATTTGACTGAGTATGTTGTTCCCCTTTTGGAAAAAAGGGGAGCAACTTCAGTCTGTAGATGTGTGTAGCTGGTGTAGCCATACCCTAAAAGACTTCCAGCTGGCATTGCAGTGAAAGCTGGTTCTACAAGCTATTGAAGCAAAGGAGCTGAATACAAATGCACTCCACACTTTTCAGATTTTTAAAAGTTATTAATACTTTTGCAATACACTTTTTTAATGAGGAATGGCGACTTACAAATCATACTTAAACACTTAAGTGGTTTGACCCCCAGCACTCTTATGTATCAGTGTCCTTGGGTAACATACTGAACCCAGATATTGACTCCCAATTACCCAAAAGTGTGTGATTGTAGAGAAACTGTTTTTAAAGCCATATCCAGACTTGAAAAAGAGTAAAACAGCTCTGTAATGAAAGTGAGCAGCTACTTGCTTTAAGCCATCCCAGCTAAATACGTCTCCCACAGCTGGAGTCTTTAGGCGTGTCTGTCAGGGTTACATAACGGTGTAAGGAAGCTAGTGCATTCAGATAGAGGCTGACTCAGACATCACCTTAATCTAATCATTATTTCAAGTTCAACATTTTTAAAAAGATTATAGAAGTGCCCTGAACCAGATCTGCTAACTGCATGCTCTGCCATAATAGCCTTAATGAGGACAGAGACACTAGTTTTTTTTTAAACAAATAAAAAAAACAACTTTATAAGATGGATAACATTGCAGTGGTATTTTAAATCAACCTCTTCATACTAAGTACACTTTATGTGTATATTCATATAAAAACACTGAGCATGTGTCCTTGCTCTCTCCTTGTTAATAACTCTGTTCCCCCTCTTACTCCTTCATTACAACACACACCATCTGCATCCAAACCATGCCCATGCAGTCTCCACTTCTAACACACCATCCAGTCACTTCTTGTGAAGCTTTGCTCCTTCCCACACACCGTCGACAGTGTATAAATTCCCACTTGCCTGCTTGTCTCTATGCCTTGATGTTTTTCTTGTGTCTGTTTATTGTAGAAGCTTGGTGTATTGCCTCCCTCATATTTTCCAGTTATATTCCTCCCAAATATCTTAACTATTCAGAAACTGATTACATACATGTAGCTTTAAATGGGAGTACAGTATTTTTTCTCTGGATTCCAGACATCTTGAGCTTGAGCTTGAGAGTCTCTGGTTGTTTTTGTTTTTTGCAATGTAGTTGTAGTTTTACATGGGCAGAATCACCTTACAGGTGAAAGATGAGATAAGTTTTTAATAATAGTGCTTTTCAAATCAAGTTTATTCAAGGATTCTGCAAAAGCATAAAGATGTCATATCACTGGCCAAGCTAAAATATTAATTGTGCAGAAAACCTTTAAATACAGACCAAAGTGGGAAATCTTATGTTCACACAATATCACACCCAAAGCAAAATTCTGTTCTTAGTTTTCAGATATATCTCAGTCCTCCCAAGCTTGTAAAGACACTTTTCTCACTCACAACTTTGTCTTCCCAGTTTTCATCACTGTCTATTTGTCACTCTGGTATTCACACTTTCATTTCTGTCTCTTTTATCCCCCTCCGCCCCTTCACACTCTCCCCCTCCCACTTTCATGCCCTCTTTTGTTCCATTTCAGGTCTTTGATGTTTCTCAAATACTGAAAAGATCACACTAACTTTCTCTCTTTGTTTCTCTCATGATGTGTCCAACACACGTGTGCACTCTCACCCTCTGCTGCCAGAGAAGCATCCATCTACTGCTCCCTCTCTGTGTCCCCTCCTCTCAGATCCCTCGTCTCTCTTTGAAGTCATCAGAGCCCTATGCCTCTCCAGTCAGCTTTTATCCTCACATACAGAAAAAGAGAGGAATGTATTTAGACTCTGCTGGAGTACAGTAATCTGTCCTCCTGTGTGAAGTGATTCACTTGTGACTCACAGCTTTATTGGGAGCTTTCCCTAAACAAATAACCATTGGATGTGGTGTCTTCCATCCACATGGACTGTAGCTGTAACTGAGAATGTGAGCCTGATTGTGCTCCTGCAGCTTGGTGACCCTCTTCACAATGAGGTGTTGTTTTCCTAGAAGCAATCATGTCTCAGTGATTAGCCTGCCATGACTGAGTGCCAATTCACATATCCAATACAGCAAAAATAATAAAAGCCAAATCATTCCGAAGGGTACATTTTAAAATGGTAGTGACATACTACATTTTCATCTTCCAAAAAGACAGGCATTGGTCTAAAATTGTGCACATATGCACTCTCAACTGTAACCCACTGAATCTCACAGTTGCACACCATTAGTAAAGCTTGAAATGCAGTCTTGTCTATAAACCTAAAATGCTTTTTTGACTTAATCTGTTTTTGAGCTAGATACCAGGAAACATTGTTTTCAACTTCTTGACAAATTTCTTGCCCTAAATACAGAAATATACTCAGTGACCACTTTATTACTTACTACTATACTTTAGTACATTGCTACTCATGTGGGGAGCCCTCTTTTGCCCACATATCTACCTTAATTCTTCAAGGCATAGATAATTAGAAATACTCCTATGCGACGTTATTTCATGTTTGTATAATAGCATCATCCAGTTGCTGCAGATTTTTTAGGCAGCTGTATTATAGAGGAATGTCAGTGGAATGTAAATATGTGACATCATATTAAACTATGTGCACATGATACTCATACTGAACAGGTTGCACATTCATGATACTAATCTCTTGTTTCACCACATCTCAAAGGCTTGGATTTCAGTGACTGAACACCACTGAAGGGAAATAGTCAAAACAATTTGTGCTTAGTGTACAATTTTAAAATTAGGAAGAATACATCGACTACTAAAGTTGAGAGATGATATACTTCTTTCTAAAACAGAATGTTGCATGCTTTAAACTGTGATTTAACTCAGTACATTTTAACCTTACAAAAAATCAACTTCTACATAATGTGTTATTTTAAGGTGCAAATAAATACTCTAACCTTTATTTCCTGTTTGTGATTCTGAGATTTTTTTCTTCTTTAGAAAAATATCAGGTTTAGGAGGTTGTTTATATAGAAAAAAACTTTCGATATATAACAGTTTCTTTATTAAGGCAGTTTTATGTCCTGAGTCCAAATCTCTAACTTAATGATTAAATAGCCTTGAACCATGCAGCCAATATGTCTCAGTGAATGACAATAGACAGTTTCCTTTTTGGTTCTTGAAAACACTTACCTTTTATAGTAAAGGATCTGGTTTATTTTAAGCCTGGAAATTTTCACTAGTCAGTGAGAACTGAAGAGGCCTTTATGATGAGTGAAAGGGATTTTCTTTATATTATTGTTTCTAATTTAGTTTTTCAACAAATTCATAGAAAAAAAAAAGAGTTGAAAGCAAATGCTTAGCTGCCAAAACAATAAATTAAGACACACCTTCTTGTATGATCATAACAACATTCCACCCAGAGTCACTAAACATAGCTGTGTAGAGAGTTGCTAAAGTTCACTTTCAAAACAATATTTCATATAATCTTCCTTTGTTGAATAATATAGCCAGCAGCCAAAACAAAGCAACTCTACCACAACATTCATTAGTTGTTTGTCATTATTTTATTCCTCTTGGCTCTCAGAAACTGACTGCTGAAAGTGCCTCATCTGCTAATTGAAAGATGCATTCCTGTGGACACTGCTGCTGTGTGCAATGGTTGTACTTTCTCCTGCCCTCTGTTTTGTTTTTGCTGTGGTATTCGCTGATGGCTGTTTTGATCAGATTCCCAAGACCACCATGCCAGCCGTCTGTCAAACGCAATTATCTCATAGCACATCCACAATGTGTCCAGAACCCCTTTAGCTAGCAAAATGACAGAGCATGATTGTCAACACGCATGCGTTTTGCAAACATCTGCTCATTTAAAAAAAAGTGCTGCGCAGTCTGTGAAAGCCTGCACAGCAGTATTTAAGCATCTTTCACCAGAATCTTTTACTTATGAGTGCATGAATAAAAAGCTTAAAAGCTCATACTTTTAGTAGTTGACCACATTACTCCAAGTATGGTTGTTTATGCTTTAAATGGCTGCTGTAGTTTTATCTGCTCCATTTTTGCAGGCTTGATATCATTGCATTTTTATTTTTTGAGACCAACGTATGATGTTTAAGAAGGTTTAAGGTTGGTAGTGGTAAGTTGTTTTTAGGGGGAGAAGAATGTATTATATCCATCCATTGTCTATACCAGTTGATCCTTGTAGAGATGGGGAGGGTTCCTATCTTTTGCGGTCATTGGGCGTGGGTCAGGATACACCCTGTATTGGTCACCAGTCTATTACAGGGGAACACATGGACACACAGGGAAAACAACCGTGTACACACAAACAATTAGACAAATTTTATATGGACAACATACACAAGCCCATATAAGGAACCTTAAAGAAAATAACCGGAGATTTATTTTGCCTGCCTCTTGAAATTTCAAATCTGGGAAATTTCAATAATTAAAAGGATAGTGGCCACTTTATTAAGCAAATTATAAATCATTTCATTCTCATTCTCATTCTTTGAACAAATGAATGAATGAATGAATGAATGAATGAATGAATGAATGAATGGAATCTTTATTTTGAATATGGAATCAACAGATGTCAGCAGAAAAAAATGTAATAAAAATAATATTAAAACGTAAAATAAAACCTTGATAGTCAGTTCCAAAAGGAGCAAAAAGAAGCAAGTGCTTATTAAATCCTATCCTCATTTGACTCATCCACTGCATATGTTATGCAAATTAGTATAGAAAATTTAAATACTTTCCACTTATAAATATTTATATCTATATTTTGTCCTCTATGTGCAATTATCCATTATACACTATCCACAAATATACCTATACAATTAAATCATTGTGATCCAGTCTACAACATCTACACCATTTACACCTACAGTAAAACTATAGCCAGTCTCCTGTAAGATATCCATAATACCACATTGATCCTCAACCAAAACAACCAAACTTTTACACTGTTTATCACAATCTGATTCTTTTTTCCCTGACAGACAGTCTGAACATGTTGTACCCTAAGTTGCTTTCTCTCTAAAAAAACAATAAGTAATCACATGTTGATAGTTTCTTGTCATCCAGTAAAGCCCAGTCAGAAGGATAACATTAATGATCCCAATATTCTGTACAAAAACAAGAAACAAATATAGTTGTCTACCCTTGAAAGGAGCAAAAAAGGACAAACAGTACTCTCAAATGTGCTGAAAAGTGTCCTTCTGTTCCTTGCAGAGAACTGATTGGATGTGTTGGCAATAGCTTTCCTCGCTTATGTCAGTAGACCCCTATGAACAAGAAGTTAGTAGTGGAGACAGAACAACATGACAGTGTGTAGGTGACAAGATATGCTATTAATAAAGCGTTCCAGTATGAATGCAAGAATAGAGACAGTTTGTTTTCTGCCTTGGTTTCCTATATGTAACAGCTTAATCTTCAAAACTGACCATGTTCAAAAAGTTTTAATCTTGTTTGTGAGTGTTTTTTGGCCTAGCATGTGTCAAGATTAATGGTGGTTGTGGTGATGGACCCAAATGCAGACTGGCAGGGGTGGCGAGTAGATTTTGTGATTTTAATAAAAAAATTGAAGAAACAAAGATTACAAAAAACACAGGGAATGCAGAGAGTCAGAACTGAACAAAAAAATACATGAATCCAGGTGCCAGGACTGCAGAGTAAAACCAGGTAGGTAACAGGAGGAACCAGCGAGGAGTGAGAGCAGGAGGGGAGTTTAAATACTGGGAGTGTGAATGCTGAAACAATAGACTGTTGCTGATTGGCTAACAGTTTGCAGGTGTGAGGGAAGAGAGCAAAAGAGAGACTGAGGAGAGAGAGAGAAAGAGAGAGAGAGCGAGAGAGAATGGCAGCAGGGGGCTAGGGAGAGTAAACTGGGAACTATTAAAATGAGTCTAACAGTAACCAAGAATAACTAGAAACAAGGAATAAATAAACATAATGAATGAAATAAATGAAAAATAAATGCTAAATGTAAAAAACCATTCAATTAAGAAATAACTGAACTAACAGAGGGAAAATAAGAAATAACAGACGCAAAAGTCCAATGTAACAAGGGATCATGGCAACATGATGACCACTAACAAATGTTTAATCTTGCCTGTTTGTGATCTACTGGATCATTACCGCCATATTAATGACTTCTTTATGCCGAGCCACTCCACATGTATTTTTATATAATGTTTTTCCATGAGCTATCATTTCCATACCATCATGTCATCACTCGGTGGTTCAAGTGTCACTTCCTTCAAACACTCTGCCATTATTAGTTTATTGTCGATACTGACTGATGTGTCCTCTGATTTGTGCATGTGTGCAATTTCTGTCGGACACCCAGTCCTTGTTTCGACTCTGCAGACAGGAGAAGGCAGAAGGATGTCAGCCTGCCAGTATCCAGCTGCTTCTTGCCTATTGATATTCTGGGCACACAGAGCCGTCCCGAGTGTCTGTTGCACGTGCCAAGGAGGAATGTGGGAAATGAAGGGATAGTGAATCCCACTCTCTCTTATGTTGTGCAGACCTAAAAATAGACAGAATCCTCTCTTCTTTTCCATTCCCCATGTATCTCTGTTTCCATATCCAGCTTCTCTCCCTGTTTCTTCTACTTTCCCATCATCCCTTATTCCTTGTCTCCTTGTTTGGTCTACATAAACATGCTTGCTGGTGCCCTGAGATAAGACTGCTCAAGCATAATGCCAGACAGTTTGAAAACTAGCTTACACACATGCCTTGAAATAGGATTAACTATGTGGTTGCTTTTGTTTGCCAACACTGTATTGCCTTTGCCAGTTTTTCACAGTCAACCACTGTAAAGTAAATAATCAATGTCATTAAGACGTGCAAAAATCGATGTTAACAGTTGTAGATTTGTATATGCACAAATGAGGTAGTGTATGAGGAATCTAGCAGCCACAAGCAACTGGTTAAACCAGTGGGTAAATTGTTAAAAAAAAAAAAAAAAAAAAAAAAAAAAAACTTCTGCAGGATTCATCTGTATGAGCCCTCTCTTATTATTATCTGTTAACTTATGATAGCATGGTGCTGAGTGATAAAATCATGGTGGGTGGGCAGGAGGGATATGGGCTTTCAGTGGATTATTGAGCCCATGGCTAACCTTGGCTTAGTCACTGCGCCCACTACCCGCCCACCGAGAAAAGGAGAGTGAGATGAGGATGGAGAGAGTGGCCTCGCCCTTTAAACAATCCCACCAATTAGATGAAAGTGAATTTTTAAAAAGACAGTAAGGAAACAAAATCAACTAAATAGAAATGTCAAGATAGAAGTGAAAACAGAAATAACCAGAGACTGTGGAGTTTTTGTTTAAATTGTAATTACCTGTTAGCCAAGTCTGGAAACAATAACTGAGATTTACGAAAAACTGCAAACATTTCCAAATCTAGCATGTTCCAACCCACACAGAGGCACCCACAGCCTAAAAAGTTAAAATAAAGCAACTTTTCTGTACTCCATTCAGCCTTTTTGTTATCTATTAAGCTTTTGGTCTATCTTGCTGTCTTAGTGCCTGAATAAACCTTCACTCATGACTTGACATGTTTTCTCATATCGTAAAAAAAAATCAATCCTTTTAAAATAGTCTCTCAGCTTTGTTTGAGTTCATTTTTACAACTCTCACATTCTGAAAACATTTAACACTGACACGTGGTTTGTATTCATTGTTTCTGCTGAGCAGCATGTTGCAATGGAAGCTCATGTGTGTGCATTTTTTTTGGGTGGGTGTGGTCTGTGCTTAGACTGGTCGTGCAAATCCCATTTTTTGTTATTGTCAGTGTGTAGCACATGTTGAACTGATCAACAGCAGGTGCATCAAGGTAGAGTCTGAACATAAACACAGGAGGAATAAATAATGCAAAATGTTCGATAGACTTGTAAAAACTTTTAAAAAGTAACATTTATGAGGCCAAACTTTGTTTGAGTTGTTTTAGGAATGTTCTTCCCCTATTAAATCTTCTCATGCAACCTGTGGTTGAATACAGGCAGATTTGATCTCAATGTCATCTACTTTTTAAAATAAGAACTGCAACACTTCAACTCCGCCTGAAATGAAGGTATAAAAGTGAAAAGAATGTTCTTCACGGCCAAATTCTATTGAAGGTATAACCATGGCTTGATTCTTTCCCCCTTAGTAACAGTGCCCATACTGGAAAGTGTTATTGTTAGAGTGAACTAGACTGGAAAAAGACTACATTTAGTAGTGCTTAACCAGCCAGACACTTTTGGGACCAATGAAGTGAAATAGCCAATTTTTGGGTGCATCACGAATCATCAGCCTAGTTTTTGTCTGACTGCAACAGCTTAGGCAAGCTAGTGTTTTATTTACTTAATTTCTTAATGTATTATAATTTATACTTAATCTTCTTATTTAGCAGACTCTTTTATCCAAAGCATCTTAAAATTTTATTCACATTAATAAGTCAAGTCAAATTAAAGTAGCAAGACAGTTCCAAGTGCTTTACATCGTAAAAACATAAATTAAGTATGCATCAAAATCATCAAAATCATCGAGTAAATATCAATGCATTGCATGAAAATCATAAAAACCATCAAGCAAATATCAAAATCAAAATCATCAAGCAAATATCAAAATCATCGAACAAATATCAATGCATCAAAATTATAAAGATCATCAAGCAGATATCATCAAGCAAATATAATTTGAAAATATTGATCAGTGTTTCTCTTACTATTTATCAAAGGCAGCTCTAAACAGGTGGGTTTTTAGCCTTGATTTAAAGGAACTCAGTGTGTCGGCTATTTTGCAGTTGTCTGGAAGTTTGTTCCAGATTAGTGCAGCATAGAAGCTGAATGCTGCTTCTCCAATAAAGCTTATTCATGGCAATGCAGACTCTCAACATGTAAGAGGCTGGGTATTTGAGTCTAGTCTTACAACAAGAAGATGGGTGAAATACCTCTGAGTTGCGGTAATGCTACTTCAGGTGTTCTAGTACTTCTGAAATATCTGTGCAGAACCAGGGAGAGGAGTGTAGGGGGGAGGGCTGAGACAGGAAGATTTCTTTTTATATTTTTAGGCTTTATTCATGCTTGAATGATAAACAAGCCTCCAGTCACTACGTGACAGCAGTACTCAAACTAATAAACAGGCTGCCTGTTAAACCCAGTAGAAGAAGTAACCTACACAGTCAGACATGTCATTGCATGATCTGTTCCAGAAACATGAGCCATACCATTGGCTCATTTGTGCATGTGCTCAAGAAATACTTCCGGATTAAAATATCTTAAATGTCTTAAATATCTTAAATATCTTAAAATGTACATCAACAAAGTGTAGCATATTTATTTATATTAATTAAAATACTGATTGAAATAAGAGGATCTATTTTCCTAGGCAATGTTATAATTCTCTTAATGAATAATAATTGTTGTAATTTAGTTCAAAGATTATAATTCAGTAGAAAATTATGTATTTGACTCATGGGCCTGTAAGGTATTTATGCCATCAATGCGCCCTCTGGTGGACTCATCATGGACAAAAAAAGGCCTTTATTTTTATAATAATCAGATCTTTTATGAAATTAACTAACGGTGTCATCAGACTGTACAAGTCTATATCCCAGGTGTTCATGGGAAGCACAAATTTATTACTCTGTCTTTACTCATGTTTGATTATTGTACATGGACACATCCAATATATATATATATATATATATATATATATATATATATATATATATATATATATATATATATATATATATATATATATATATATATATATATATTGGCTCATTTGCTCATTTTGTGCTATATATATATATATATATATATATATATATATATATATATATATATATATATATATATATATATATAGCACAAAAGTCTAAAGGCTGCCCTAAGGCATAAGAGTGTGCTTTCATTCTTGTGAAATAATTTCATATGTATTGCATAAAGTATGAGCCGGTATATTTGGAACAGGATCTTCATTAATTGGAGCACGGTCAAATGGGGACAAATGCTGGTGTTTTTTTCTTCCTTGTAGCAGAAATATCTCTCATCCATGATTCAATCCTCTTCTCTTTATCTTGTTGCAAGCCATTAGAAGGAGCTGTTGAAGAACCATGGAAAATCTCAAACATCCTTTTAAAGCCATACACTAGGGACTTTAATTATCAGTGGATGTGTAGAAGAAAGATATATTGCAGTGAATTGTTTAAAGCATGGTTGTTGATGGGAATACTATATGACGATTTGCAACCACCTGGAAAACATTCTCAATGAAACCATGATAATACCATCTGTCCATCAAGCAAAATCCAAATGCAACAACTGTTTCTTATGCTTCTGGGCAATCTAAAGGGTTAACCAATAAGTGTTATTAGATTTAAAAATTTAAAAAACAAAACAATGGTACATTATGAAACACGGAGAATAATTATGGATTCATAATAATAGACATATTTACTCCTCTGTCTTCACAAACATATGAACTTGAGTGACATCCATTTTTAATATGATGTTGACAAACATTCTTTTGCTATAGCAACCTCAACTCTTCCGAGAAGGTTTTCCTCAAAGTTTAAGAGTATGTTTATGGGCATTATCGATTGTTCTTCTAGAAATGCATTTGTGAGGTCAGACACTGATGTTGGATGAGAGGGTCTTTGTTATAATTCATCCGATAGGCATTTTATTGGTTTGAGGTCAGGACTCTGTGCACACTAGGGGTTGGACCAACTAGTCGACCTTTAGACTACTCGATTCGTTGCTCTGTAATGACTTTTTACACATCACATTGACTAGTCACAATCATGTGACAGTACTAAATTTTTCCAAGAGGATGAAAGATGAAGTACTAGGTGAGTTAGTCAGATAGTCTGAGTTATATAAAAATATGAAGTATTTTACCAAAGGAGTCCCGCAAACTCCACCAAAGTCTACCAGAATATGTGAGTTATATGTTACATGTCAGTCTCTTTTTCATACATCCAACTGCCCAGCGTCACCCTGCATTTTGAAGCTTTTGACCTGGCAGATTTACAGTCTTATAAAAACACTGTCTGACAACATCTGGAAACATAGTTCAAGCTGCATTCTAAGGATCTGATAGAGTCTATCCCTGTTGTCGTCAGCATGTCAGTTCATCCCGCAAAGTCAAAGAGCTGCTTTGAGTTACCGGAGCAGGCTGCTGTGCATCAAGGCAGAGCCGCCTGGAGCAACAGGTGGGTGTGCTGAATTTAACTGTAGTCAAAGGTGATCTGTTTATAATAAGTTTAGTTTATAATGTTCCAACATCCACAACTGTGGTCAATGTAATAACTTGACTCCTATAGGTGCAGCTGTCCAAGATGAGCACATACCCAATCATTGGTACCAGCCAGTGTTCAGAGAAAAAAAGTCAGACTCGACTTTGTGCAGCTATTCGAACCACAGTGACAGAAGATCACAGCTCTGCTCCGCTGCTGCTGAAGAAGTCCAGGATAATTTGAAGCCAAGCATGCCTGGCTCCACCTGAAAATCTGCCCCATGCTATAATTCCCTTTGATTAGAATAGAACAGAAGTATCCTTTATTGTCCCACAACGGGGAAATGTTTGTGCAACAGCAGCAAAGTGACAGTGACAGGCAATAACAGCAAATAGACTCGCACAAAAATAGAATTTAAAATATATGAATAAAAACAGAATAAAAGATAAAAATACTGTACAGTAAGGGGAAAGTTTCAACATAGATACTGTGTAGTTTAAAAAAATACTCCAGTCCAGAGGAATGTGCAACTGAGTTAGTTAATTAAAAAATGTACAAGATGTGCGTGTCTCTTTGAGCATTAAAAATACAAACTATTTGAAGTTAGTGACAAGTCAGCTTTGTACCAAACGTGTCAAAATGCAACCAGATCAGTGCTGTTCTCTTGGCTAAACTGAGGCTCATCCATGGATTTCCACACAGAGGAGCAAAATTCATCACTCTAAAAAACACATCTCCATTGCTTCAGTCTGATGGCAGCATGCTTTACACATCTGCATTTGTTTTTCCACTTTGCTTTGGTAATGTAAGGTTTGAATGCAGCTGCTGAGGCATAGAAAGCTATTCCATGACATTCTCTGTACACTGTCCACTGACCTGTTCTCAGTCATCTTCATTTTGGTATGACAATCCTAACAGTTGAGTGTGGAATATTTAGTAGTAAGAAATTTCACAACTGGACTTATTGCACATGAGCCATTCATTGAGCTCCACAAAGTGACCTGTTCTTTCACAAACATTTGTAGAAGCAGTCTTCATATCTTGGTGATGGTTTTTATACACCTGTATCTGTGAAAGGGATTGTAACATATGAACTAAATGACTTAGGTGGGTGAACAAATATTTTTGGCAATATAGTGTACCTTCATCATACTATTGGTTAATGGTCTTGTGTTTCTATGGCAAATGAAGACACTTTAAGAAGCTAACATTCCAGAATCACATTTATAGCCATTAGATATTGTAACACATGTTTTTTATCTTCAGCTAAGCTAGGCTGAAAAGATTTTTGGGGTATTTAAAAAAAATTAATTCCAATGAGAGTTTCAACTCAGAGGCACCATATATGTGGTAAATATATGAAAATGCTATAAAATTTAAATTAATGCTACTCAGCTATTTTAGCAATGACTTTCTCACCGGGGTCGTAGATCTGACTCCTGAATATTCCATGTTATAAAACAAACAAAAACAAACAAAAAAAATACACACAGAAAGCAGAACAAATGCAACAAACACAAGGCACTCAGTCAATATCATCAAATTAGGATTTAAAGATCTGCTTGTTTGCCTGCAAACATCAGCCTCGCTTTCATCCATTAGCAATTCAGCCCAAATCAGATCAAGCCATTAACAGGCTCTCAGTCACACCTCAAACAGCATTTCAAAGCAGACAAGGCATCATGGTTGACAACATCCATTCACCCTAATCTTTCAAATAAATCAATGTTTGTCCATCAGTGTGCCCCCCAAAGCTTTCTTTATGAAAATTTGTAATGTTGTGAGAAAGAGGTCTCCCCTTGAATCCTCTGTTGTGTGAAGTACATGTCCAGCTGGTACATTGTGTAACATGTTAATGAGCTCAGTAGTGAGAAGAGGTTTTTGGAGAAAAAATTCCAGGGTTTCTTTTTACTGTCTGATTAGGTTGTGATGTCATTGCGCATGGCATATGACGACATATAAAAACAGAGATAGGGAACGAAACTACAGGGAGACAGAACATCAAGTGTGAAACAGTAAAGTTTCATTTTAAGAAACAGACATTCACATTTGATTGATTACTTGCTGAAGCGTGAGTGTATACGCAAAGGCAGAACTGTATTGATGAATTTAACTGAAAGCAAGGCTTACAAAGCAGCAAACTGCAGATGTTGTTAAACGGCTCATCAGTGCCTTTTCACAATCTCTCTCATAGAGAGCAGAAAAAAACCCACTGCTTGGATAGAGCAATTGCCTTCTCTGCAGGTGCTGTTCTCACCTGGGCATCTGCTCCTCTCGTTATGTGACCCTGGCCTGCTGAGAAGCAGACTGTTGTCCGTTCTCCATCTGAGCACCCCCGTCAGCAAACCCATGATAAATGAAGGGTTGCATGAACAGGAAAAATTGTAAGTGGAAGAATAAAGGGACAGAAAATCTTGGGCAGGGAAACAAATCAACTGATCATGTTTCAAGTGGGGTGTGCTAAGTGACTATCCTTTGTATTTACAAAGCCAAAAGACTTGTGAGTGAGTGTGTGTCTGAATAAAATATGTTCTTGTGTCTCTATTAGGACACCCAAGTCTAAAAACAAATGTTTTTATTATTACATTTTTTTATTACCTTGTATATTGGTTCATATCTTCCGTTTTAAGAAAAACTCATCATCATAAAAATGAGAAAAAATATAGTAAAAGATACAATCAGAGTTTTGTGACTGATTGGAGATCTCTGCTTTTTGTAAAGCTTTGACCTGCAAATAGAGATATTAGATTATTCTAATTATTTTTAAGAGTTGTAGGACAATATAAGAAAATTTAAGAGCAATGGTAAAAATATATACACTGCTCACAAAATTAAAGGGAACGCTAAAATAACACATCCTAGATCTCAATTAATTAAATATTCTCATTGAAAAACTTTATCATTAAACAGTGGAATTGATTGAGAAGAAAATGAAAATTATCAATGTAAATCAAAATTATGACACCATGGAGATCTGGATTTGGATTCATACTAAGTATGAAAGTGGCAAATGTGACACGCTGATTCAACGTCAGTGAATATTCCTCAAGACAAGTCTAAATGAGGTTCAGTAGTGTGTGTGGCCTCCACGTGCCTGTCTAACCTCCCGACAACGCCTGGGCATGCTCCTGATGAGACGGCGGATGTTCTCCTGAGGGATCTCTTCCCAGACCTGGATTAGAGCATCAGTTAGCTCCTGAACAGTCTGTGGTGCAACGTGGCACTGGTGGATTGACTGAAACATGATGTCCCAGATGTGCTCAATTAGATTCAGGTCTGGGAAACAGGCAGGTCAGTCCATAACATCAAAGCCCTCATCATGCAGGAAGTGCTGACACGCTTCAGCCACATGAGGCCTAGCACTGTCATGCATAAGAAGGAACCCAGGGCCCACTGCACCAGCATATGGTCTTACAATGGGTCTGAGGATCTCATCCCAGTACCTTATGGCAGTCAGGGCACCTCTGGCTAGCACATGGAGGGCTGTGTGGCCATCCAAAGAAATGGCTCCCCACACCATGACTGACCCACCACCAAACTGGTCATGCTGGAGGAATTTGCAGGCAGCATAATGTTCTCCACGGTGTCTCCAGACTCTGTCATGTCTGTCACATGTGCTCAGTGTGAACCTGCTTTCATCCATGAAGAACACAAGGCGCCTATGGCGAATCTGCCAGTTTTGGTGTTCCCTAGCAAATGCCAATCATCCTGCACAGTGTTGGGCTGTAAGTACAGACCCTATATGTGGACGTCGGCCCCTCATACCACCCTCATGAAGTCTGTTTCTGACAGTTTGAGTAGAAATATGCACATTAGTGGCCTGATGAAGGTCATTTTGTATGGCCTTGGCAGTGGACCTCCTGTTCCTCCTTCCACAAAGGACAAAGTAGCGGTCCTGCTGCTGGGTTGTCGCCCTCCTACGGGCCCCTCCATGTCTCCTGGTGTACTGGCCTATCTCCTGGTACCTATTCCATGCTCTGGACACTGTGCTGAGAGACACAGCAAATCTTCTTGCCACCGCTCGCATTGATGTTCCGTCTTGGATTAGCTGCAGTGCTTGAGCAACTTCAGTGGGCTGTAAAAAACGTCTCATGATGCCTCTATGCATGACAGCACTGACAAAATGAAAAAGTGACTAAAAGTTCAACCAGAAAGGATGAGAACAGAGAAATGATCTGTGGTCACCACCTGCAGAATTACTCTTTTATAGGGGTTGTCTTTCTGATTGTCTCTCATTTCTACCTGTTGCATGTTCTATTTGCACAGCAGCAGGTGAAATTGATTCACAATAAGTGTTACTATCTAACCGGTGACATCCACAAAAGTGTGACTGATATGGAGTTATATTGTTTTGTTGAGGTGTTCCCTCTATTTTTTGAGCAGTTGTAGTTTTCTAGACTTCTTGTCTAGAAGTCTTTTAGAAGCAGCGGTAACATCTGTGGGAGAGCAGTCAGTGTAATAAGGGGAATTACTATTATTTTAAAACAAAGACAAAATGATTGCGGGGACATTTAAAAATTTTAAATCATTCTTAGCATCTTGTTCTTGGAGTTATCAATAGTTATTAAGGCTAGCAATACCAGAACCTTAGAACCTTACCCTAACTCTCAGATTTCCAACATCTCCAAATCCTACATGTTCCACAACTGAGAGGTTAGGTTGTACTTTGATAGTTTGAAGATAAAAAGGCAACTTTTCAGTTTCTTAGCACAAAGCTGTGTTTGTTCAAGAAAAAAAGAAACATTAAAAATCTTCCCTATTTCCCATGCTGTTGATCAGACAGCGACAACACAATTTAATTCTCCCTCTTCACTAAGATGCTTTGTATTCTTATGATTATGAAAAAACAACTGTCTGCCTTGAGACATTTCATTCCAACAATTTGTACTCACCTAGGAAATATTGTCCTTATTTTTAATAATCTACTTACAGTATCCTCTAAGGAAATGTGTGGGTTTTTTTTTTTTAATCTAATAAATATTATCAGCAGGAGATCTTCAATAACAATTAAATAGCCCAAATAGGTATCAGAATCACAGTCAATGTATGTAGTTCAAAATATTCAAAAACTTCATTTAATTAAATTTAAATATGAGATTTGAGCCATTTATGATTATGTCAATTCATAATACTTCTTTATGGAAGATTTAACATAATAAAAACAAACACAGCTCAACTGTTTTTTTTTCTTTTCTTCTTTTTAGATAAATACTTTTTTGGCTCCTTGTTTTTCTGTTCTTACATAATTGTCCTTTTCAAGTATGCCCATTACGCTGAATGGTTGATGGTGAACATGCTGCACTTTGGGCCTGTGGGTGATAACCTGTGCATAATGCATATCAGGATGCAGTTCAGATTTATAGCTTTTGTGTTTTATGTAAGACAAAACTATACTGAGCAGAAAGAGACTTTTATTTCTTGGGAAATTTCAGCCTTATTTTAATGTGTGTGAGTAAAAAAGTATTAATTAAATGAAATAACATCAATATAATATTTTTGCTTTTTCCTTAGCTGCAGCCTAGAATAAAATAATGACTCCAAAGAAACAATAACAAAAAACATGACTGTAGGGTATTCCATTAGGTGTACAGCCCTAGGCACTGCATGACCTCTTTCCCTCACTTTCCTCAAGATTTTCTTTCTTTCTTTCTTTCTTTCTTTCTTTCTTTCTTTCTTTCTTTCTTTCTTTCTTTCTTTCCTTCATATGAATGAGTGCTGGCAAGCTGCCAAACACATCCTTGTGATAGTGGTTTTAGAATGTGTTGCTGTGGTAACAAATATTGCAACCTCAGAGCGACTTAAGATTCATGGCAGCTATTCAACTTATCCGCATGAACCTCCTAACTTTTTTTTCTCCATCTGCAGGGCAATTTTGTCATTTAACAAGTGTTGGACTGCCTTAGTGCTGCATGCTGCAGCAGCCAGAACCTTTTTTTTTTTTTTTCAGAATCTTGAAGGACTATACCCAGCTACTTTAACTGGTATAATTATTGCCATTTACTGGCCGTAAACAAAATAGCTGCTGCCGGTTGTACCGTACAAAATTTGTTTGCATGCTTTTTTTCTGCATTGTACAGCTTGCCCTGTTCCACTTAGAATTGCATGAAGAACATTTTGTTTCTGCTTTTGCTCAATATGCAAATGCACCAGCCTGTTCAGAAGCAGTGAGTGATTCATGTGTGGTGACACAGCTTTATAGTAATTTAGCAAAGTTGCAGCATAGCGATTAAGTTTTTTGGGCTTTTTGTTTGTTTTAGCTAATGCTGATTCTATCAACTATAAGTTAATTAACTTTTAAAGCAATATGATCAATATCATTTAGCTTTTTAGAGTTTATTTATGTCGTATCTGATGTTGGATGTTGGACTTTTTGTTATTTCTTAAAACCACAACTGGCTTTTGGGGGCAACAGAAGAGAAATATTATCCCTCAGCCTCCACATATGTTCACTGAGTCCAGCACAGGAGTTCAGAGAGAAATAGGATCAACCAGCCTTCGATCAAAGACTTTTTATCTGCTGGTGCTGTCATGCTGTATAGCCACAGGTTCTGTTCAAACAGCTCTTGCTCCACCTCAAGCAGCCAGGTTTTAACTGGGTTGCTCACCTATTTGGTGCTGTAGTTATTGTATTATTATTATTATTTTTTTTTACAATAAGTCAGTTCACAATTTCTGGCTTCATTATTGTCTGAATACATAATGTATATTTGTGTAATTGTATGATGTGGAGTTGGGAATACTTTTTTATTTTCTCTTTGTAGACATATTTGTGCACCATCAAGGTAATCTCATACCATCTGAGGCAGCAACATTTAGATATCACAGGAATGGCAGTGAGAACACAGAAAGGGAGCAAGATAGAATGACATTGCACGAGTTCTTTTAATTTCTTCTCTATCACAGTCTATCACAGAACTAACCAACATAAGCTGGCATGAAGTCAAAATGATTTTTCAGCTGACAGAAAAGACTATAAACATTAGATAAAGGGGACTATGAATCACCATATTCAGATTTTTAAAGGGGTTGCACTGTGAACTCTACATTTTATCAACAGAACAAGTACCTGTATACTTGGAAAGTACTTTTTTGTGAATGGATATCAAAGCTAGCTGTAGGCACTGATATACCAAGGTATTTAATAGTGTGCTAATTAAGCCTGTTTAAAAATTAAGTAAGAGTTTATTAAGCATTGAGGTTATTTTATTATGTGATAGCCTGAGAGCTTTAAGTTGGCACATTTGTTTTTCCTTCTCTGGTAATTTGTTTGGCTCATTACAGATCCAGTTGCACCTGTGAGGTAGGTGTGATTGGGTATAAAGGTAGCTCCTACACAATACTTGCTCCCCCTTCTTCTCTCTGTCTCCTTCTGGGAGGTTGGCTTGCAAATGGGGTAATGTTTTTGGTTACAGGTTTTTTTTATGTTATTTGGTCCTTCTTTCTTACCAGAATTCAGGCAGAATGATTTTTTTCTATTATTGACATAACCATCTCTTCCTTTGACAGTGAACAGTTTTCTTTTTGATTTACATAAAACTGAGTGAACTAAGTTTTGTTTTGGAGTCTCCTCTTTTGTTGCCAACTATGAGCCAAGTTGGTAACAATTATTTAAACCCTGGACAAATATACACAAAAATCTGATTGGTTATATCTTGAACCTAAATTCTGGTTTCAAACTATTAGGACCAAAATTATTTAATTTTGACCAATTATTGTGTCAAAAACTGTGACCTAGCTTGTGGGTTGGAGAAAAGAGAGGAAGAACCACCATTTTGAACTTTTCAACAACCTGCTTAGACTTTACTGAACCTCTTCCCCAGGATTACAGTTATAAAATATGCTATGTAAAAATTAGGGGTGGGAATCTTTTACTATCTCACAATTGGATTCCAATTTTCAAAATTCAAATTCAAAGTCATCATTCTTAATGATTTCTGCCTCATCCTATAGGTATGGAAAGAAACCTCATAATCTATTCTAGTCTGCTTTGCAAGGCAGAATGACAAATGGAAACATTAAAATGTCTTTATCACATTTATTAAGTTTTAAACATTAACCAATGCTTAGATGGAATTGTTGAAAGATGCATCACATGTGAGTGTCACTTCGGTTATTTTGGTTAAGGCACTGGCGGCATTTCTTTTAGTCTCTAGGTAATGTTTTGGCACAACTGTCTCAGTGAAAAACTTAAGGCTCCCCCATACTTCATCCGAAGCCAAACAGTCAGCCCCTATAGGATATAGGCATAGATTTCTTCCCACCGAGGTTCACATTCCCTCCCTGCATCCTCTGTTTTGTTTTCGGAGACAGCCTCCTTCGTGTACAGTGACGATGCAATGTCTATCCTGGAGTTTTTAGCCATTTAACAGTCTGTAGTTATTCAGCGAAGAATCTTACAAATATACATAATTCCTCACTACGTCGAATAAACGCTGCTTAAAAATATTTATGTCACCTGTGGATACAAAATCTGGACAGTGGAAGCGGACTAGTTGAGAAATATCAACATTTCTATCTGGATAAAACATGGCCACAAACTTCTGACCAATCACTCAACACACCTCGCAGAGCTCTGTACAGGAAGGTATGGTATACCCTGGCTCCACTGTAGCTTGGCTCTTTGCATTTGCAGTGTTCCCGAAGTGCTCAGTCTTCATTTTGCAAACCTTGCACACAGTGAAGCTCATGCTAAGCTCGTTCTTCCCAGGCATTCAGTAAAATCAAAATAAGCCCAGATGTTTGCCTTCAACATTTTTGTAATTTCCTCCTTGTTTTGGTGCTTTCTGTGCATGCATACGATCCAGTACCATCTGTGTGGTGACATCAGGATGCCCTACATAGTTACAAAATAGAGGCCAACAGCCAGCAAGTTAGTTTTATTTTTTGATTTTTTTTAAATGAAATTTGGGATATTTTATATAGATTCTGAATAATAGTAAATGAGAACTGTGATTCTTATGTGAATCCATTTTTTGGCACACCCCTAATAAAAATATTAGTTCACATTACAGAACAACTTTGTTCCCATAAGATAACATTAGCCTTTTAACTTTTAAGTAATTAGAATTAGCTGTGTTCAACATGCACACTGACCAAATAAATTGTGATAAAGTCAGCATAGCCAGGTGGTCATTTATAAAGTGTTAAACAATGAGTTTGACTGTTGCTATCTAAATGCAATTGTCTGTCATAAAGATCTTTTCAGATGTTATCAGATATATTCTTTAATTTTTTTCCTAATCATTTAGCACATAATTTCAGTGCATAGTGATTCAGTTGTTAGCGCTGTTGTCTCACAACAAAACATTTCTGGGTGTCCTGTTTGGTTGCATGTTCTTCATTGGACATACCTGGATTCCCTACAGATACTCTGACTTTTTCCCATATATGAGAATGTGCACTGCAATTTGTCTTGTGTGTTTCTGTGACTTGTCCAGGGTGTACCTCACGTCTCCCAGTATGCCATATGTCAATGGCCAGCGCAGGATCAATGTTTGCATTATCACAATCATGTCACATTTTAATATTTGGTTATTATATTTGGTAGGATATTATTATTATCATTCTAAGTGCATGCATATTCTCCACACCAATAGTGGACAGACTTTCATTTTTTTCTTTCCACATAATTAATACATTATTGTAGTGGATAAGACGAGAAAGCTTACAGAGACTCTCCATTGGACATTGTAATAAAGAAAATGAAAAAAAAAAAGTCTGGAGATTATTGTTCATTAGAATCTGGAGGTATATTTTGTTTAGCCTCTCTTCAAACTCTTTGGCATCTCATTAGCTGGGTCAAACTCATAACCCAACCCCATTGTGTTAAATCGACCAGAACTGCATCACTCCATATTTTACACAGAACTTGAAATCTGCAGGTATTTCAGCCATATCAACAAATGATACTCTTGGCTTGGGGAGCTCACTTAAATGTCAAAGTCATAGGAGTTCACTAAAATTTTAAGACTTGTCTCTTCTGGCATCTTGTAAGCAGATGTTTGAAGCCCAGAAAGATGTCCATCATCACTTCACCCAAAAAAACCCACCTTTTTCCTGGCACATTACTCTTTCTAAATGCACAAAGCTATAATGGTTTGCTCTAACATCTAGTGAAGAATTATTTGATTTCCACCATCCTCTCTATGATAGCTTCTGTTCTTTCTTGTTGGGAAAACTAACAATAATCACCTCCATGTGGATTCTCTTGAGATTAAATACTAAGAATATGCTACCTTGCGGATTTACTTACTACTGCAGATTTAAAATTCTATTTCATCATCTGATGCTACTTAAAACTGGCCCCTTAGCTGAGTGGGCATGTTTTGCTTAACAGTGGCTTAAAAGAAATCTAAGAGGACAGCCCTGATTTACAAACTGGGTCTGAAATGTTTTTTTTTGTGTGTGTGTGTGTGTGTGTGTGTGTGTGTGTGTGTGTGTGTGTGTGTGTGTGTGTGTGTGTGTGTGTGTGTGCTCCAAATGGTACTTCAGAACATTCTGATTGCACCACAAGTGCCCTCACTGATAGTCTTTGAAGTGCTTCAAGCTCTGTACTGAAGCTCAGTGTGTGCTTATATCCACAGCTTTTGTTAGTCACTTCATATGTACTGAGTCCAGTGCCATCATTATTCAGTGATTCACACTGTGCAGCCAAAACATTCACTCTTATCTGTTAAGAGGCTGCAGAGACGCAGTCAGACAGCGCTGGGTGGGTGGATGGGTGGGGGATGGAGAAAGAAAGACAGGAAGAGAGTCTTGGTCTCTCTCTCCCCCTCTCTCTTGAGGGAAATGACTTTCCTCTCTTCCTTTTCTCTACATGAAGCCAAAGAGCATCCCAACGTCAAGAGCTTCAGATCTTGAATATTCACGCTGGTGGCATTTTACCATCTGTGGGCGGTAAAGCTTTGCGAGGATTGGAGAGAGTGTGTGAAGTATTGATCACTGTTGCTGTTGTCCTTGTTTGCTCTGTCTCTCTTTGCCAGCTGACTCTCAGAGCAACACTGAGACAAAGACAGACACAGAAAGACAGTTGGTGTTGTAAGGACATTAGTGGATGTTTAAACACAGGAAAAAATGCCATCTATCACACAAAAACAGGATGCATCAATTATATGTAGGGCTGCAATGAACGATTATTTTAGTAATCAATTAATCTATCAGTTATTCTGACAATTACTCAATTAATTGGATAAAACATTGGCACATTCTGCAGCTTTTTAATTTAACCACTTAAACCTTTTAATAGATTTAAATTTCCAAGTAATTCAGTTTTGTTTTTAAATAAGAAAACAAATTGTATTGCCTAAAATGCAATAACATAGCATTCCTTTAGTGTATGTTTGATCATTTGTAGTAAATGATGCATCTGTAGCTAAAAAAAATCCTTCCAACATCAACATGTGAAAAACTTAACCCTTTCTGCTTGACTTAACATCAATACAGTGTAGGGGTGATCTGTTGATTTTTTTTTTGGATTAACCAATTAATAACCAGATAACAAAAGGTGCTTAACAGGAGGTTTTTTTTGGGGGGGGGGGTTTGACTAAAACTATGCTAGTTGAGGAGGTTTGGGTAGAACATATTTACAGACAAAAGGGTTTTTTTTTTTTTTTTTTTTTTTATCTTCAATGGGAAATGTATATATTTTTTGTATATATTTTTTGTACAGTTTTGGCTTAATTACTGCTCTGAATATGTTGTTCTTCCAGCAATTGGCCTTTTTTTGAGCATGTATACTCCAATTAATGGTTAATCGTATTCTAAATTAGTTGATGGATATTTAAATAATTGATTCGCCACAATTAATCCGATTAATTGTTTCAGCACTAATTATATGAATTTTGAATTCGTAATCATGAATTTACTTATGTGCCATTTACACTAAAAGTTTGTAATAATTTTTACTGAAATGTATATTAAAATGTGTTATACTCAAACATGTCAGAATGGTGATGCATTTATTGTGATAACAGTGAAACTGATCCAAAGAAGTATAAAATCCATCACCATCATTTTGGCTCACAAATACAGATAGTGCTATGAAAATAAAATTGTGCGAACCAATAAATAGACTGCTTCCCTATGCCATTTACATCAAGTAGTGCAATTGTGCTAGTAGTGAGAAAAAATAATTGAAACAATTTTTTAAATGTTATAGGTAGTGGTCTTCTGATCGATTGGCCACCGATCATTATGAGCCGGTTTCCGTGAAAAAGTACGTGATCGGTGTTTGCTGATCAATTTCTTTTGTTGCTTCTGCCATTAGCATATTTAACTGTGCACGAGGGTGAGTGACAGCGCTAAGACCTTCCTCCTGGCTCTGATTGGTTGTTTTTGGTTGGGAGCAATACATTTCTTTACATAGCAATAGTAAAAATGACATACTGCAGCTTTAAGATCCAATATGGTTGGAGCACATATATCTTAGTGAAAGTTTCAGGAGTAAACCGTTTAGTTGTAGAGACCTTTAATGTCTGAATGTAGAGAAATACCTTGTTATTAGCTTGTAATTGCTAACAGTAGGTAGCCTGGTCACCCAGCACAGCAACTGGCAAATCCTTCTGGTTTACTAGCTTGTAACTATTGATTCCCAGACCCAAGCCTCAAAGTTCTGAGGCAACGTGAATGCCTTACTTGACCACTAGTCCTAACTACTAGACTTGATGAAATCTTGAAAGTGAAGCAGTTGAGTTCACTTTAGTGCAGTTTTGTGGGGTTGTTTTGTTTCATGTTTGATTATTTTTCTTCTTTTTATTTATTTATTTATTTTTTGGGGGTATTTTTGTCTGTTGACATTTGTTCTTTTACATACTCAAAATAAAAGAAAGATTTCATGTCACTTCATTTCATAACAGCAAACAGTGCCGTCTCTCTGCTTACACCTATCTTGCACTGCACATAGAGCACCAAGTGACCGGGAGCGACACTAAAAAAAATCAGGCTCGTGAAAAATCATTATAATTGGTCATAATAACATATTTATATAAAAATGTGTGAAGGATGTTAATAGATGTAAGCAATACAAAAGTAATAAGTCTGCTTCAGAAAAAGATGAATTTCCTCCAGTTTTCTCCATGGTAAACCACTCACAGAATACGGAAATAATCAAGAGATATTTTTAACAGTAATTCTGGATCTTTTTCCTTTCATCTTTGAGTTTCTTGGGCTTCCTGACTGCCACCCAGCGGCTATTTAGTTTCAGTATTTTCATGTTCTCTATCATTGTCAATTAGGCTCCAATCATTAACTGGCATGGTTCTTAGCTACGGGGTATTTGAGTAACTACAAGCTTTCATCATACAGTACCGTCAGATGAACAGCCCAATCTGAGTGGTTCTACATTTACATATCAATCCCAGCCTTTTCTTAATCAAAATCCGTCTCCAGTGTGGTCAAGAAATTTGTTTTCTCCCACACAAAACCCTTAATATTATAAAAAGGAATTGGCCCTGTTGAAGATGAGTTGCTCTGATAAGGCTTGTCTGTGTCATACAGTATTCAAGAGAGAGAGAGTAAACAAAACTGAGGAGGATGATCCTGCAGTTTGACACATGACAACATTGTACTCGTTTCTTGCACGCCACAGTCAACGGTAATAGTCATACCATACAGATAATACCAAATGAAGACAAAATATGTTTCTGACATCCTTATATATATATATATATATATATATATATATATATATATATATATATATATATATATATATATATATATATATATATATATATATATATATATGTTCTTATTGGAAAACTTTGCAGTTTTATCTTTTTATTATTGATTATCACTGATTTTATCACCTTCTCTGCCTCAGTGATTCACAGGTGGTCAGAGTTAGGCTTATTAAAACTTACAAGACGAAGAAACAATTTTGTCTAAAAAATTTGTCTAAAAAATGTTGGTCATGGATAGAAGAAGTAGAAAAAAGGCAGCCCATGTTGAAAGAGAAACTTTTGAAAGACTGAGAATTGTTGATCAAGACCACTTTAAAAGAAAATCTGGCTTTTGGGATGAATAAGATCCTTTGCAGCATGATATGTTTCTAACTTGTATTTGTGCAGACATGAACAGACTATAGAAGCTCTAAAATGATTTGTAAAATAAAGACGGTTTAAAATATTTTTTAAATGTTCACAACTTTAATTTAGGCTCAGACACAGAAAAACTGACCCACTGCAAGAGCTAATTGTCATGGGAAAACATGGCAGAGAAACATTTGGAGAGAGTTGTTATTTTAATGTGCTAAAATTATCCACTGACATCAGTAGATGATTTGTTCAAGCAAAGAACACATAAAAGGTAAAAATCAAATCAAAGAAAGTTATTATCTGGAAAATGTTATGGTGACAAACAACTCATGCAGTCACCTCAGTGGTCTGGCTGTGTACTGCCTGCTCAAGCTATGCATCGCAGAAACATTAACTGAGGATACATCCTCTTCCTTCAGGTTCATGTTGTTCCTTCACTTAAAACCAAGATTCTAACTGTTTTGTTTCATCCTGGGCCAAAATGTGTTTCCAATTACATTTTTCCAGTGACGGTTTTTGGAGGGTGCCACTTCTCCTCACCTACATTTTATGCAAAGAGGATGTTTAAAGCAAAAGTGTTTGCTACATCCTTTTTTGTGTCACCAATAAGCAGCATCAAAGCCCTTAAAAATATCTTGTCAAAAGGTATTATCAAATAAACATATAAATATATTTATGGTTCTGCCTTCCATTTTTAGAGGATGTGTGTGGAAAACAATGGAAAGGCCACTTTTAAATTAATTACCTTCCCCACTTTCAGAATTGATTTTCCTTTCACTTTGTTGCTATGTACATATTTTCTGAGTCATATGTTAGTATTGAAAGAAGATTATGGGGAAATGATGTGGCGTATGATCTGCTTAATGAATATCAGAAGTTCTTCTGCTCTTCTGTTTGCCCTGCTCCATTCAGCATGCTGTTGTAAAAATGGTGACTGTGTGTCCTGCCAGGTCCTTGCGTTACATCCCAGAAGATTTCTGTCACAGTCATGTGTTCAAATCTATGCGTATGTTTGTGCTTTCACTGGTGTGCTTCTGTTTACCTACTCATGTCATTCCTTGAGGCAGATTTTGGTTCCATTTTGTATTACAGCTTAACTTAAAACAGTTCTCCCTGATATATTTTGACTCTCTGCTGCACAGTTTAGATCTGTGGCTGGTGGAAGACAAAACAATATTATGGTAGATAATCCCAAGAAACTTTACAGCAAGGTTTCTAAAGTTCAGTACTCAATAAGCGTAGCTTACTGCTTGGTTTATGTGACAAATGACAAGTATCAGTAAGATTTGTCATAGCAGAGGCAGAAATTTGACAGCTGTGCTTGTTAGTCACCAACTTCATTGCTTCACTGTCTTTTGCCTGGAGATACAGCTGAACCACATAAGAACCTCTTTGTATTTGTTTGCCTCTTCCTGTCTTCGCTGTCTAAACTCACACTTTTTGGAAAAAGATTATGGAATCCACTCTTACTCTCTTTTTCTACCTCACTTTCTCCCTCTCCTCTGTCACTGTGCTGTCCAGATGGAGGAGTTAATAGCACGCATGCAGGATGAGAAAAACGGCATCCCCATACGAACAGTGAAAAGTTTTCTCACCAAGATCCCCAGTGTTTTTTCAGGTAAGGCCCCAACTCCCATCTGTCTGAGAACAACACTCCTCTGCTTTCTGCCTTTTTGTAGATGACCACCGAATTTATTGTGATAGTTATCAATTTTTCATTTCATTAGCAGTGCTGGTGATAAGACTCCATATATGCTAGTACTCCAAAGAGAGCTGTTTTTAAAGAGCAAATTTAAATTTAAAGATTCAAGCAAAAAAGGCTTAACAAAATTATATTTAGTATGAATTTATTAGAACACATAGAAAGTAAAAAAATACCACACTTTATATTAGAATTCAGTTATTTAAGTGATAACAGTAATATTAACAATCTAGAATCTCTAAATAAATTCATGTTAATATCACACTGTTGAATAATTAGGTAATAGCTGAACATTTAGGTTTTCTAAAACACACTTTAGGAAATCCCATGGCATTGTTGTAATAACTAAAAAATGTTGTGTCTGTGTTAACACCTAAGCAGGGAACAAGTGTGCATGCAGAGTGGGAAAGCATTGTGCTTGAAATATAATATCCTGGCATGTTTTATAGTCCTTTGCCGTTTTAATATTCCTCACATTTAAACTGTCGGTTTCATACTTCAGAATAACTTTTTAATGTCCATTTTCCCCTAAATGATCAGAAATGTTGACTTATTTGACACAGTTTTGGATGCATCATATTCAAAAAGAAATTAATCTGACTCAGTCAAAGTTAACAAAAATCTCTATTACACAGCAAAGTTTGAAGGGATATTTTTAATTACAACTGACTGATCACATACAGTTGAAACCAAACAATTTTTTCCCCTTACTGTTTTACAGTAAATCAGACAAAGCTTTTCTTTTTTCAGAGCAGTTAGGACTACCAAATTAATTCTATTGAGGCAGTGGGAGTAGTATGTAAAATTGACTTTTATGAGCTTTATATCATGTTATAATGTTATTTCCTCATCAAAAACATGCCTGGAGTGATGCTTCAGTTCTTTCTTACATGTTTGAGAAATCCTTGAATCTCTCATGGCAACCATTCCAGGGTGCCTAAATGCTTGCTTATACGAAGTGTCGCCTGTTTTCCCAAAACTCCTCCTTGGAGCTGCAGTCTCCAGTCAAGCTTCCACCTCTCTGAGCACCCCTCCCTTTCACCTTCCCTACACAACTCCTCCGGACTAGCGGCAGCAGCAATTAGCAAACACCTGGTGGAACTGCGTGTCTGCTGAGCTTATCATACAGACTACTTCTCAGGTCAACGCTCCTAAGAATGGCTATAAAAGGTGTAATGGGAGACCATTGTTTTTGATGACATGCCAAAGGCAGAATGTTGGGAAGACATAGAGCTTCTTAAAGAGACAGAGGCCCAATTTCAAGGCATCTGACTGTGAAGTCACATTTCTTTTAAGTTATGTGTTATATATATATACAACATTTTTATAACAACTGAAGGTAATATAGTCAGTTGATTGTGCTATAAAATGTCACTATGTGCCTGGAAAATACATAACACACCCCTTTAACTAAATGACAAAATAATTGGTGACGATTTTTAGACAATATTTTTTAACTTTATTCAATTTTAGAAGTTGACATATACTAAGATTACTGTCCCTTTAAGCAATCTGGGAAAGCCAAGATGAAGATAACTTTTTAAACTTCCAAAAAGTTAATTCACAAAATTTGAGCTTTTTGGAGGCACCCTTGTCAAAGAATTTTAGGACATCACCTCAAACACAGTGCTTCCTTGTGTGCCATTATGGCAACATCAAAGGAAATCAGATGTCAGGACATCTATGAGTGCGGTTCATCCTTGTGTACACTATCTAGGTACCTGAAAGAGTCCTCATTCTTTTTGAGGAAAAAGCTATTCTTCCAAAAGCAACATAACACCCAGATTGCAGTTTGCAAATGTTTACAGGGACAATTGCCTTATTTTGTGGTGACATGTCCTGTGGTCTCATGACAGCAAGATAGAAGTGTTTTGACAACTGTTAAATGTGGAGGACAAAGGGGAAGATTGCAAGCCAGAGAACAACATCCCAATTGTGAAGTACAGAGGGGACAGCATCATGTTCTGAGGATGTCTTTCTAAATGAGGGACTAGTGAATTTCCCAAAATTGATGGCATTATGATGGAAGATCGTTTTGTGAACATAGTAAAGCAACATCTCAAGACATCAGTCGGGAAGGTAAAGTTTGTCCATAAATTAGTCTTCCAAATGGATAATAAGCCTAGTCACAATCCCAAATTACTTACAATGTTGTTTAAGGATATGTTTTGGAATGGCTATCACAAACCCACAATCTTAATCAAATACAACGTTTGTTTGCAGAGCTGTACATGTCTGGGAATAAGACCTGACTCAGTTGCCTCAGTCCTGTTGGGAGGAATGGGCCAAAATTCCAGCAAATATTAAAAGAAATTTGTGGAAGGAGACCCCCCAAAACATTTGCTCCAAGTCATACAGAAATCTTTTCACTATACTAAGGAAATGTATGTGAACTCCTGAATTTGAAGAAAGCTCAAAAAAATTTCTGAAAAATCTCTCTCTCTCTCTCTCTCTCTCTCTCTCTCTCTCTCTCTCTCTCTCTCTCTCTCTCTCTCTCTCTCTCTCTCTCTCTCTCTCTCTCTCTCTCTCTCTTCAATCTGGCATTGAGTAAATAGAAATATGTCTTAAAATCTTAACTGATCTAACACAGGATATATTAAATCTGATATAATTTCAGACAGTAATGGGAGAATAATTTTGTCTTAATATAGTGTATCTATCTAAATCTGATTTTAACCTCGTGCTATGAAGATGGGGGTGCAATTACATGCCAGCTTCTAGTGACAACCATTTTTTACTCAGTAACAAACTTTAACTCCACTCTGGCCCTTTGAACTAAAATCCTACAAATACCTTTTAGAATTTAATGATATAATGCACCATAAATAGGGACATATGCAAAAAGAAAAAAAAGCTTCAACACAACTGAGAAAAATCTACACTCATCTTCTCTTTTCCCTACAATGGCAGTTTTCAGAATGTGCTGCAGGCTTGTGGTGAGAGATATGACACATTAAATGAAAAAAAAGGCAAAACACGAGACACTGTGAAATTAGTCTACCTGAAATGAAACAAAATTTATTGCATTTAAACTTTATTGTATTGAATCATACTGACTATTAAATTATTATTGTAGATCATGACAATTTTTTTGCTGCGTTTTTCTTTCTGATCCCCTTTTGTGGTTTTAGACTTCAATTTTTTATATATGAATCACTTTATTTTTATGTCTTTGAAGCCCCACACTGGATAAATAAATAGATATCTGTTTGCTGTGAGTGTGTCACATTAGTGTGTGTAGGTGATACATCGTGACACTTTGTCAGCCGTGGTACAACTGATCTTAGGCAAAAAACCTTTCAGCTACTATCTGTATATGCTGAAACACATGTAGAAGTCAGTAAACAGTCATTTTTTTCTCAGATTATATATTAAAATTTTGCACTTTTGATTATTCTTTTCTTTATTGTGCTTTGTGTTCATCAGTGTTAATCATTTTTCCATCTTTGGGTATATAATGTTTTCCCAAGCTCTCACAGTTTCACTCATTTAAATGTAAAAAATTCAATGCTCACTTAAACTGGCAGCTGTATATCACAATGTATGGTTGTGACATTAATCAATTTAGAATAAAGCCTTGTTGGAGAATTAAATACACACTGTATTCAAGCCCGCTCATAGAAACTAGGTCAACCTTCATAGTGTGAAAATGGGCTGGTGCTAATTACATTAGTACATCAAAACTCACATCTAGTTAAGGTATGTTCAAATGCAAGGGGGATGCAATAGAGGTGAAATAAAAAGGCAAAATTCAGATGCACAAAGTAGCAGCCTGATGGACGTAAAATCAGCCACAGGGCTACTCTGCCTCCGTGCATGAATACCCCCATGTCTCCATTTCACACCGTTTCCTACCTTCTGTGCCTTTGGTCTGCTCAACACACCTTCACCTGTCACTATGACAGACAGTAATGATTGCTCGGAGAATATATAGTCAAAATGCCGAAGTCGCATGTTGTGTCGGAGTGTGAAAATGCTCGAGGGAGGGCAGAGGATGCTGTTATGTTTGTCTGAGATGTGAAAATGATTCAGTCACATTCTCAGCGGTAAAGATGCAAAAATGGCAGCTATCATAAAAAAGTTTCACGTTCCTACTTGTAAAAGTGGTATGAGTCACATGGACAGTCCCCCTTTTCTCACCTCTATTTTGTGCTGGTTTGCAACAGAATGCAATCACTGACTTATTAAACGCTTTGAGTCACAAATTCTGTTGTTATGCAGCACATAATACATGCTTCAACCTGCCTTTGTACCTGGTGTCATTTATATTAATGGTTTGGAGCCAAAGAGAGCTAGCCTGAAGAGGGTGTCAGAAAAGAATATTGGATAATGGATGGCCTATTACCCACCTACATGGTGCAAGGCAAGAGACATTTGTATGCACTGTGATAATGAAGGGGGGTGGACAAGGTTAAGGGTGTCATTGTTTTCTGTTTCACTCACATTTATATGCAACCAGGTGTTTGAGTGCATTGGTAAATTCTTAGATGAGTCAGTGATTCATATTTATGTGCTTTCTCTTATTGCAGGTTCTGATATTGTGCAATGGCTCATGAAGAACCTGGACATTGAAGATCAAGGTACATTTTTGATAAAAGGATGCATTATATTTTATTTACTGTATACAGAACAAAACCAAGGGTTAGTGTAGCTTGACCTCTGATTTAGTTACGATAAAATGGGGCCAGCTAAAAGATCAATAGCAATAAATGTTGCCTAAACAAACAACTTGGTACACACTTTAATTGGTTATAAAAAGGAAATTAAAGATCTAAGAAACTAAGATCCCCAATCTGACAAATGACTTCTTGTGCCTTTTTGGCAAAATGAAAGTCATTATAGGGTAAATAATGGACCAGAAGTTTTAGCCTAGAATACAAAAATGTACATCATATGTTAAGTTATCTTGGGCCAGTGAGAGATTTGAATAAAAATGTTACAATATCTTGGTATTTACTCAAAACATTAAAAATTTATCAGATGATCTAATTAGTTTTATTTAAAACATAAAAGCTGGTGCTTTTTCCTACTCCAACATAATGTTTATTACAGTTTTCATGTTATTGTTTATTTGATTACTATTATAGGCTTAAGCAAAAATATAGACAATATACCAAAATATCCCTGGCTACCCAAGCATACCCAAGCTGTATGCTTGGGTAGCCAGCCTGTAGTTGGTTGATGAACTGACATGCTGCTCATAGCTTGCTATACCTAGTTTTAAGTTTAATAAGTAGTGTGGTTTTAATTTCTTATTTTGAATGTATTTGCCTTTTGTGAACAGAAACTGCTACATTTGTATTTCATGTAAGTTACATAAAAGTGTGCCAGTTTTTTCTAGCATCTCATGATAAGACTAAAGATGTCATATCACATAGAGTTTGCAGAAAATAAAATAAATCCTCAAAGCAGTAGGGATTACTGGATTTCAGCTGTGGGTAGTTTTATACATAATAAAATGTCTTCAAAAAGATTTATCTTTGTTAATTTAGAATAAAACATTCTGTAATAGTGACCTGTCTGAAAACATGTCAGTGAGCATCACTCCTTGTCCCTACAGACTATTTCTTTTAGATCTGAGCACTTTACGCAGCATGGACACAAAACATGCTGTCAGTTACCCTGCAGTGACAAACACTATGTTCTTTTTTAAATCTATGCGACTTTAGCTGAGACCAATTCCTGCAGGAAATGACAAACGACTAACAGAGATGCAATTAATTGGGCTCAGCACAGCACAACAGCAGCAGCCGCAGCAAGTTTATTAAGTGAACGCAAATGAGTCTATGTCTGAGCTGATTGGGGATCATGAGTTTTTTGCAAAATGAATCCCTCAGATAATACACTCACACCACCCAGTTTAACTCATTATCCTCTTATTTAGAAATCTCAGTTTTTTCAGACCCTTTTTAATGTAGCAAAACTTTAATTATTTAAATATTTCTTTGAGGTGCAGTTATGCTGTTGGCCTGTTTCAGATCCTAAAGCTCTGGGAACCTTGATGAAGAGCATGGCGTTGTGAAAGATGAATCACAAGACATAAAATCAACCTTCTTTCATGTTTATCCCAGTCCCAGACCTGTAGGGTAAACTGAAAAGTAGAGAGTGTAATTCTATAAAGATACATTTTCAATGACCCCTGTCTTTGTATGCTCCAGTCTTGTGAAATGTTACAGGAGAATACTAAGTGCTGACCAATTGGCAAAAGAGGGTTCTACAAATCATTTACAGCAGGGATACCAGTAATTGGACCACTGCTGATTTTGTTAATGGCTACTTTTAATATACTAAAACAATAATAAGAAAATAACAATTCAAAATTATTTTGTGTATCTTTTTTTATTTTCATGGTTAGATTATACTACTACAATAAATTAAATTAAATTAAATATTTGCAAAAACAGTCCTCGCCAGTCACTCTACAAAACAAATAGATCCAGTTTATATTCAAAAATGAGGTTGCTTGTTATGAGGTAAAATGATACAAAAAAATACGTATTCAACACAGCAAGAAAAGGATGTGCAAAAACGCAGAGGGAAATTATTTAGAAAGTGCTGGCGAGTGCTTCGATTGGTAAAAGGAAAGAAACGTCACAAAAAGTCATACTGTTGCAAAACATTTTAATAGCAATGGTTACAGCTGAATTTCTACAACCATCAAAGATAAGAGGCAGAAAAAACATAATTCCCCCAAAATGCAGCAATGTTTGGTGCCGTTTGTAGGATTTTTGACAGAGAAATCAAAAGAATAGTAATGAGAGTTTTCCAAGATATGGAAGTAGCATGGACATTTTTTCCCATGAAAACAATAAATAATACACTCAACTACAGTGGCCTCTATTAAGGCTGCCCAATATTAGGAAAACATGTAAAATATTATAATATTGGTGAATGGCGCAAACACAACATGACTTAGAAATAAACATATCATTGATTGTGTTTTTCTGTTTTGGATTCATAGTAAACACAGACCTCAGATTATGAATTGTCTATTCAATGAGTTGAAAAAAAATAAATTCACTATTTCTATCTCAACAAGATTTTATTGAAGAAGTTGCTTCTGGCTGATGGCTGCAGTTTTGGAAAGCAAAACAACTTCATTGTTTCTTGACAACTTCATCACATTGTGAAACTTTTAATGCTGCATTAAACAAAAAGTATCACCAAATATATTACAGTCAACAGTTGAACTCTTCGGATATCATGCATGCACTAAGTTTGACGTTTAGAATGGTTCTGCACATATTCTCAAAAAGAAAAAAAGAAATAAAAAAGCATGCTGAAAGTGAAGTTTCCAGGTGGGATCATCATGGCATGGGGTTACATGCCATGATGATCTTAAATTATATTACAGCCTTAATATAATTTAAGAAAGAATGAATGAAGAAAATGTACCAGGACATTTTAGATAAAAATCTGAAGATAAAATAAATGTGGATTTCCAAGTAAATATACAACCACAAAATATCACAGGACCTCAAGGACCTGGGGGAAGGGGCGCTGCCAGGAATTTTGGGCCCAATGACATTAAATAAAATCCCCCTTTTTGAATAGGGGGATCACAACCCTGGTCTGCCAATCCAATGGAACTGCCCCCGATGTGATATTCCAGAGTAATGTAAACCAGCACAATCTCACAACATCCAGAGCCTAGAGGAACGTTGGGTGAATCTCATCCAACCCTGGGGCCTTGCCACCAAGGAACTTTTTAACCACCTCAGTGACCTCAGCACCAGAGATTGGAGAGCCTGACCCAAGGTCTCCAGGCTCCACATCCCCAGTGGAAAACGTGCAGGTGGGATTGAGGAGGTCTTCGAAGTATTCTGCCCACTGACCCACAACATCCTGAGTTGAGGTCAGCAGCACACTGTCCCCACTATAAACAGTATTGGTGGTGCACCCAACAACTACCATCTGGCATCAATGCCAGATGGTGATGAGTTTTTGCCTATTTAATACAAGGTTGAAATAGGCTTTTTTTTTTTTTTTTTTGAATGTTGTCTTTGGCTGACCTCTCTCTTTTCTGATTAAAATTGAAAATCATGTATGATCTTATCTTTATTTTTACATGAAGTCCCTGCACCCAACCTTGTATATGAATCTCTCACTGTGGAAAAACACCTCCTTGTCTCTCCTTTAGCTTACATTTTTAAAAATCTGGCAGCTTTAATAGGGATGATTGCCAGGGAGGAGAGTGGCTTTGAATGACTCTCTCTTCTGTATTTTTTTTTTTTTTTTTTTTTTTTTTTTTTTTTTTTTTTTTTTTTTTGCAGTTTTCCAATTATTTTCAGTCTTTTCAGTGTGTAGAAAAGACTGAACACCTGTGGCCTGTTGTGCCTATGGGGCAAAGCACTGCCCTCTATCAGTGAGGCACAGTACTTTCTGCCTTACCCTGTGCATTTTCAGTTCACATTTATGGCCGATCACAAAGACTAAATAGTCACTCACATTCATTAAATATATTAGACACACTGTGCAACATCAAAATATGTAGAACATGTGTAATTAAACAAGTATGTTGGTGATATGAAGAGAGACAGCAATGGGCATGCATCAACTGCCTGCTTCATTTACTATGTGTGACACAGTGCCACCTAAGGTGAGGCACAGCACTGCACTGCCTCACCCCGAACTTCTTCCATGTATTTGAACAGGCAATGCATAAATTCAGTGATTTTGACCACAAAAATGCTGACAGTACCAATGAAAAAGCTGATTTATAGAAAATTCAGGAGGAAAAATAGATTTTCTCTCATCATTGTTAGCATCTATTTTACTTTTCATGTACCTACTTTACTTGTCAGTATTACTCCCTGACCACACGTCACTGGATTCTGTGTATCGTAATAATGTTTTAAAAACAATAAAAGTTCTGCAACTCACCCAGAGAAACTGAAAAATGTTTCTGCACACATAAATTCTTCCAATTATATAAGTAGTCCTGGCATTGTTTTCTTTCCACCGGTATCTTTATGGTGGATATTTCTATCTTCGAAGTATCTTCTTTTGTAATGCCAGTTATCAGTTAATGCCAGTGGGTTGAATGATGTGTTGGAGATGTTAATGAGCCATGTGTCTACCTCAAACTTGCAACTTACTGGGTGAAACCAAAACAAAAGTGTGTGAACAGCCAATAAACACCACTATATTAATCCGCTTTGAGTTCCCCTCCTGCACCCCCTGAAATGGCTCAGGTTTACTCTGCAAACAAGCTGAATTCATACACAAAGTGCACAATTTTAAAACCTCCAAAACTGCTATTTAAAGCAAGAGGTGGTTTCTTCATGACTCATATTTTGCAAAAAAACGAAAACCACTATTTTCTCAGAAATTGTCGGTTTTTTATCTTTTTTCTTCATTTCTGTTCTGCTGAGTTGTTCCTACAATCACCATGACCTGTCACATATAGACATCCTTATGCTTGAACATGGTCTTCATTATGGACAGTCCATGGCAAGCACAGAAGTCCAGTAACAAAATACCACCTGGATTCAGATCGGGAGGGCCTTTCCTGCCAACCACACTCCTCCAGGTCTCACTGTCTTTGCCCACATGTTCATTTTTGTGAGCATTGAAGTTCCCCAGTAGAACAAGGGAGTCCCCAGAAGGGGCTCTCTCCAGCACTCCCTCTAAGGACTCCAAAAAGGGTGGGTAATCTGAACTATTGTTTGGTGCAGAAGCACAAACAACAGTCAGAACCCGTCCCCACACACATAGGCGGAGGTGAGTCCAACAATTTCTAGCCATAACCTCTTAACCTTACACACCAGCTCAGGCTCCTTCCCCACCAGAGGTGACATTCCATGTCCTGAGAGCCAGCTTCTGTAGCCAAAGATCAGACCCCCAGGTCCCTGCCTTCGACCACCACCCATCCAACATTGCGCCTGACCCCACAGGTGGTGAGCCCATGGGAAGGGGGACCCACGTCTCCTCTTTGGGCTGTGCCCAGCAGGGCTCCATGGCTGAAAGCCCAGCCACCAGGTGCTCACCAGCGTGCCCTACCTCCAGGCCTGGCTCCAGAAAAGAGCCTTGATGACCCGCGTCCAGGCAAGGGAACAATGTTTCCATTGATTGTACTCATCATAAAGAATCTTTGGGTTGCACTTTGACTGATCCCTCACCTAGAACCTGTCTGCCTTGACCCTACCAGGGCCATAAAGCCCCTGACAACATTGCGCCTACCCCTCTACCATGGTAAGGGGGCAGCCCAGTATGCATACAGTATGCAATTCACTATTTGAAGCAAGATTAAAAGCAGACTTTAAAAAATGTGGTACAGGCCAAATCTTAGACTCTATTTTTTTATTGCAAAAAATAAAAAAATAAAAATTCTGGACATTTTTGAAATATAAAAAAACAAAGACACTTCAATATACATTGATACCTATATAACATAAAATTATAACTTCTAACATATATAACTTTACAATTAAATGAAAACATATGAACATCATCGTCTCAAAGTAGTGAAAACAGCAGATGTCTAAGCATGATAAGAACAAATAACTTCTGGAATCCCTAACAATTCCCTCAAATATGACGTTAGACAGCCAGCTGGTCCTTTCTTAGCATGACTCACCAAAAGCCTAGTGCGGAGTCTTCTTGCTAGCAAAGTCATTGATCAAATCCTCGAAGTCTAGCTTTCTAGCCAATTGACTTGCAAAGGACAACAGAGCAAGACTGCAAAGCTGACCTTGAGACATTCTGGACCTTATTTTATTTTATTTTTGATCAGTATTAGCTTACTGAAAGCTCCCTCCTCACCATCAACAGTCAGGCAATGTACAAAATATATGTTAAGCAATGAAGACTACTCCAGAAACACTTTGTAGTTGCATTGTGTTAATTTCATTAAGGAGAACAAGAGGGGACACGTTAGGTGGGAAAGTGGCAGCATATATCGGTAACTTATATGAAAAGTAAAGTAGGATACTCACTGTTTCCAACTGTCCAGCCTCCAGTCCAGACAAGAGGCTGATTTTTATCATCATTTTATAAGGATTGTTTGAAATTGTGCCAGTAATAAATATTTCTGTTTTGTTGTGTAATTATAAAAAGAGCAAAGAGGAACATAAATCCCCATAGACTCCCTGGAATGATGCTAATTGCCACTTGTGTTGCTCATTTTTTTTTACAGGGACAGGAAGGAGGAATTTGGCAAGTATGGGGGGTAATGACAGCTGCTGACTGACTCATCTGTTAAGTGTGATAAAAGGAACAGGGACAAGTTAAATATATGAATATCTTGGTCAATATTTTCCTTCACTGATTAAATGCTGTTGAAATTGAGACTAACACTAGTCTATAGCTTAGCTTACTAAGCTAAAAGCTTGATAATTACACAGTATAGCCTACCTACCTCTCACAGAAAAACTGGGTTACAAATTGACACCCTTTCATTTGTCTGTCTTCTCTTTCTTTTTTCTCTGTTTTTTTTAAACCTGACTTTATTTTTCTTGGTTATGGTCACTGTCAAGTGCACTAAAGCAGGAACAAACCATTTGATGCAGACACAGCGGGGGTTAAGTAATTATGGATGCTTGCTTTCTTGTCTGGGAATGGTAACATTTAAGTTTTACTGCCAAAAATAAGTATAAACAATAATAACACAAATTTTATTATTGACAGTAGCCCCACAAAAACGTTTTCTATTTATATATATAAAAAAGAAATGTTTTTTTCTTTTTTGTGGGCCCGTATCTGTCAGGGTTAGGGTTAGGTTTGAACTACTTCTCATACCAACGCTGCTAAGAACAGCTGAAAACAATATCATTAAGGGGCATTGTTGTGACAATGTTCTAAAGGCGAAAAGATTAGGAGCTTCTCGAAGAGACAGAGGCCAGTTTCAAGGCATCAGATTATGAAGTCAAATTTCTTTTAAATTATATTTGATAAATACATCATTTTATAACAACTGAAGGTAACATAATTACTTGATTGTGCTATGAAATGGCACTATGTGCCTGGAAAATACATAATACCACCCCTTTAAAAGATGACAGTATAGGACCAAGAGGGAGCAGATAAAGCAAAAACAATTGCCCCAAAACAGAAGCCTGTGGACAAAAACTGTCAATAGCAACGTTAACATGGCTATCCATGATGTGCGCTCACCAAAATGTCAATATAATGTATGTAAATAGGGTTCAGGTGTAGTCTATAGCTTAATAACGCACTGCAAGTATGATTTCTGTTTATATCTCTCTTCACACCCGATGATGAACCCTGCTGGGATTGCTCAAATGATGTTCATCCCACAGGAAAAAATAAAAAAGGCATAAGCAAAATCTAGAGGAAATAACTTATTTCCAAGCCCTTTTGTTACATCATTATTTTGATAAGAAAAGACCAATTTGTTGTAGTTAAAAATAAATTATTATTAAACTGCATGATAATGTAAAGCTTTTGAATAACAACTTGTGAAATTTGACTAAAATTTTTCAGTGCACTATACAGACTAAAATTATTGTTAAAATAGTTTAATGCATCATTTGAAGTTTGCTTTGAAGAATATAATAACCCAGCAATGTATATATTAGTGGTTTTATTGTTATTTAAATGCTTCGTAAAGATATTTCTTGAATAGCAATGACTGAAAGCTTTAAATAAATAAACAAAGCTAGATAAACACCTTAGGGAAATTCAGCAGAAAACAGGTAAACCACAAACGGAAAATAATTATACTCCACCTGTGTGTTAAACTGTCAGACTGTGCACCAGGTGGGGTTTGATTTTGCATATGAAAGAACATCTAATCCACACTTTGGGAGAGGTAGCAGTGAAATGATCTCTGGGGTAGGACACAGGGCTTAGCCTGGAGAGGATATAGATATTTCTCTATGATGATCTTTGTCTTCCATGTCAACCATTTTTTTAAAAACCTTTTCCCCGTCACAGTCAAAACTCTTTCCTGCAGAGGGGAACTGCAGATAACATTTCTCTCTCTCTCTCTCTCTCTCTCTCTCTCTCTCTCTCTCTCTCTCTCTCTCTCTCTCTCTCTCTCTCTCTCTCTCTCTCTCCTGAGATCACCCCACTTTATACTGTGAAGCTGACATGCTGCATGTTTAAAAGTTTAATTTTCAATGAAAATCAAGTGTTAATCTTAATGTTTTTTTTTTTTTTTTTTTTTTTTTTACAAAATATGTTACCTGCTAAAAAATTTGGTACAAGAACTCTATAGTTGACCATGATATATTATTGAATCGACTGGGGGGCTGGGTTGGACTCACTGGCACAGTATTTAATTGGTTTGAATCCAACCTAATCCTACCTAAAGAACAGGGATTTCTTTGTGTCAATAGGCAACATCTCATCAGAAGTCACATGTAGAGTACCCCAAGGTTCAATCCTCGGACCCCTCCTATTTAATATCTACATGTTCCCACGAGCTCTGATAATAACAAGTTGTAAGATTAGCTACCATAACTACACAGATCTTACACAGCTCTACATCACATTGTCACCAGGTGACTCCGAACCCATCCAAGCACTGAACAGATGCTTGGAACAAATCAATGCATGGATGTGCCAAAACTTTCTCCAGCTGAACAGAAACAGAACTGAAGTTAATATCTTTGGACCCAAAGAGGAATGATCAAAAGCCAGCACGCAGTTTCAGTTACAACTACAAACTAGTGATCAGGCCCGAAATCTTGGTGTAGTGATGGACTCAGACCTGAACCTTCAGAGACATATAAAGACAGTTACAAAGTCAGCCTTCCATCACCTGAAGAACATTTCCAGGATTAAAGGACCAAAGTCCCAACAAGATCTAGAAAAACTCATCCATGCATTTATCTTTAGTCGCATTGATTATTGCAACAGTGCCATCACAGCTGTCTGATTGCCTAAAAGGTCAATCAGACAGCTGCAGCTGATCCAGAATGCTGCTGCTTGTGTTCTCACTAAGACCAGGAAAATAGAGCACATCATCCCTGTTCTCAAGTCCTTACACTGGCTCCCTGTAGCTCAAAGGATAGACTTTAAAATACTTCTGTTGGTTTATAAATCACTAAATCGCTTGGCACCAAAATCCATTAAAGACCTGTTGTCATTGTATCAACCTTCCAGACCACTCAAGTCTTCTGGTTCTAGTCTACTCTACATCCCCAGAACCAAAACCAAACATGGAGAAGCAGCTTTCACTTTTCATGCACCACAAATATGGAACAAACTTTTCAGAAAACTACAAAACAGCAGACACACTGAATTCCTTTAAATTAAGTCAAAAAACCCACCTGTTTAGAGCTGCCTTTGATTAGTAGTAAGTGGAACACTGATAAATAGTTTTGAACTATTTTTGATCTTTATTATCTTTATGATTTTGATTAAGATGCACTGATATTTGCTTGATGATTTTGATGATTTTCATGTATATTTGCTAGATGATTTTTCATGATTTTGCTGTATATTTGATTGATGTTTTTATGAGGTGAAGCATTTTGAACTGCCTTCCTGCTGAAATGTGCTATACAAATAAATTTGACTTGACATGACTTGACTCCACATAGCATGATCAGTGTTGGGTTTATGGACGTGCTGAATCTTTTCAAAGGCAACATTCAAGAATATTTTTTAAAATGAGATGGAGTGGCAATCTCTCCAGGGTATACCTCACTCCCCAAGCAACCTTCTGGTGGAATAATCTTTAAAAAAGTAAAAGGTGAAATGATGTCTGGATAAAGATGTCTAATGATGCTTAAATTTAGTTGTGAACCATTCCACAAAATTCTGTGACCACCAGTACAGAGATTGCTCAACTCTATAACAAACTGATGTCATTGCATCTGCACACACTCTATGGCAACTGGCTAACTCACAATTCTGCCTAATAACACTGGCATGAATAAAAACTCATATCTGAAAAACATCCTCCAAGAGCAACCTTCTAAAACAAATCAGGGTCACTTTGGTGATTATCTGTTTATTTTTTAGCAAGATGAACCATTTTGTCACAAGACAAAACTAATAATGAAGTATCTTGAATATTATAACATTAAAATGTTGTACCCAAGATCTTAACCTCATTGAAGAACTGTGGTGAAGTTTCAAAAATTAGGTAAAAGAGTAACCATTAAATTATTATCATCTCCAGGCCGTGAAGAGACAACAATGGGCCACCATCAGAAGGATTATGTCTAAAAGTTGACATTCTGCATGTCAGAGTGAATTGCAGTAGATATAGAGAAGAAGGAATGGGCTGGATGGTGGCAAAGATCACTGCAATGTTGCCATGCAGCAAGGAGGTTCTGGGCTCGACTCATGGCCTGGGGTCTTTGTGTATGGAGTTTGTATGCTCTTTGTGTGTCCGCTTCGCTTATCTTCAAGTACTCCAACTTCCTTCCACATCCATACATGTGATTGTTACTAGCCCTTAGGTATGAGTGTGTGCATGCATGGTTGTTTGTCTTGTGTGACTCTGTGTTGCCCTGTGATGGACTAGTGATTTGTACAGGGTATACCCCATCACTCGCCCAGTGACTGCTGGAGATAGGTACCAGCCTCTCTACAACCCTGAGAGGATAAGCAGGTATAGACAATAGATGGATAAAGAAGAAGTGCCAGATTTACTGCCAAACATTTGTCCATAAATGTAAATAAAATTTAAATGTGTGCTTTTTCTTATTTACAACTTTGTTTTCATAGTTATTGGCTGAGATGTGCTAATTTATTTCAGATTACCAAAGCTGTTTTAAATAAAATGTGCTCACATATATATTCAAAGCATAACTAAAACCAGATTTTTTCTTTTTTTTAATTTTAACCAAATCTGAATAACCCTTCCCAGTCTCCAATTGGCAGGGTTCCCAGGGCTTTTGGTGCATGTGAAAATGTAATAAAATCAAAATGTATTTGTTCTTTTTCCTCTTAAGTTAAAATAAATGTCATCACACACACTCTTTAATAATAATAATAATAATAATAATAATAATAATAATAATAATAATAATAATAATAATAATACAACTATATATTTGGAAAATTGTTTTTATTAGAGTACACAAAAAAATTAGTTGTCTGTATCCATCCACCTCTAGAGTTTCTTTAAAGCAAAAGACAAAAATGTGATAATATTGGCAATATTCACAAATGATGTCAAATTCACAATGTAATAAAAATGACTAAGTGTAGATAGGTGTATGGATAAAAGTATTTTTTATTTTAGTATTTTCAGAGGATTTGTCGAGCTTTGTCAGTTCCTTAACTCCTTCTTCAGACCTTACAACTCTAAATGATATGAAGAAAGCAGAGCCTATAGTTCAGATTAGGGATTGCTCTTAGACATAAAGCTGAAGCTGAAGAGTGGGGTTGTGCTATGAGTAAACAGATTTAAATAAAGTATGAGACATTATTTATTAATAAATGGAGCCTTGTCACCAATGTGCTTGCACACACATACACACACACACACACACACACACACACACACACACACACACACAGTCAGACATCCTGACCTCTTAAAGCTGCAACACTCTCCTCAGTGCTAAGGGAAAAGCTGATCTATATTTATCCTTCACACATGCAGGCGGTGCGTATGGATGTGTATGTGTCAGAGAGTGAGAGGTGCTGTGATATACATGTTTTCTGCAGTAAGCCTCTGTTATTGTATTCCTTGACTTTGTGAGACATTTTAACAACTCCATCTTACAGTTTTGTTAGAAACTAAGACAATGAAGCTCTGCTGTATAAAACATATATAAATGAAGCATATAAATGAAGTATTTCCTGTGCTGGCTGCTAATGAACAAAATGTGTCAACACATTAAAAGAAACATGAAGGTCTTGCAGATTTACAACTGCAGGAAATACCTGGTGGCAGATGAGACACCCAGTAGAGGATGATGAGATGTTTTCATTATCTGATGGTTTTAAATCAGGAACAGTAAACCATGTGCTGTGCAACGCCCAGAGGGAAGCGGGTTTTCACTCCAACCAGGCACAACACCAGGTGATGTGACTGATGAGTTCCGTCTCTCCCGCTGAAGGTGGGCTAATCAGCCAGACCCCCGGCTGTGCTGTGTGTTGTTGGAATGGAGGCCTGCCTATCCATCTGTCAAAGCACTGTCAGATGCTTTTAAAGCAGCACTTCCTAATTCAAGGGCTGGTGCTCAGAGTCATTATTTAGTCGAGGATGGATGTGCATCTTGGAAGGATGGTGGGTTGTATTAACCAACCAATCCTCTGAAGCCAACTGATGGCTGTTGATTTCATTCAGGTGTTTGAATAAAGAGGTTGAATACAAATGCAAGCCTATTTTTCATTTTTCCCCTTTAGCCCACTTATGGGCCAATTTATCTTGGTTCTATCACATAAAGTCCCAATTAAATGTGACAAATGTCAGTACTTTTGCAAAAGTACTGACATTTGCCATATAAAAGACTGTCATATTTAATTGACTGGATTATTAATGAAAAGGTAATTTATTTTGGAATCTCAGTTGACAAAGTGAAATACATTTTATGGATTATTTATATGCAAACTGCTCTTTTTGAAAGCCTTTTTTCTGTTAATTATGATGATTTCTTGCTTACAGCTAATGAATACATGAAATTTAGGATTAGAATATTAAATCATACTAATAAAAAATGTTTTTAATACAGCAATGTGAGGCTAATGAAAAGTATGTTTAATACCTGCTTAAAGGTTGTCTGACAAACAAGACTAATCTTAACACTTACATATATATATATATATATATATATATATATATATATATATATATATATATATATATATATATATATATATATATATATATATATATATATTAGGACAGTATTACAAACATTCCTACCTGTAAGGAAAATTGTTAAATAGACAATGTGCCTTTGACTGGACTTTATGTATGCTTTTGATTTTTGCAGAACTTTTATGTGCTTTAAAGCAGAAAACAGTAGAGATAAAAACAATAATTTATATAATTTAAAATATTAGTTTTTTAGACTGTATGTAGTCCTTTGTAACAGCATTTGAATCAACAGAACAAACACAGGAAGACCAAGTTGTAATATGGCTTTTTACTCTTCTGTCTGGTTTTTCCTAGTGGAGGCTCTTCACTTAGGAACACTGATGGCTGCACATGGTTACTTCTTCCCTATTTCTGACCATGTCCTCACTCTCAAAGATGATGGCACTTTCTATAGGTTTCAGGTAAGAAAATTCATGCACAGAAGCATTTCCTTTTAACATCTACATAAGCAGGATCTTGAACTTAAAATGCTAATTTATTTCTGCCCAGTCTGGGGTTTTAACTTGACAAAGTTTGAAGTAACAAGTTAGTTTAAGATGTATGCTAATCTCTATTCCAACCAGTATACGGCTTGTCTTTGTTGTGCAGCTGAAAAAAAAGGAATAAATCAGCAGCTGCAGTACTTCACTGTTCTTAATGGTTCACAAATATAGAAGAAAAAGCACATTATTCTGAATGCCTATAAAGACTGACAGTTTTAGTGATTATTTTCAGTTCCCTGAGTGTGCTGCAAAGAGCTGACCTGAGTAAATCAATACCTAAGACTATTTGTGTTAGTGGTTGGCGTCACTTTGCTTTTTATGTGTAATCAGTTCTCATCTGAGGCCAGTCCATACAATGCTGCCCCAAGGAGGGTCAAGATTCATGTTTGTGTCTGCTCTGAGCTCTAGCTGAAGGAAGCGGATGTCCTTTAGACCCAATACCAAGCCCATTATACAGTAAAGTGTTTCATGAGACTGATGTCACTCTGTAGCTCTAAGCCCCATAATCATGGTGGGAAAAAAACAGTGATTTAAAGAACTGTATGCTTTGTTATATGCATGTTTCTTTGTATCTTTTTTCCTTATGTTCCTATCTTTCTTTCAGACTCCATACTTTTGGCCATCAAATTGCTGGGAACCTGAAAACACAGACTATGGTGAGGGAAATGTTATGTTTTCATATTCATTGTCTATTTATTAAAGTGCCTTGCAGAAGTATTCAACCCCCTTAAACATTTTCCCATTTTGTCAGATAACAACCACAGACTTCAAAGACTTTTATTGGGATTTTGTGTTATAGACCAACTCAACATAACACCTACAGACATGAATAAAATTGTTGGTACCCCTCTGTACCCCACTAAAATAACTTGACACTGACAAAAGTAGTAATAAATTAAAATTTACTGAAAAATACTGATATAATATTGAAATAATACTGAAAACTAACCAATGAAAATCAGACATTGCTTTTTAAATTATGGTTCAACAGAATCATTTTAAAAAACAAACTAATGAAATGGGCCAGGAGATAAATGATGAAACTGGTAACTTAATATTTTGTTGTGTAAAATTCTGAGGCAGTCAAACGATTTCTGTAACTGTCAATGAGAATTCTCCACCTATCCACAGGTACTTTGGCCCACTCCTCACAGGCAAGTTGTGTCAGGTTTGAATGGGGGCTTCTCCAGATGGCATGTTTCAGCTCCTTTTACAAAAATTCAACAGGATTTAGAACAGGTCTCGTAGAAGGCCAGTTCAAAATAGTCCAATGTTTTGCTCTTAGCCATTCTTGGGTGTTTTCCACTGTGTATTTTGGGTCATTATCCTGTTGGAAAACCCATGAACTGTGACTGAGAATAAGCTTTCTGACACTAGGAAGCACATTTCTCTCCAGAAATCCTTGATAGTCTTGAGACTTTATTGTACCCTTCACAGATTCAAGACACCCTGTTGCCAGATGCAGCAAAACAGCCCCAGAACATAACCATGCCTACTCCATGATTTTCAGTAGGGACAGTGCTCACTTCTTGGTATGTTTTATTTTTGCGTCTGTAGAGCTAATGTGCCTTGCCAAAAAGCTCAAGTTTTATAACATCAGTCCAAAGGACATTCTCCCAGAAGCTTTGTGGCTTGTTAATATGCATTATGGCATATTCCATTCTTGCTTTTTTATGCTCTGCTTACCTCCTTGATTGCCTCTCATGAAGTCCACTTTGACTCAAACAACTACTGATGATGCGATCTGACACTGGTGTACCTTGACCTTGGAGTTCACCTTTAATATCTTTGGAGGTGGTCCTGGGCTCTTTGCTTATCATTTGTACCATCCTTTTCTTCAATTTGTCATTAGTGTTTCTCCTGTGGCCACGGCCAAGGAGGTTGGCTACAGTACTTACAGGACCTTAAACTGCTGAATAATATGAGCAACTGAGGTCAAAGGAGGATCAAGCTGGTTGGAAATGGTATTATAGCTTTTACCTTTAATATGTTTTGTCTATAATTTTTTTTCGAATCTCCTGGGACAACTCTCTCCCTCTCTTCCTGTGGTTCATGTTCAGTGTTGTACACACCATGTCACCAAACAGCACAGTTACTCCTTGTCACCCTTTAAATAGGCAGAATGACTGGTTATAAGCTTGAAGACACCTGCAATGCTAATTAGAGGACACGCTTTAGTTTAACATGTCTCTATGGTCAAATTATTTTCAATCTCTTCTAGAGGTGCCATTGTTTTTGTTCAGGCCTGTTTCATTAGTTTGATTTTTTTAAATGGTTCTGTTGAACCACAATTCAAAAGAAATGTCTAATTTCACAGGTTAATTTTCTGTAAGTTTTTATTTATTACTACATTTGTCAGTTTCAAGTTATTTCAGAGACCATTGTGTGTTTAGATTGGTCATTAACAGAGGGGTAACAGCAATTTTGTCCACCTGTGTATGTAGTGAGAACGTGAAAAAAGATACATTGGTTTGAAATGTTTTTACTTAAAAAATAAAAAGCAATCTGAAAAGTGAGACTTGTGTACTCTACGAATCCAGCCTTTAATAAGTTGTGGTAGAAAGTGAATGCTAAAAGAAAACTACAAGATGTTCTGTTTAAAGTTTACCTCAAGCCATGCAGGGGACACTGCAAAAGGTGGAAAGAAATCGAGGAGTACCTAAACTGGTGTTGCTGGCCCACATGCAAAATGCTATGTGTGGCAGAAAACTAAGACTGCACATCACCCACAATACACCAATCATCGTGGTGGCAGCATCATGCTGAGGTGATGCTTTTTTTTTTTTTTTTTTTTTTTTTTTTTTTTAGCAGAGACACAGAAGCTGGTCAGAGTTTATGAAAGTAGCATAGAGTGAAAATCAGGGCAGTCCCAGAAGAAAACCTGTAGCAGCTAGTAAGATACTTGAGACTAGGGAGGAGGTTCACCCTCCAGTGAGGCATTATAAGCATACAGCTGGAGCAGTGTAATAAAATTATTCTATAAAGTGTTCACTCAACAGGCCTAAATACAAAAGCATGTTACATTTTTCAGTGTTACTTGTAAAAGGAAATTCTTTTCACTTCACAATTGTCCTTGACTTTCTATTGCAGAAAATCCCCCATTTGCACCTTTGACAAAATAAGAAAAGAATGAATGGGCTTGAATGTTTTTGTAAATCACTGTATTTAGACAACATTGAGAAAATTAATTTGTGCATAGATTGTGGTTTTATAATTATACCAGAACATTAAATTGTAGCCATGCACCTCAATCTCATGTAGCATTCTCCTCGACAGCAGCAGTGTGATATATCTGTACAGAAAAGCTGAGATGTCTCTGAATGCATGCACCTGTTGTTCACAGTTGGCTGAGCATTTTAATGTTGATCCAGGGATGAGCTTTTTGTTTTTACAGACAAGCAGAGTAGAGATAAAGCTTTCATAATGCCAAAAATGTTTTTTTGATGAATACCCGCACCCTGGTAGGTCAGTCATTTGCAGCAGAAGAGGGAAAGTGCTAACACTCACTGTTGGAATAATCCTGGGAGCACTGGGGGAAGTTAGAGAACAGCAGATGCAGAGGCTGATTCACGTGAATGATGCCCTATAATGAAAACAGTCTAATGGCATAATGAAGCTCCCGCATTACGGTCTGTTAACAAAGAGATGAAGGGATGATTATAGCACAGGAAGAGATCAAAAAGTCAGGGATGCAGACGCAAGCACTTGCCGTAACAGATGCACTCGCAGCGTGCACAGCTAAATGACCTTTGTGATTTCCAGGCCAGTTTAAATGTGCAGTCGAGAGGATTAAACGCACAAACGCAGAGCCACTTAAGGCTGTTAAAGCAAAGCTGAGATTCTATTCTCTCTTTATTACCAGTCTTTTCCCCCTGTATTTCCCAGCTGTTTACCTCTGCAAAAGAACAATGCAAAACAAAGCACGTCTGGAGCTCGCTGACTATGAAGCGGTAAGTAAAAGGTCTGTTAGTGTCACGTCTTCAGATATGGGTGCTATTTATGTGTTGGCACATCTCACAAAGTTGTCTGTGTTCATTTTCTTTCAAGCTAACAATGGAAACAATTGTTTTTACTTTGTGCTTAATCAGTGAGTTAGGTATTTTCTGGGGTCCTTTTTTGCTTATAGACATAGAATAGTAAAGAAAGCAACTATCTGCATGTCAGGCAGATATAAAAAGCCAAGTTTCCTCAAAAGCCTTTCTTTTCTCATTTATCTTTTCTGTTTTACCCACAGGAGAGCTTAGCAAGGCTACAGAGAGCTTTCGCCAGGAAATGGGAGTTCATCTTTATGCAAGCAGAAGCACAAGCAAAGTAGGTTTCTAAAAGAACCACACATGCATTGAGCTATGACAAGTGAGTCCTCTTGTTATGAATCATATTAGAAGTTTATTACTGCTGAATACCAGCATGCACCTTTATAGATGTGCACATTGCAGAGAATATGGACGTTTGAAAAAAAATCATCTCTGTGTCAGGACAATTGGCATTTCTTTTCCATCTGCAGGGTTGACAAGAAAAGAGACAAAATTGAGAGGAAAATTCTCGACAGTCAGGAAAGAGCATTCTGGGACGTGCACAGACCAGTGGTGAGTGACTTAACCTGCTGTTTTGTCATGACTTACCTCTGCTTGCATTGATATTATTTCAGATGATCAACACCATGATCCCTTCGAAAAAGAAAATATTTTTAAAAAACCACCCTACACAACCTCTTACAACATTCTTAATTGAAAATATAATCACAGTACTTTGAAAAAATATTAAAATCTCGAGCTTTTTGCCATGGTGCAGCTACAAACCTCAATGTGTTTCACTGGGATTTTATGTGATAGATCATAACAAACTGGAAGAAAAAATTGTGCGTTTCTTCAACATTTTTGAAAATAAAACTCTGACAAGATGTGTTGCACACTTGTATTGAACCCCCATTACTCTATTAATCCAATCTCAGTATAAATCCAGCTTTTCTGTGAAAGTCTAAGAGGTTTGTTCGAGAACATCAGAGAACAAACAGCATCACAAAGACCAAGGAACACAGCAGAAAGTCAGAAATAAAGCAGAGTTAGGTAATTAAACAATACCCCAAGGTCTCACAGAGCACTGATCAATCCAACATCTGAGAGTTTAAAGAATATTTCACAGCTGCAAACCTACCAAAGCATATCTGTCCATCTAAGCTTAAAAGCCCAGACAGGGAAAGCAGTGATCAGAAAAGGAAGTCAAGGGGTCCAAGGTATTTTTTTCTGGAATAGCTTCAAAGATCCAAATACTCTGAGTAGCAAAAAGCTACCTCTGCTCATATCACAGATCACATCACTGTTAAATTTGATGTTGGCAGCATCAGGCTGTTGGACACTTTTCTTCAGCAGAGACATGGAAGCTGGTCAGAGGTGATGGGAAAGTGGATGGTGCTAAAACATGGGAATCCTGAAATAAAGCCTGTCAAAGGCTGCATAGAGCTTCATACTGCATGTTTACGTGTTGTAAAAACACAGTCAAAATCCTATTGCAAATCTGAACCAAGATTTGAAATTGATGTTTGAATGCTATCCACCCAGTCCGACTAAGCTTGAGTTCTTTTTTAAAAGAAGAATGGATAAAACTTTCAGTTTCTAGATGTGTAAAGGTGGTAGAGACATACCACAGTTTATTTGCAGGTAGTATTGAAGCAAAATGTGGTTTTACAAAGCATTGATTGAAGGGGGCTGAACACAAATGCATGCAAAACTTTTTTGTAATGCATCTTTTCACAATTAACTGACATTTCACAATTAGGCTGGTCTTTGTGTTGGTCACATAGAATCCAAACAAAATACATTCAACTTTTTGCTTATAACATGGCAAAACTCAAAAAGGTTCATGGGGTAAGGCACTGAACATGTGATAAAACATAAAACCCAGTGGGTTACGGTTTCACACCTTTCACTCCCAGTAAGGATGTATCAAGGTGTTTTAAAAAGAAATAATGTTTTGAAAATGTCATGCAGTCAAAAGCACTCCGTGAATTATACGATGTTACATGTTACCTGCAACATTTAAATGTAAAGAAGCAAAGCCACTGCAGAGCCACTGACGTGTGTTTGCCTTTGTCATACACATGAAATGCCACATCAATAACTGTCACAACACATCATCGTCAGTACCACTTTTTGCCTTGTTCTCTGCACACTTGCTTTGGATTAGCATTTAGTTTCCTCCCTTCCGAGTTTAAAGGGTCTCCTCTGCTGTGTTTTTCCCAAAGACAGTTTGGCGGTTAATTGGAAAATAACAAGTTCAATTTATGCGTCCTTGGAGCAACATAATCAATATTAATTCAAATTTCAGTGATGCCATCGAGCTTCTTAGCTCTGTTCTCCTGCAAGAGGGCTAGATTACAACCACTTGTTCAATCAGCCAGTAGCTGTACTCTGAAAGTCTGATTTCCTGCTCCTTGACTTTTTTTTTTTTTTTTTTACATCAGCTGGCACATTCCCTGTTTAATTAAACCCCATTTGACACATTATCTTAGATATTATAGTGCATGGGGTACCATATCAGATTTGATTAGCTGAAGCATATTTAGTTTAAGAAAAATTGCACCTTTAACCCTGAGGTGGTGTAGAGGAGAGTGGGATGTTTCAGGGAGGTAACAAATACCAAAGAGGCTATCAAGCTGTTTTATGTATATTGAAAAGATATTGCCTTGGAAGTGTTCATACTCAATGGGCTTTTTCAATTTTTGTCACATTTCTATAACCATAAACTTCAGTTTAAGATTTTACTAAACCAACACAAAGTAGCATATAATTGTGAAGTGATTCCATGGTTTTGGATAAAACCATGGAACCATCTTTTTTTCATAAAACAAGTGTCAGAAAAGTGTGGCGTGCATTTATATCCAGGTCCATGTACTCTAATACCCCTAAATAAAACTACCACTACTCACCTAGAAAGTAAATAGAACTCTCGATATGTCCTAACCTCAGTCTTAATACAGCTGTTCTGTGAAGGCCTCTGAAGTTTGTTAGAGAACAACACCAAGGAACTAAAACTACCTTAACTGACCAGCACATCTGACAAAGATCCTCTCCGCAGGAGAGGAGAATCTGTCATCTGTACAATTAGTGGTGATCATAAATCTGGGCCTCATTGATCAGCAAGAACAAAAGCCATTGTTTTCCATAAACCATGTGGGGGGCACAACAAAAACATGTGGGACAAGTAGTCAGATGAGTCCAAAACTGAGCTTTTTGCCCTACATATAAGACAACACTAACAGTGCACCCCTAAGCACACCATCTCCTCTATAAAACGTGGTAGGGGCTGCATAACGCTATGGGGATGCTTTTTTTCAGCAAGGACAAGGAAACTAGATATGGTTAAAGAAAGATTGTTGAGGCAGTATACATGGCAGTATGGCTTTAAAGAAAACCTGTTGGAGGCTGCAGAAAATGTGGGTAGAGGTTCACCTTCTAAACATATAGTCAGAGCTACAAAAAATGGTTTTGAACAAATCATTTATGTTCTTGAATGGTCCACTCAAAGTCTAGATCTAAATCCAATGCTGTTTACAGATGCTCTTCATCCAGTCTTACTCTGCCACAATTTTTCAGATATTTAATTTTTTGTAAATATTTGAAACCCATGTGTCATTTTTCTTCCACTTCAAACTGATGGGCTACTTTGTTTTGGTCCATCTAAGTTCAAGTTGTTTGAAATCTTTTTCAGAGGCACTGTAATAACACAATAAATGATTATTAAAGTTTGGGTGAAACTTTACTCTGTTTTCTAATGTGCTTTTACAAATGAAACTGCCTTTTTCAAGTTTGCCACAGTTACTGCGATTTCAAAAGGTAAATATATGAAAAATAGATATAACATTGTTTTAACTTTGTAGTCACATGAAGTATGCACACAGTCCCATTACCTAAGAAAACAGGTTGAAACATCATGAATTTAAGGTTTGAGAATGAGTTTGTGCGTGTGCGAAGCTGTGAATATATTAATTTGACAGTTTGACACATTTTTGTTGCTGATGTAAGAAGAGCTGAAAAAAAACAAACAATGGTTGGGAGCTACCCTTCTAGCCCTTTAACACATAGTGGTCTCTATATTGTATTTTTTCCTGTGTATTTGTGGGTGTTGGTGCTTGCATTGCAAGTAAAGCTGCATCTTTGGATTTTAAGTTGTTGTGCCATCTGTTGCCACCCGCTGGCCAACCATTGTAAGTGCACAAAAATGTCTGAACCCACATGGCTGGTCAGCTCAAAATAGCTGGCTAAGGAGATATGGCTGAGATAAGTTGGAGAGGAATATATCTAAAATATGCAGCACCTCTCCTTTATGTTGTAACTTTTAAGATGAGGATGCAGAAACCTGCCAAGAAAATTGAGGATGTTAACTCTCGCTGTTCTGTGAGATAAAGCACAGCAACAATATGTGAAAGCTCAAAAAGAACCAAGTTACATTGTTGGAGCGTTGTTTATCCCCTGTATTATTGTCAGATTATTGTAATTAGGTTTCATGCATCCATAGGTTTAGTAATGACTCTTTTTATTTCTGTTTTATTGCCCCAGACATTTTTTTTATTTGTATAAAATTTATAGTTGAACAGAAGGAAGTAGGGAGGGCCTGAAGGGTCAAGATGGAGAACTGAATTAAGAAGTGATTAGAAAGGAGCATAAAGACCACAAGCTGTGAAGTATGGAGTGGCTATGGAAAGTCTACTTTTTTTTTCATTAAACTGAGCAAGAATAGAAAGTGGTAAAATATGTCTCGTTAAAAACCAATACTTATTTGTTAATGTAAACTTTTCACACAATATATATTATTCTTTTCTTTGTCAAATATATATTTCAAAGTCCAAAGAGCATGTTGTCCACCTGAGTGAACATGTAAAAAACCTTTTGATAACTATATGTTAAAAAAAAAGATTAGGTTCTTTTTTTTCATGACTGAAACCAGCAAAGAATCCTGAGTAAGGCTATTACAATTCCTGCAGTAAAGTGCAGCATAAGATGTATACATTCCACCAGAAATATTCACAGGAGGAAGAACATAACTAGCTAAAATTGAAATAGTAAAGCTAAATTAAACCATTATTATCCACATTTCTCTCTTATCACAGCCTGGATGTGTGAATACAACAGAAGTTGACATAAAGAAGTCCTCCAGAATGAAAAATCCACACAAAACCAGAAAGGTATCCTAGTTATTACACCATTGTGCTTGTTGGTGGTGTTTTTAACTGTGCATCCAAGGCTACTGATGCTGATGCATATTTGTGACTGGTTTGTCGTCTCAGTCAGTGTATGGGCTGCAGAATGACATCCGTACCCACAGTCCGACCCACACCCCCACTCCAGAGGCCAAACAACCCACAAAAGAAGAGCTGCAGGAACAGGTTAGATCTCAAATTAACAATCTATGTTCACAGACAGGAGCTATAACACATTTCTGTAAATTTTGCTTCTCTGTAGGAGATTTTGTTCATTTTAATATACTGTAATTTGTGCATCATTTCTGTTTTCATTAAAGGGGGTAAAATATGGGATGAAAAAAATACATGTAGTGCAAAAGTGAAATAATCTGATCTGATGGATATCATTTCTTCTGTTAGTTTACTGCATGCTTGTTGTTCCATGCTGTTGTTTCAGATCACCTTTTGGCAATTACAATTAGACCGGCATCGACTGAAAATGTCCAAAGTGGCAGAGAGGTGAGCAATGTTCCTTGTGTCTTCATTGAGTTTAGGCATCGATCTGTTTATTGAGGCATTAAACAGCAGTAAAATGCAGAGGAACCAAGGTCTGTAGTGACCTTGACAAGTGTTTGGGTTCAGATAACATCTTGCCTTCTTCCCAGCTCCCATAATACTTGATACTTAATGTGCATGTTTGTTATTTATCCAGCAAAAAGACCAATATTCAGGAAAAGTGTTTCTCTATCATTTCATCCAAACTGGGTCATAACATGAACATTTTATTTCAATTTGAAAACATTTTAAATCCCCCTTTTTTTCTAAGAGAATTGAATGTTTTCCCTCCTCATCATAACTTCACAATTTGTATTTCTGTTTTCTGACAATTAAGTTTCTGTTTCACTGTTGTTTGCAATAGTTTGCTGGGTTACACAGAGCAGTATGTTGAATATGACCCATGCCTCACACCTCAAGACCCATCTAACCCCTGGATAACAGATGACACCACCCTCTGGGAGCTTGAAGCCAGGTAGCTACATGGCCTCATCAAATATTCAGTTCAGAACCTTCACCTGTTTGCTAAGATATTGCAGTTCTGTGCATTTTTTAATATCTTGAAAAAGAGATTGTAGCTCTCAATTATGTTTTTATTTGGTTAAATAAAGGTTATTATTATTATTATTATTATTATTATTATTATTATTATTATTGTTATCCCTGCTTTCTGTCTCCTTCTCTAGCAAGGAACCAGGCCAGCAGAGGGTAAAGAGGTGGGCTTTCGGCATTGATGAGGTCCTGAAAGATCCTGTTGGAAGAGAGCAGTTCCTGAAGTTCCTTGAGTCAGAATTTAGCTCGGAGAATCTCAGGTACATAAAAATATAAAATAAAATTTAATTAAAAAAATACAAAGAATTTCAAAACAGTATACTTATTCTTTTTTATCTTTATATAGGACCAATTTGAGGATCACTTGGCAACATAACAACATAAATGGATTAGATATTGCTTTTACAGTAAAACCACCAGATCACAACTGGGTTGTTTTTTTTTTCTGTCACCAAAACAGCTTTGACTCATCACAGCATAAACACAGGACTTCATTTGGTGCAGTGCAGTTTGTCGCCTTAGGACTCTGGTGCAGGGGTTTAATTATCATTTGTTATGTGGGAAGCTTTTGTGACTTCAAGGCTGAACTTTAGATTTGGCTGTAAACGTCTGTGAAACTTCAAAGACTGTCATACATCCTTCAAACTCTGCATGTTTATTAGAGTCACTCTAGATACAGCTGGAAGTGTTCAGAGTTGATAATGAATAATAATGTAATTTTTTTTTTTTTTTTTTTTTTTTTTAGAAAATATACTTATTAGTATCTGTATATAAGTGCTACAGGGAAAGCAAATTACAATACTGAGAAAAAATGTGGGAGAGCTTCCTTATAGTAAACTGGATTTGATCCATCCATTCATCCATCCATCCATAGTGGTAACTCAGGGAGCATACACTCAGGACAGACCGCCAGTCCATAACAGGGCAGCTCAAAGGCATAACAGATACCATGCATTCCATGTTAACACATACCATAGCACACACTATCACTCAGACTGAATGGCAGTTAGAGACCAATGATTTTTTTGGACTGGACTGATTAAAGATAAATAACTTTAATAACTACTTAAATATGCTCTGTTGTTTTAATATCGATGTAATTTGGTGACTCTGTTGAAACTAACTTGATAAAATATGTGATGCTGTAGCTATGCTGAGATATTAATATTGATACTCTTCATATAGCAAAAAGGTGCAGAGCATCAAAGGTCCATAGAAATCATACAGATAGCTAAACATAGAAAAGTTGATGGCTTGTCAGCTCCCTCTGATGGTACGTGCTTGAACTGTACTTCTTAAACCCTGATAAAAATAGTTTAACCAAAATAAAACAACTGTTCATAATCCTAGTTTTAATTCCTGGCAAAATGATGTTTTGACATTTGAATTGTATTATTTAAAAAGTAATTGCACCCAAACTTAATGAACTACGTATTCTACAAAATTATGTTGTAATATGTGTTGATTTATATCTGTTTTGAAATAAAAGAGTCATAAATTGATCAAATTGATCAGTGTAAAAAGGCTTGTACCCGCACAACAATGGGTTTTTCACTGATATTTCTGCAAGGTCCTAAAACATCATCAATTTATTATTCTTAATTTCAGGCCTAAAAAAATCTGCTATATAGGATAATGACAAGTCAGATATAATTATACTGTGACAAAAATATGAGCCCCATAATGCTGGGAAGCAATAAACATTGTATTCCCACACAGGCTAGTGTCCTTTATATTTAGGTAATTAAAATAACATTTTTGTTATGCTTGTCACTGCTATTTCTTTCATCAAAAGAAGTGTATATTTCAAGAGCCCTGGCTTGAAAACAGATTTTAATAGCTGGGTAAAATCCTTGGTCAGTAACTGTTATGAATCTAACCATATAGTCTATTCCAGAAGTCAAAGTTAGGAAATTTAGATGTAAAACTCAAGTGGCAAAAAAACCAATCTGAGTTGAAAAAACTTGTACTTAGATTCATTTGTAAGTTGTAAACTAAGCAATTTAACTACATTTCTAACAATTATGTCTATACTGTTTTTCCTGCTTTTGTTGATATTCAGGTTCTGGCTTGCAGTCCAAGAACTAAAGAAGCGACCCATCAGAGAGGTCCCAACTCGTGTTCAGGAAATCTGGCAGGAGTTTCTGGCCCCTGGAGCCCCCAGTGCCATCAATGTAGACTCAAAGAGCTATGATAAAACTACTCAGAATGTCAAAGACCCTGGACGCTATGCTTTTGAGGATGCACAGGTGAGTTATTATGTAGCTATTGATATTGATACCACAAATCTACAATGCATATTTAACATAATAATATAGAAAAACTTAAACTTTGTCTCTGAATACTAAATTGTGTTAAAACTGTATCTTAAAACTGCTGGCAGCAGTATATGACTCACTGCTGTTTGGCAGCTCAGCTGCATCTTGCATTTCCTTATTTACCGCATTGTTTTAACTGTAACTGCTGCTTTTATCCTTCATTTTCTCATTCTGATTCTTCAACAGGAACACATCTACAAATTGATGAAGAGTGATTCTTATAGCCGTTTCATTCGTTCCAGTGCCTACCAGGAGTTGTTACAGGCCAAGAAAAAGGTACAAGAAAATACAAATCCTAATTTAAGATATAAATAGTGCCTCAAATTAAATATTAAATATAAATAACTATATGGCATTACGTTTTTTACAAACTCATATCTTGATGAAACTTAAATTAATATTTATTATTATTCAATAGAGTTCAAACAAAAGTTAATTTAAAACTAATATCAATTCAGTAGAAACAGGAGCTCAGAGAGAGAGCAAAATAATTAGAATTTTTTCAGGTGTGATTGCTGCAGCTAAACAGTACTGATGTCAAGATGTTTGAAAAAAAAAACAAACAAAAAACAAAAAAAAAAACCAAAAAAAAAACCAAGAAAATAGTAGGTAAACATGAAAACATGACAGTTAATTCATAATAACTGTGGTGTATTTATGTGCTTCAAACCTACATTTTTTCCCAGTTAGTCATTCTGGCAAAGGTTTGAGATCTATATTTAAAAAGAAGAAATTGCATTACTGCCTGAATATGCTGTGGGTTTCTCTTTCTGATGGAACATTATGTAAATTTGTCTTTTGTGTCCCCACAGAAAAGTAAAAATTTGTTCTGAAGTCTCTTGCTTCCAGGTAATGTCTACAATAAAATCCTTAAACATAGCTTTGGCTGATGTATTGTGTGGTCTTGTCATAAGGTATTATCTGTTCATCTTTCAAGTAACACTGCAATAAATTTAAACAGTGCTTATGATAAAGTTACAACATAATGTCTCAGTCTACACACTGTATATTACAGATGTACATTTGATTGTTGATATTATTACATTGATATTACTACACATTTACTTAACTGATGACATGAAGAAAATGTGTGTAAGTTTCTAGTATTTAATGGTTAAATCTTAACATGAGATGCATGTCAAACACAGGCTGTGTGGTTTCAAAATACAAATCAAAGAACAATTAAAGTCATTTATTTTAAATTTTACATTAATTGAGGTCAAGTGGTATTTAAAATGCTGTTTCTTAAAAAAAAAAAAAATATTAGAGATTTACCAATCAGAGTTTTGTGAACAAATTCTCGCTAATAATTTCAGAGGAGATTTTTCTCTTCTATGTCTATACTTTACTGCATTCATGAGGAATAATTAAATACTTATATTTGAAACATAAGATAAGTTGCTGTAAAACATGTTTTACTATTATTTTTGAAACAAATACAAAGTGATTATTGTCTGCTAAACATTTTAGCAACAGTACAGTTAGCATTTGAACCTGTAAAGGCAACACTCCCGAGACAATGTACCGTCATATTTTTACTGTGCAGTTTTGTGTACAGTCATATTTAATAACTTAGAATATGCATTCTGATGAGGCTTGTTTATTTGTCAAAAGTACCTTTTGAAAATAACCAACTTTTAAGCATGTATTAAACATTTCAGTATTAAAAATGTTTTTTATTGGTATGATTTAATATTCTAATCTTAAATGTCATGCTATAAGCAGTAAATAATCATAATTAGCAGAAATACAGGGTTTAAAATATCAGTCTGCGTGTAATTAATCTATATAATATGTTTCACTTAGTGAACTGAGTAACTGAAATCAGTTAACTTTTCAATAGTATTCTAATTAAATGAAAATGACTGTAGATGATAAGCTAAACTCTGAGAAAATCAAAAGGTTTCCAGCATTTCTAGATGTTCCATGACAGACAGATATCGAAAAAGATAAACAAGAGCAACTGTGCTGAAATAGGTTCTACCTTCCTGGCTTATGCTGAGGTCTCACTTCCTTTAAGAGAAGCAGCCTGAACAGCTGAAATGGTTCTGTAGATAATAATTTGCTTTTGATTATTTTCATACACCTTTTGAGCTTCCTTTAACTTCAGTTTTAAACAGCTTGAAGACATCTTCGTCTTTACTGAAGTTTTTTGCAATGTACCTACTGTTGCCAACTCCTTAATAAGGAAAGTAGGTATTTGCTATGCTAAAAGTGTTTAAATGACACCATAATCTAATTTGGATAATAGGTTGCATGCATGTAGTTGTAATTTATGCTGTTGGTGAGATAATGTTGTAAAAGTGATAATGTTTAAAAAACACCCTAAAATTTTATAGTTGTATCCCACCCAAATATCAGCAGTATCAGTCAGTGTTAACATTTCATATTCTATGTTGAAACTCAGCTTTTTTCTTCCTCTTTAGCACAGGAGGAACCACTGGCAGACAAGAGACTGTAAAGTTGTGTGCCATGTTAAAAATCAATGGCTTCCCTCTCTCCGGGATACGAAGAAGCGGGCCATCGCATCTCATCATCCTCATCGTCCGTCATCTGCTGTTGGCTCAGCCAGACAATGAGCCAAGCTGCCTGTTCATCTGTTGTCCACAAGATGTTGCATGTCCATGGAGAGGATGTTTCAGTTTCTCTCTCCTCTTCCAGTACAGATATATTTCCAGTGTTCCCAGAAAGAAGGCTCTGTTGAACTTCAGGGGAGTGAGAGACTAAGAAACAAAATGGAAAAAAGTTCAATCCAGTGCTCCAGTTCCTTCCATCACAGCTACTCAGTTGAGGCACTTTCTCTCACTTCCAGCAGAAACAAATGATGTCAGAGAGAAATAAGAAAAAGACACAGGAAACCCCCCCCCCCCCAGAAACCGACAGCTTACACAGATAACTTTAACCAACGTCATTGCTTTACATGAGGTTACAGAAACTTTGTCACGCTATGGGAAGTGTTGTGCAGAATGAATATACAATATATATATATATATATATATACATATATTATGATTCTGATTATTTATTGTGCATTTAGTTTGCTTTTCATAATTTGGTTGCACTAAAATATTTAGCACATATGATTCTCATTGCACCTGTAAAGTCTCATTCAGATTTACAAAGGCACTGTCTCCTGTCTTATGTAGAACATCATTCTTTGTTATTCCCTCCTGCATTTATTTTTATACCATATTTAAAGACACTTTTACTTACTTGTATTAATAAAGTTGATCCTCTACCTGTTAGTCTGGTCTTGTACTTTTATCCATGGAGTTTAGCTTTATCTTCTGGGGATCAATGTCCCTTCTGCTCTCTTTAGTGTACAATGCACTTGGTCAGCAAAAACAAGACTCCAGGAGCTTTGTTTATGCTTTGCACTTTTGCAGTCAAACACAAGAGGGCGATAAATTATTTCTTCATGAGTTAAGAATCTGACCATCTTCACAGATCAGTAAAAATACAGATTAATGTGAATTTGTCATGCGAAAGTGCCATCATCCTTCAGCCCGCTGAAAGGGGTTATTGTTCATACGTTAGCCCTCTGATGTTTTGCAGGGTCTGTTGATGTTTCAGCTCTTTGATGGCAGAAGTGACCGTCTGTGTTTCCACTGTCTGTGCCCGGCAGTCAGTTTAGCAAGAACCACAAAACAGACAAACATCTTTGTCTTGGCTGCATCAAGGAATGTGAACTGTGGCATTTTTCAAAGCACACTCTTCGTAGATTTGTAGATGTGCGTCCAATGATTTATGGACTGGAGGTTATGAGACTTAATGTGATGTGGTTTCACTGCCAATGGAAGGTTTGCAGAAGACCTTTGTTTCTTCTACTTGTATTGTCTTTGGTGGCAGAAATGTAATGGAGGATGGAAGAGTTAGACAATATGGTGTGTGTGTGTATGTATATATATATATATATATATATATATATATATATATATATATATATATATATATATATATATATATGTGTGTGTGTGTGTGTGTGTGTGTATATATATATATATATATATATATATATATATATATATATATATATATATATATATACACACACACACACACACAGACACACACACACACACACACATATATATATATATATATATATATATACACACACACACACACATATATATATACACACACATATACACACACTCACACCTTTTGCTCTTCTTCCTCCAACAGGTTTTCCTCACTCAACTCAGACTAGCTTCCCTGTTCTACCCATGCCTTTAAGGTAAGAGGGACAGTCATGTGTTGATTACTTGCAGTACATTTTCGACTGAAAAGTGTGCCACAATAAATTTAAAGGTTAAATAGTTTTATAACTCATCTCTTCTTCACACTTTTCCACAATCTTATACCAGCCGTTGCATTTGTGTTTCTTGGTGCTTACAATGATCTCTAAAAAACCTCTGAGGCCTTCACAGCACAGCTGTATTTGTAGTTAAGATCATTTATAAACACATGGTTACTTTTTTCTAAAAAAAGTGACCTGTAAAGTTTATTGATTCCTCTCATTTTTATCTTGGGTTATCCAAGTAAAGAATGCTGAATACTATTAGCACACACCTCATTCTTATTTTTTTATGTGAAAACCATGTGTCCTTTTCCTTCCAACTACATAATTATTCACTGATTTTTAAGGTGTATTTTTTCATAAAATTCCAATAAAATACACTGAAATTTCAAGTTGTAACATGATAAAGTTTAGGAGAGCTCAAGGGAAATAAACAGTTCCACATATCCTAATCCATAGCCATTTCTCTTTTGTAAGATTGTTATTCTTAGCTAAGATGTCCATTCAGCATCGACAAACTTGATTCATCTCGCACTAAGTGCTTGATAGATTAATTAGTCAGCCTGAAGTGGTTTAGCAAACAATCAACTTTTTCCCTTTGAAAACTGACTGGACTGGAGAAAAGACAGACTGGAGCACTGACAAAGACAGACAGATATTCATGAATTCAGTGAAATTTGGTTTGATTCCCACAATAAACATGGCCAATAGGAAATAACCCTCCCAGTTTTGAAAAAGGAGGTGGGGTGCAAGGGATTCAAACTAAGGCAGGCTTTACAGTGACTCAAACCCTCCCAAAGACTGAGTGCAGACAGTCTCCACAGCACTAAGAAGTGGGCTTACTGTGACTGAACTGCAGCTTTTCTCGCCAACCTAAAACCAAAAACAGAAGAAAACCGTAGCTCCACCGAAGAAGACAGATAAGGTGCAGCATACCTAGAACAATGGAAAACTAAGCCGGTTCAGCATTTTTTCCTTTATTTAGTGTGAAAGAAAAAGGTGCAAGGACAAGCTGGAGGATACTAGAGAATATATTACCATGGAAACCAAAAGCTGGAAGCGGACACAAGGACCACTGAAGGTGGATGGTCTCCCTTGAATGCATCAACACATCGCTATCCTGCAGCACACTGTGGTGAGAGGTAAATGGATCATATGTAATACTTTGCTATGGAGAACACATTTGTAAATGTAAATGTTAGGGGGTAAAGTAGCATGTGTACAACCAAATAAGACGACCTCCACCCCCAAAAAATCTTTTGAATAGTCACAGGTAGAAAATATTGGCAACTAAATTTCAAAGTAAAGTAAATTTGTATGCATAGGTTTTTCGTTTAATATGTCAATACTCAGATTTAATATTAATGAGGTGGCAATGCTTTCATTCGAAACTATTTTACAGAGCATAAGAGGACACAGCTACATCATACCTTCCAGTTTAAATGGGGAAAAGGGTTCTTCACTGAGCTCTGCTTTGACAATTCCCACGTGAATGTGAGACCGAGTGACTCACTGAGCCTCTTGGTGACTAAGCACAGAACCATGTAATTGGAACAGCACACATTCTGCAGTTATTCCATATTTCTGGTTTGACACCCACCAGGGCCACTCAGTGTAAAGAAAAAAAAAGTACACCTCTAAGGCACCGTAAGGTGTCCCTTGGATAAAAGTGTCAACTGAATTACTATAATTAGTGGCTGGAGGTTGCAGATAATTAGTGTTATGAGTGAGAGAATTAGAGAGTGATGACAGCAAGTTGTACTGTGTCTCTTAAAGAGATTAAAAGTCTTTTCCAGTGAGAAGGAAAGAAGAGAATGAGACATGATGATGAAAATAGCAAACTTGTGTTTTGCATGTCAGCCCCCCATTCTCTTTATCTCTTTGCTCGTTTGAACAGGTGTATATTTACATCATGTCTGGGTCCATGTTTAATCGTATGTGTGCTAACATGTATCTAAGCAAGTGTGTGAACATATTTTTGGGTGAATGTGTGTGTTCCTACGGTATGCGTGCGGTGAATGGTGGGGAGTTTGCTTTCTGATCCTGCTTACAGCTCCGGTGACTGCACCACCTTGTACAACTTGCTCTGATGTCAAAGAGGATTTAGCATGCAGACACATTGCTGTTTCTTTAGTGATAGAAAGCTTCTTTTTCAAGTCAGTTTTAAATGCATATTTGATAGAGATACCTGGAGAAGATATGACATTTTTTGCATGTCAAGAGGCTCCTTCAAAGGAAAAGCAAAGGCAAATGATTTAGATTATAGATTAGAGAGTAAATCTAATGTAATCCACTTGTGTTAACGTTTACAACATGAAGCAAATATGGTTTTGAAGAGCTAGTATAAACTCTGGCATGTAGAGGCTTGTAGGTTCATTACTCTCTGCAAACTCATGTCTTGAGGGCAACCATAAATGTAAGATTGAGAAATTATTTTAAATTCTCTTTGACATTCAAAAAGAGAGAATAGAGTTTATGGATAGTAATGTTATGCCATCAACATTATGTTTTATATATGGAGGATTCTTAAGGACTCTTGAACCAAAATAATTTTTTTTTTTTTTTTTTTTTTTTTTTAAACAGACGCACAAAACAGTCAGCAATAACTGAACATATTTTTTATAACTGTGTTCTAGCTTGTGGCTAATTATAGTATCTCGCCTTTGCTCTGTCTGAGAAATTGGAGCTTGGACCTTGGAATGACGAACCTTGAAATGACACAATTTGAGAGTGTTGTTGAAAATCAGAAAAATGGGTTTTAGAATAGAACAAAAAATAGTCTTTATTGTTACTATATTGGCAGACAGTGGGTGCTCCCACCAGGTAATTGAAAAGGCAACTTTCAATACATGGCAGCCATATTGAACATTGAACTCGGGTCTGGTCTGCATGCTCGGATTTTCTCAGCAGAAAGACTAACTTCAGGGGTACTCTTGTTGCTTCTGCAACTAGGAATCAGAAGATCCAGATTTCTAGGACAAACATTTATAGCACAGTTATATTTATTTTGTATGTCTAAATTTAGGATGTAGAAAAAAAAATGTGAGAGAGAAAGTGCACCCAAGGCATCTGAGAACACAGCCAATGAAAACCTTACTTTACTAGCATCAGCATGAAAATGTTCACTCAAGACAAAAGTTATGATGGCAAAGCCTACAGCACCAATTTGAGTTCATACATTGAACTTTTATATCATGAATTCTCTGAGGGGAAAAAAGGCGGGTAAGTTTTGTCTAAGTGCAGTATTTTGTAGGCCTAGCAAACCCATAACCTACATGGGGGATTTAAAAGTGCTCTATGGCAAGTGCAAGCTAATTCACCACAATGTAAAATGACTGCTTGTGACAAAAAAATAAAAAAAATAAAAAAATAAAAAATTTGATAGACATAATTTTTTCTTCAGTTTGACCAGGATTGTTACTCTAAATATTTATGGATATCAAAATTATCATTTCCCTAAGCTACTGTTATCAGAATACTTCATATCATGGAGTAACACAGTGATAGTACAAGTCTTACTTTTCTCCACGTAATCGCTACATGTTATACTTGTGCAGGTTTAACTGCATTGCAATACTATAGTACATTCAACATTTTCTCTGTAGAAAAAAAGTCTCTTTTTCGTCAGAAAAATAATCCATTCTATTGTTACGGTGAGAGATATTTGACAGTGCAGTTATAAATGCTACATGATCACCCATAAATGTTAGTGGCTTCCTGTTTTAGTGGGCATTATTCAAAAAGTTCAGTTTCAGAAAAGTGCTTTTTAAAATTCATTATCTGTTTTGAATGTGAAGGAAAAAGACAATTACAAATAACATCTGTTACATACTTTCAAGTTTTTTTTTTACATTTTTCTTGCTCTTAAACAATAACTGCCATTTAAGAACAAATTTAGTCATTGGCTATAGGAATACCTGTACTATCATGTTATCGCCAATTGCCCTCACTCTCCATTAAAATATTTGATATTTCTGAGGTGAAGCAGCCAGCTTTTATACTTGCCACTACTTAACTTTGTAAGCATTAGATCTGGGGTGAGAATCATTATTAAGATGGATTGTGATGAAAAATGGCATCCCTGAGCGCCTAAAGCGGCCTTCTGGCAATGTTGGAATTAGGCAAATTTACATAGCAAAGCCCTCCAAAAGAGCCTCCAACCACCAACTGTCAAGGAGCCAGCAGCCAAGTGTAGTTTGGGAAAATACAATCTGCAAACACAGATAATGACATGGTTCCTTTTTATGTAATTGGTTCAGGGTGAAAACATTTCATTTACCTCTCTATGCCACTTTTTTCCCTGTATTGTACATCCTGTGCATCTGTTTTAGTCTGTGTGAGACACCAAGCATGTGGTTAGACACTGGTGTATGTGGACGTTCGTGCATGTGTATGTGTGGCTAGCCATGAGTGATTGAGGTTTGTGCTGCACGGTGAATTAAATGCAGTTCTACTGTAATTAACTGCACTTACCAGTCTCTGTGTGAGACTTTCTGACGCACCAGTAATTGAGGCATCATGTTTTGTTTGTTTTAACCTGCCTTTGAAGAAATGCTGAGAAGACGTCACACATGGTTTAGAGGAAATACATCTGTGTGTACAAATTTGAAGACTTTGAAAAGCTTCTCTTTATTCTATGATGTACCATTCCAATATTTAGAATATTCATACATTCATTTGCCAAGCTGGAGACTGCAGTAGATAATTGGAAAAAAGAACCCATTGTTTTCCAGACATGCCTTCACTATGGCATTATCATGCCATTCTGAAAAATAAAACATAGCATGTTCCCACTCATGATAATAGTTGTTTTCAAAGAAGGTTTGTGTGGGGCTCAACAGCCTCTCTGGTATTTGTAATTTCATCAGAGGCTTGAATTTTGGAACCAAGGTCTGCCACAGTTCAGTGAAGCAAATCCAAAGAATTTGTGGTTCTGGTAAAACATAAAGCCATGTTTGTGCACAATATTAGCATTTAGTAGACGGAAAAGGTCCAGCTCAGTTTTGTCTGAAGATTAACACTCAAAACCACAGTCTCCTTCCGTCTCGAGTACCGCGCCATGATTATTGTCAAGGCGAAATGTAAAGGCAGACCGATTATGGAAAGGTGGGTCTTTCACTATCCATGGAGCCCAAGAGATGTCGGTTTTATTTCCCAGTGGATTGTCTATTTCAACACCCCCTCCCTCACTCCCCCATCATCTCATCCCTATGCATTCTATCCCCCACCCCTCAAACCACTAAACACCCCCACCCCCACCTCAGGGCTCCCACAAAGTCTCTGAATCCCAACCCCAAAACCTAAATTTGTTTTGCCACAGAGACTGATGAGAAAAGGTTGTCAGGGACTGTTGTATTCAGGATGAATTTGGGGGTAGAAAGGAAACTGAGTGGCTAACTGTACATTTCATCCATCATGCTCCTTGTATAGACATTTAGTCCAGTCAGTTCTTGATCTTTGCTGAAATAGACTTTGGATAGTTACCGAGTAACAGGGTACCTCTTTAAGAGGACAGGAAGAGAGAAAACTGAGTGAATGCAGATGCTGATCCCTGGGCAAGTGGTTCCTGCATTTAAAATGGCTGTCATCAGTAAAGAGGTTGATGGACCTTGTGTCAAATGAGACTTCAATATGGACGGTAGATCACTGCAGGAGAAACAGAGGTCAAAACTCCTGGATGCAGTAGGTGATGAAAATAGCCAGCGGGAGACTTTCCTCTTCAATTATTTGAACCTCTTGACTTGTGTGCAATGGTGTGGTATCTTAAGAAAAAAAAGTTAAGAATTTATGCAACATCTTTACAAGATGGGCAAACAGCTGCTGTCCAGCTTATATAAAATACTGATGTGACTGTGAGAGGCTTCCATACTCAAGCTGCAATTACTTGAAGAGCAAGGGCAAAACAAAAAAATCTTAAAAAACATAGTGGACTGTGATAAAGTAATTTGTTCCATGTCAGACTGAGGTGCAGGTCCAAGAAAGGAAGAAAGGCAAGCATACAAATTTGCACAGCAAAGAAGAGTCTGTGAGTAGCAGCAGCCGCCAATGTCCTTGAGGCAGTTTGGTTCCACATCAGAAATTCTGACTTGATGTCATGCAATGCTTGTCAAGAGCAACATCTGTTGAAAAGATGCTTGAGTGATGGTCAAAAATGTGCTGGCACAAATACTGACAGTGCGCACTCAGGCGGATACTCCATCCTGAATGGCAGAGAGATCATTTCTCCAGATCTGGCCCTAGTATGATACATAATGGCATTTATGGACACCATGGGTCACTCTCAGTTCAGGTTTCTCCATAGTATATCACCAAAGAGTAAAAAAAGAGTCGACTCCCAAAGGAGAATCGTACAATTCTTCAACTCTTCCCCTAATAACATGCAGATGGGCTTCTCTAATGCCTGTTTACATATCTGCGGCATAGTTCATGAGTAAAGTAAGCAAAGACCTAATTATTTTACTCAGCGACGGGACCAATAAAATCAACTTCCCCTTCTCGTTATGGGTGTTTAAGTGTATCCCTTGATGGTCGGGTTTTGTTTATTTTTGTAAGAGTTGCAGAGCCGAGAGGAAAGCAAATAGAAGTAATGACACAGAGATGCTGACAAATGGGGGCCCTGGTGATGGATTCATTTTCTGAATGATGCCTGCAGGGTTGGACTGCTAAAAGGTGGTTCACCTTCAATAGGCCAAACACACTTACACACTTACAGACATGTTTAGAAGTGTATGACTGCTTTAACTCATACTACTTTTCAAAGTTTAACCACAGCTTAAAGGAAAAGTTCTGATTTTTTTTTTTAGCAAGGCTCTGCTTGACAATTATAACTCTCAGTATCCTCATTTAAGCTGATGGTAAATAGACTAAACATCTATATAGGGCTTTCTTGGTCATGTGGAATACTCAGAACGCTTTTACACAAGAGCCACAGTCATTTAGCCACATTTAAAAACCTCCATGTAGTCATACACCAGTACTCAGAGCAGGCAACACAGGACTTAAAGCCTTGTCTATGGGCACATCAACATGTTGAGGGGAATAGAGTGGGGATAAACCCACAATTTTCTGATTCTGGGGGTCAAACCATCTTAAAACAATTCCAGTCTCAAACATGTCACAGCAATTAATGCAAACACTGCTTTGTGAACTAACATTTAATATTAATACATACTGCTACAGGAGATCTTTCCTGCCCACAGCTATCACCAGCTACAATACCTCTTTGAAGAATCTTGAATTAATATGAGTTACAACAATATTTAATTTCCTTTTTGGATCAATAAAATATTTTTGTATTTGAATTTAGTATTTTCATTGGGAAGTTATTTACCCATGAACAAATTTTTATTTTATACAGGTTAGTGAAGGCTGGATATGAGGCAACACCAATGATCTTATGTGAAACATGTTCTGACAGAATATGTACCTACCTAAAAGAAAAGTATATGATAGATAGATAGATAGATAGATAGATAGATAGATAGATAGATAGATAGATAGATAGATAGATAGATAGATAGATAGGCATATCTATCTATCTATCTATCTATCTATCTATCTATCTAACACAAACATGACATTGATTTACAGGTTCATAAAATAGCATTCACATAAACTCCTGTGACATTTTGAGACTGAGAGTTCTTTTTGGTCTTGGTATCTATTAGATACAGTTTGTAACCATGTTCATTTTATGGATTGTGGTTACCCTGAGCCATTCACTAAACTATATTGATCTGATTCTCTTTAGTTAATTAGGTGAGTGTTTTTGGTCAACACCAAATTGCATCTTTTTCTGTTACATTTCATTGTAAAATTTCTCCCTTTTGCAGAATGCTGTGGAGAATCACAATCCCCATCCTCCTTGCTGGGTTCTTCTGCATCACTGCAGAGACCAAAAAGCTCCGTCCCCAAGGCTCAATACCATCCCCACACAAGACTAAAGGAAACCTGTCTGCAGATCACCCCCACAGACTTTTGCAGCAGAAACCAGAAGTCCTTTCCTCAAGCCGAGAGGCCCTAGTTGTGACTGAGCGGCGTTACCTCCGAAGAGACTGGTGCAAGACCCAACCCCTTCGCCAGACAATCAGTGAAGAGGGTTGCCGCAGTCGCACTGTGGTCAACCGCTTCTGCTATGGCCAGTGCAACTCCTTCTACATCCCGCGGCATTTGGGTCCCAGTTTGGGTCATGGACAGAATCGAGGCCAAGCTTCAGGGTCTGGAAGAAAGGGCCACAATAAAGCCCAAGAGCCCTTCCAGTCCTGCTCTTTTTGCAGGCCTCATCGCATTACACAGCTCACAGTGCAGTTAGACTGCCCAGATCTGCAGCCCCCCTTCAGACACCGCAAGGTGCAGAGAGTCAAACAGTGTCGCTGCATGTCTGTGGATGTGACCAGTCATGGAAAACTGTGAAGAACTGCGTCAAAAGATTTTTTTGTTGTCATTACTTGCCAGAGTAAGGATGAGGAACTGTTCATCATTGTCAAGTTGTACTAAAAAAATGGCATGTCCAACAAAAACTAAACATAGAAAACCTGTATGATAAAGGCTCAACATTGAACTAATCAGAGATTTGCAGCCAAGATGTCTCATCACTTCAGTTCAGAAAGAATTTTTGTGCGTTAAAAGTTACATATTTTAAATAAAGATGACATCTGTTGAAAGGATACAAGCTTAAAAGACACAGGATGATCACACTGACCTTTGTATCCTAAAATGATATTTTCTGAACAGTGCAACCACTTTAAGTTTCTTTAATATGGGCTGTTTTATTGCAAATGAATTGACACTTACCTTGACAGTTTTTGACTTGTGTGCAGTCATACCATTACGTTCCATCATCTTGATAAATTGAAGCTGTATTGAGTTGATATAGAGAAACTTCGAGTGCCACAGCAATGGGTAGCGGCTTCAACTTGTTTGGACTCAAAACCTGGCTGTAAGTTGAGCAAAACATACTGCAGCTTGTGTAATGGTTGTGCAATGGAATATATACAGTATAATATTATATGTATGTGTGTAAGTATATTTGTTTAAAATATATTAAATCTATTTCATATAAAACAATTCCCTTTAGACTGCATGCAGTTGTGTATCGAAAGAGGACCATGTTAAATAATCACCAGATTCATGGCAAATTTATATAATTGGTTTTATTCAATAAATATTACTTTTTATGTTCAGTGTTATTTAAAACAATATTGGCATTGCTCATGAAAAAAGATCCAATTGCTTGCCTAATGTAAAGGAATTCACACTTTCACACAGCAGGAAAGGTACATTTCATGCATAGGACTGTACTTAAAATAAAGCATACTATTAAAGAAATGTTGTTTAACTGGAAAAAATAGAACTCATCAGATCACATCATGTGGATATGTGAGTTTAAATAACAAATGCAGTCAATAAGGTGGTGCTTTAAAACATTTAAGTCATCACCCATTTCTGAAACTTGTGTGAAATTGACTAAATCCAAACAACTTTAACTCATGTAAAGATTATTCTCTTTATGATTCATGTTATTTACACGAGATGTGTGTAAAAATAAGACTCATTTTACATTATTCATTTGCTACCTCCAACCATCAATAAGGCACCAATTTTCCATATAAAAATCTAAGATTTTGTGCTTTTCGCCAGATTGCACAAAAGTTGAAAAACAATTATACCAAAGTTTCAAAAATAGATACAGTTTGAAAATAATTCTAAAAGGCCAGTGTTCTGTGAACATTTTATGGCTAAAATGACTATCTTCAGATTTTTGTTTGGCTGAAGACTAACTTTCTCTATTAAGTCCACCTGGATTCAAGAACAGACCAAGTAGGTAAAAATAAATCCATTTTAACATTCTAAACTATGCCAGATTGTGCTTGTGCTAAAAGCTCGGAGACGATTATCCATTTTCCGCTTCAGATCTTCTTACCCAGCTTTGCTTTCTGTGAAATACAAAAATAGGTCGGGGTTGTTTACACCTAATAGCCTTCACATTTCATATGCAGACAGACAGGCATTTGTAAGTAGTAACGTTTCTCAGGTGAGAGGATGGAAAGAAACAGCAGAAAGGTAAAAAAAAAAAAAAAAAAAAAAAAAAAGGAAATAGCGTACTATTCCAGTTGCGTTTTTAGTTGTCACGTTATACGTGGCCTTCTGCCTGGCTTGTTTGAAGCTCTCCTCTGCCTTTTTCACCCTGAAAGAGACCAGCAGCGATGACTGAGTTACAGAAACATCAATTCAAATTCAGCCTGTAGTTGTGGTATTTAAAGTAATGAATGTGCTTTGTCAAGAGGTCAGCCCTAGTCTGTTTTGATTTACTGTTTATTGCCCCATGTAATGAGAATGTAATAAGCTCTAAAAAGATATTATTAGTATGTTGGCATTGAGAAAGTATAGCAAGTTATGGGCATCACAGCTTTACCATCAGATGTCTGGTCTTTCCTCAAGTATGTGCTGGCACAACAAAACAGCATAACACTGCATAGGTAAGGATACAGTCCCCTCTAAAAGTATTGGAACAGCAAGGCAAATTCCTTTGTTTTTGTTGTACATTGAAGACATTTGGGTTTAGGATCAAAATATGAGCATGAGACAAGAGTTCAGAATGTCAGTTTTTATTTCCTGGTATTTACATGTAGATGTGTTAAACAACTCAGGACATACCACCGTTTGTTTGAACCCAACCATTTGTCAAATGAGCAAATCTAGAACATGTGACTAACAGGTGTTTCTTGTTGACCAGGTGTTGCATTTGATATTGATTGTTCAAACATTAAATAGCTCTGCATAACTAGTCTACTTTTTGCCCTGTGTTTAAACCCATAAAGTGGGTATTTCTTGTTAAAGAGGTTAAACCGACATAAGGACCAGAGAGCTGTCTATGGAAGAAAAGCAAGGACAACAATTTGGAATGTCCTGAATAAGAACGAAACTACTGGTGTACTGAGCAACAGACGTCAAACAGGTCAACCAAGGAAAACAGTAGTTGATGACAGAAATTTTGGGAGAGCTGTGAAGAAAAACCCCAAAACATCAGTAAGTGACATCACCAACAATCTCCACAGTGCAAGGGTGGAGGTATCCCAATCCACTGTTCAAAGATGACTGCGAGAAATATAGAGGCCATATCCAAAGATGCAAACCACTCATCAGTAATAAGAATCGATAGACCAGATTGAATTTACGTAGCAATGCATCCAAACTAATCGAGAGGAATTTTATCATGCAGCAGGACAATGACCAAAAACACACTGCCAACAAAACAAAAGACTTCATCAGGGGAAAAAAGTAGAAGGTTTTAGACTGGCCAAGTCAATCACCTGACCTTAACCCAAGAGCATGTATTTCACCTCCTGAAGAGGAGACTAAAGGAAGAAACCTCCCGAAACAAACAAGAACTGAAAGAAGCTGCGGTAAAAGCCTGGAATAGCATCATGATGAAGAATGAAACAGTTTAGTGATGTCGATGGTTAGCAGGCTTGAGACAGTCATTGCCAGCAAGGGTTATGGCATCAAATATTAAATGTTATTCACTTTAAGATTATTTGTTCCTTTACTTTTGCTCACCTAAAAATGCTGTGGTGTAATACAAAAAACTGTGATATATCCTAATTTGTTTAACACATCTACATGTAAATACCAGGAAATAAAAGCTGACATTCTGAACTCTTGTCTCATACTCATCTTTTGATCTTAAACCCAAATGTCTTCAATGTACAACAAAAACAAGGGCATTTGCCATGCTGTTCCAATACTTTTAGAGGGGATTGTATGTTATTCTTTGGGAATGTAAAAAAGGAAACCAGCAGAATGAGAACTGGGATGATAGCCTGTGGCAAAGAGCAAAAAGTTAATGCTTTCAAATTCGTTTTTATCCTTTCCTTCTGAACAAGCAGCCCCCCGTGTCATTTGACTCCTTTTTAAAATATGTTATCACAATTCAATCTTTATTAAGAATAATGGACCAATTTACTGTTTGTTGACATAAGCAACATCATCTTTATATTCATCAAACAACCGAAGGCTAACTGGAAGGTGCGTGAGTGCATTTGTTTTGGAGTGACGGTAATGATTTGGGTCATTTACGCTCTTTACTCCTCATGAATTTGAATGAATCTGATATGATCTTTAGTCAGCACGAAATGGGCTGCAAGTTATTAATGCCATAACTGAAGTCAGGGAGAACACCTAAAGTACCACAATTTTTGAATCTATAATGATGGTCCAAGAATTAATCATGGCCATTAGGTTTATATTTCCTTTCAGGAAAAATAGCATTTTTCCAGTGTCTTGCAAAAGTACTCATATGACTTTTGTGCATTTTGTCATATACAACCACAAACTATGCATATTTTATGAAGATTTTATGTGAACTCTATGTTATGGTCTAATCTGACCAGAGCGCCTTCTTCCACACGTTTGGGATGCTCCTTACATCAACTGTTAGCAAGTACTACTTCCTATTCCCTTTTCTCAACCACAGCTTTCTTCTTGCTCTTTCTTCAAGGCTAGATCTGTTTGAATACATGACCACAAGTCATACTGTCAAATGATTTTCCCACCTGAGCTGTGCATCTCATCTAGTGTTACAATGAGCTTCTTGGCCTGCCAGTTTAGGTGGATGGCCATGTATTGGTAGGTTGTAAGTTGGAAAATATTCAGATGAACAGAAGGGCTTGCAGGCTGCAGGACTCAAATGGGATTGCTTAAAATGTTACCATGGTGCCAAAAAACAAGATACAATAAATATGCCAAAATTTGAGTCACACCTTGTGCAAACCATTCTCTTCATCTGGATACTTTATTGCGTTATGACTGAGGACCTGCCACTACAGAAGGGTATTGCTGTCATGGAGGAAAATAAATTTTCGAACACTGTCACGTTATAACATGATAATTAGATTGTACAAATCTGATACTTATATTTTATAAATGTGATAATATATTGTACAAAAGTGATACTTATAGTCTACAACCATGATAAGTATATTATATAAACATAATAATTATATTGTACAAACATTATCATTTCTTCCAGATGGTGGCGGTAGTATACTTTTAGGCTGCATTGACAGACTCAACTGTAGGAAGAAGTTGGCTTAGCAGCTTTATTTAATATCCATGTGATGAGAAATAAATGGCTAATAAAAATATGGATAACCCTTTGGGAGATGGGCACCAGCCCCTCTCGTGACCCTGCAAGGATAAGTGTGCAAGATAATGGATGGATGGATGGATGGATGGATGGATGGATGGCCCTTTTTTCCTATTCCTACGGAAACCACGTCCTCGGTGAAACTGATGCATCCCATAACTCTCTTACTGGTCAATTAGGAAGACCTCCACATCTAGAGGTTGAAACTGATTTTTCCTTCTGTGCAGTCCTATTCTGTTTAGGATCCTTCTCAGAGTGCGCATACTAAATGATTTCATCAGCAAAATTAGTATCTCGCTGTGTCTTAGACCAAGAATGATGTAAAACTTGACCAACTCCCATTAGCCATTGTACTAGGCTTTATTATGCATGCACTAAAAGCATACTACTGCCACCTTCTGGATGAAATTATGACGTTTATACAATATACTTATCACGTTTGTACAACATATTTAACATATTTGTACAATATAATTATCACTTTTATACAACATAACTATTATATTATGCAATATACTTATGCTTGTACAATGTAATTATCACAATTGTACAATATATGATCACGTTTGTACAATATATTATCACGTTTGTACAATATAATTATCATGTTATAACATGATAAATGTTCAAAAATGTATTTTCCTCTGTGACAGCAGCACGTTTCCATAGTTCACCTTTGTTGAAGATGGCAATGTGTGTATCAGGACTAAGTGTTCTCTTGGGTGATACTCTTTCAAATTTCAAATGAATTAACCAGAGTTCTGAGACATGCTGACAGATTGGGATATTGCATTATAATCTAACCCAGCTTTAAAAGTCCCCACAATTTTATTTCTGATCTGTCAATTGTGTTCCTTGGTATATTATGGTGCTGTTTATTCATCAGTGTTCTCCATTAAATTGTGAAACCTTCATAAAACTATTTAGACTGAGAAGTAATTGTGTACAGTGTTTTTCTACTACTTAGGTGAGTTTTGAAGGCAGTTTGTTGCACTACATTTTATTTTTCAGGGTAAAGGTGGCTTAATACAAAACTTTGCCACACTTTGCAGATTTTTATTTGTAAAAATAATTTTAAATATCTGATTCAAAAGTAGGTGGTACTTTGTGTCTATCACATAAAATACCAATAGAATACCTAATAATTTGTCATTGTACAGCAACAAAATTGTTTAATGGGTATGATGATATTTAATGGGTTTTGCAAGGCACCGTTTCAGCTAAAATGTCACATTCTAAAATTTTCTCACCGTTCCTGTAATAACAGCTTATTTTGTTTCTTCCACTGTTCCTTAAAATCTGAAGAAAACTCATGCCAAATGGAGAAGAATGTGTTGGGTGAGACATCTTTCTCTCCTGCCTTGGGTTTTATCGAGAAGGACACACTCAACTCCAAAAAGCTGAGGACAAAAGAGCAAAAATATTACTTCAAGGCTTAAGTATTACAACAGTATATTACAGAAACTTGTACTTAGTATTGTGAAATCTGGCAGAACAGCACAAATATGCAAAGCATAAAAGTTGATCTTAGAATAATGTGGTTTAACAGACATTTGATAGCAGAATGAAGAGAAGGTTAAAACCCATGACTGTGGATTTTAGACTCGAAAAGCCAATTTATGCCAACACAGTCATGTCAAACCCAGTGTCCATGACTGAAACAGAACTTGTTCACAATTGTTATGAATGTACTTTGCCTTCTGCACTATTAGCTTTCTGCATCCAAATCTGTAATACTGTAATTGGAAAAGTAAAAGTGTATAACAATGAGAAAAAGACACATCTACTAAAAGAAAACATGTATATACAAGTGGATGACACATGTTCAAATGTTAAATGTGGCAGCCATTTGCAGTGGATCAATATAACAGACAGGTTGGCCTGTCTTTGTTTGGAGTGTGCTATAGGAACACATTCCTAGCCAGCAGAAACAGAAGCCTGGAGCCACGGCTGTCTACTCTTGCTCTGGTTAGATAAACAACACAGACAACGCATAGGGGGCCTCAAGTCTGCTGAAGGCCTGGCAGGATGGCCTGCACCTTCCACGCAGGAAGCATAAACATCGAAAAGCAGGTTTATAGATCTCTGATGTATTAAAAATTGCATTTACAATTGTACTGAATATCGTTGCTCATTAGTTTTGTAATTTACAGCTATGTCAAATGTTTAACAGTTGAGAAAACACCAAATGTAATCCAGTGAAGTAAAAAAAAAAAAAAAAAAATCTACCCTTTTATAAAGTTACCATAGGTAAATGTTGGAAAAAAATAGAGTCTTACATCTTCTGGGTGTCTGCTAGCTGCTTTTCCTGTGTTTCCAGTTCAGTCTTGGCTGTAGAGTTTAAAACAAATACATTAGATCACTCAAGTCTGAAAAAATAACACAAAGCTTCATTTATTGTTCAATATATACATAAAAAATTCAAGATGTCAGTATTTAACTCAGCTGTCACTTCAGGTTCAAACGGTGTGCCACCAGATTAAGCATAAGAATGCCATGACTATTGCACAACTGATGAATGGCAGATGAGAGAACAACAGGTTCTTTGTGAAGCATTACTTCAAATGGAGACAGGTGACTGCATGTTCATGCCAGAGAATGTTTCTGATAATGATAAAACAGCAGCAGCTATGTTCAAAAGCACTACAGTATAAACCCAGGTCAGTATTAATCAGATTTTACATTCATGGGTTGAAAAGCTCACCCAGGCCATCCTTCTTTGCTCATGTAGGGCCACTAATGGAAGAGCTGGACCTTAAATTGTCAGATGATTAAATACTATCCATGTGGTCCAAAATACTTTCAACATGTTATTTGAGAGATCTATATTTCTGACACAAATATAAATTTTGCTGTTATGGAGGACATATTCTAAAATTCTATGTTGAAGAAAATTCCTAACCAACTCTTTGATCCATAGTTAAAGATTTGATTGATGGAAATCTAGGGGTAGGGATGTGAGGGTTTTATAATCCTAAGAGCTAGTTTTTTGTGATGTATTAATAAGGTGTTTGGCCCTGGTCTAAGGGCCCATCTGAGCAATCATACTGGGGCCAGGCCTGGGAAAGAGGCTTGCTGGAAAGCATGTGGTCAGACAGTGCATAAACCAAACAAACTGCATGGGACCACCCTCCTGTAGACACAACATCTGAAGGAGGTGTTGTAAGGATTTGTGGCTTTGTGGATTCACCAAGGGGGGCTAGAATCTGTCTGCACCAAGTGGGCTTGCTTGAAACACTCAAATGCTTAAATGTCAAGATTTCTATATTTTCAGAGAGATTTTTTTTTTACATTTGAGTTGGGAAAGTAATTCAACTGTTTGCTCTTGTTCTTCCAGTGGAATTTCAGAGAATCCTCACTTCTTACAGTCTTCCAGGTCTTGTAGCTGAACTACTACCATCTCTGTTGCTCTGAGGAGACTACAATGCACATGAGCTCAGCTGAACTACCAGTGGTATGTCAGATCAGATGGTGGGGTACTATTCTAAATACATACAGTGCATCCAAGAGTCCAGTGGTAGTGTGCTTCAAATGCCTTGCAGAGGCCCCATTCCAAGAGATCTTAAACTCCTACCTCTGGCAGACCTTCTCTGGTTTACCAAAGGAGACTGAGACAATAGCTCCAAGTGGGTCATGTTTATTGTGTGTGGCTGTACAGTGATTGGTGGCAGTTGTAAGCATAACCTTTGAGACCAGTGGTAGGACGCTAGGGTGTAGAGTTCTGTCATAGTTGATGAGAGTAAAAAAGAAAATAGCTACATTGTGGAGCAGAAATGCAACTGACAAGAAAAATGAAAAGCACATTCCTCTTTTTAGCATCCTTGAGAAAGTCTATTCTGGGCTATGAAGGACGGACTAACTGATAGCTGAACCTCAGATTTAGGATAAGCAATGTGGTTTCTATTTTTATTGGAATGTGGAACACATGATCAGTCCTTAACCTTTTCACAGACACTGAAATGTATGCAGGGGATTATACCAGTGCTGGTGTTTTGTGGCCTTCTAAAAGGCTTACAATTATGACTTTGTAAGTGGGAGGGTGATTTGGGAGTAGAGGTTTTAGGGCCACTTTGCTATGAGATATTTGCTGCCAGTTAAACCAGAACTGGAGCTTGATTTGCATCTGTAAAAAGTCAGATTTGTCTCCAAAAAGAGCTGGGCTTACACCAGGGCAGCCCTTTGTTGCCAGTTCTGTTCATAATTTTCCGAACATAAATTTAAGGCAAGAACAAGGAGTGGAAGGTTAAGAAGAGGCCTCAGAGCAGACTCAGGACTTACTGAAGATAATATTTCTTACTGAAGCCAGAGAGAGTGAGATTTGAGTATTACTGCCAAGAGTACTGCCTAAACTTGGATAAGTGGTTAAAACAGATGGGTGCTTAATTCAACTGTATCTTACAATTATGTCCCTGGATGCTACTTAATTAATAGATTCTAAGTGACTGAATAAAATTAATGTTGATTCTTGTACAATTAGCAAAAATTTGGCTCCCTCAAATGAACATTTTAAAAGATTTTACTAACAGTGCCTTGAAAAAGTATTCAAAGCCTTTGAACTTTTCCAGATTTTGTCAGACTTTTAGGCTTGCATATTTTTGGGGGATTTTATTTGATAGACCAATAAAAATAGCGCATAATTGTGAAACAGAAGAAAAATTATATAGTTCTCACAACCTTTCACAGAATCAAATCCAATAAGTGTGGCATCTGCTTTCAACCCCCTTCACTCTGATACCCCCAATAAAATGTAGTGCAACCAATTGCCTTTTGAAGTTACTTAATCACTAGAGTCAATAGATCAATAGAGTTCACTGTATATTCTAATCTTAGTATAAATACAGTTGTTCCAAGAAGGCCTTAGATGTTTGTTAGAAAACATTAGTACACAAAAAACTTCATGAATACCAAGGAATGCGCCAGACAGGTCACATTATAAAATAGCGTCATATGGTTTTGAACATTCAATGGAGCATTGTTCAATCCCTCTTCTGAAGATGGAAAAGGTATGGTACAACTAGAAATGTAACAAGACACCCTCCACCTAAACTGATGGGCCAGCCAATAGAGCATCAATTGGAGAAGCAGTCAAGGGGTCCTTTGTAACTCTGGAGGAGCTGCAGACATCCATGGCTCCAGTGAAATCATTTGTGGACGGATGATCTATTAGTCATCCACTCCAGAAATCTGGACCTTATGGAGAAATAGCAAGAAGGGATTGTTTAAAGGCCATTAGAAATCCTGTTTTCAGTTTTTACAAACCAATGCCAAGGACAGCAAGCATGTGGGATCAAGTGCTCTTGTCTGAACATCCAAAAAGCTAAGTATCATAGAACACTACTAACAGTGCACGTGCTGCTGTATCCCCTCAGTTAAATATGGTGATGGCAGCAATAGATTGTAGGGATGTTTTTTCTTTTGTAGTTGTTTTTGGGTTTTTCCCAGGTGGGCCAGGTAGGCTGGTCAGAGCTAATGGGAGAATGGATGGATCTAAATACAGGGCTATTCTGGGAGAAAACCTGTTAAAGGCTATAAAAGACTCAAGACTGAGTTGAGGTTCACCTTCCAGCAGGACAAGAATACCAAGGAATGTCCACATCTTAAAATAGCCCACTCAAATACCAGATCTAAATCCAATTGAGAATCTGTGATAAGACTTAAAAATTACTTCACTGGTAAACATGCTCTGCTTTGTGTTGATCTATCATGTAAAATATAATCAAAACAAATGTTGTTCACAAATGAGGGGAAAAAGGGAGCTGGAGATCGATAAGCAGATTGGTGCTTTGTCTACAGTGATGTGGGCACTGTACCAGTCTGTCATGGTGAAGAGAGAGCTAAGTCAAAAAGCGAAGCTCTCATTTTAATGGCCTACCCTCATCTATGGTCCTGAGCTTTGGGTCATGACTGAAAAAACAAGACTACGGATACAAGCGGCCGAAATGTGTTTCCTCCACAGGGTGACTTGGCTCTCCCTTAGAGATAGGGTGAGAAGCTCGGTCATCCAGGAGGGACTCAGAGTAGAACTGTTGCTTCTCCACATCGAGAGGAGCCAGCTGAGGTGGCTCAGGCATCTGGTTAGGATGCCTCCTGGACGCCTCCCTGGTGAGGTCTTCCTGGCATGTCCCACCAGGAGGAAACCCAGAGGAAGACCCAGGACATGCTGGGGGGACTTTGTTTCTCACCTGGCCTGGGAATGCCTTGGGATTCCCCCAGAGGAGCTGGCCCAAGTGGCTAGGGAGAGGGAAGTCTGAGTCTTCCTGTTTAGGCTGCTGCCCCCATGGCCTGACTCCGGATAAGTGGAAGAAAATGGACGGACGGACGGAAATGATTGAAAGATGTTGAAGTTGGTTACTCCAGCATGAAAAAAATGTGGAAAAGGCATGAATACTTTTGCAAGCCACCACATACTGTAGATAACAAATAGACCAACTTTACTGTCCTCTTACATGAAATGATTCATTTTATCTGAGCAATATCCTCATCCATCACTATTTGGACTGACAACTATTAGCAAGTCTACAACTCATCTGACAATAATGAGGAATGAAACCTTAGAGTGTTGGTTTTGATGTTGATTTACGCATATTAATTTAGGTTATAGCTGGTTGAAATGGAGTGACACCTTTACGTCAGTCTTACTACTAGTCTTTACATCCATCAGAAACAGATTATCACATGGCTGGCACTCTCGTGCGAGTCATATTGACTGCATCAAAGACCAGCATGCATGAGAATTTGTGAAGTGAGCGGAGAAAATCAAGCTAGACCAAACAGCCAAGCTCCAACAAGTCCGCTCCCACTGTTATTCTGCGGTTAGTTTCATGGTCAGAAAATAAACAAAAGTGGTTTAAACTGTGGAGCCAGAAACAGTTTAACCTCAGGCTCTTTAGAAATTACAGAAATAACAAAAATAAGACATTTAGCTGATGCTTTTTTCCCCCCTCCACCACTGCAATGGAGGGACTCAAAGAATCCCGGCTGGAGGGCTCTGATACACACATCCATGCTGTAGTGCTTACATTCTGCTCTCAGGGGAAAAACCTCATCATTTGCATCAAAGAGAGTTATCCCAAATTTCTCTCGAACATACAGTGAAGAAACACGAAAAGAAATGGGATGGAGATGGAAAAAAGTAGGCTGCTTTCATTTGCAGACTTCCTTTAAAATGGACATTGAACATTACTGCTGAATAACATATGCTATGTATTATTCTCTCATTTAAATACAAAAGAAGTGGAAGAGCAGATTGTAAGTCAGGCCTTCAGGAAGGCTGGCCACAGTAAGCTCAATATATTCAGGGTCAACGCGAGGGCTACATAAAGAATGTCAATTGGCTTGTTATGTTAAATCAAGCATTAAATGTTAGGTCTTACCCATTTGATGTAGATTAAAATACCCTGACATTGTTTAACGTGCTTGATATTTTGGATAAAAGCCTCATTTTGTCTGCTTGGCATCTTGCAGATGTGACATGCAAACACTGAATGTGAATTGTGTCAAAGAATATTTAGACATAATGTACTTGTAGTGCCATTAACTGAGAATCGCTTCTGCTGTTTAAATTACCACAAAGCTTTTTGTCCTATGGCAATGCCATATTGAAAGTTGACTTTTGTGTGGCATATCTGTATAACTCTGGCACAGATTATAGAGGTTTAACAGAACATCCACTCACAAGATGAAACATGTTGGGCCTATTAAAGATATGGGATTTTAAAAAAAATTTGGGGGGAGGGGGAAACAAATAACCCAAATTAAGATTTGTTTTATTAGATTATGAACTGTGTTTTACAGAATTTGTAACAAGTGTGAAATAATTCAATTCAAGTTTTACCACTAATGTGTTGCCATTTTGGTTGCTTCTCACAACCCGACAACCTAACATTTGATTGACAGACTAAACGTTTCATAAATCTCAAACTGTGCTTGAAAGAATCCATATCAAATGCAATTCAGACTAAAAAAAAAATACTCTGTGAAACTGAAAAATTGAAAGGAAGCTACAAACCGCTGGAGGTTCTGGTATTAGTTCTGGCCTAAGGAAGCACTTTCTCCATTTTTTAAAGTGCTGTTCACAATACTGTGTTCAAAAGAACATGATGAGAGTTTTTATGTCACAAATGGAATAAAGATTCCATACATCTAAAAATGCTTAATTTCATGTTTGACCAGTCTTAGTATTTTTGATTTTAAACTACAGCTGATCAAACAGATTTGTTTTAACTTCGTGCTGAGTGTGTGTTCGAAGCAGCATTAGGTTCCTTCCTTGATGAATTTTGATAGATCCTGGTCTCTGCAGATGGAGGACAATTAACACAGTCACTGCTATAGTTATGCTTGCCCATTTTTCTTGCTTCTAACAGATCAACCTTAAAGACAAAATGTTCACTTTTTGCCCAATATATCCCTGGCTTTACTTGCTAGTAAAAGACTGACAAGCGAAAGACCACATTATTTGGTCATAATGTCTCTTTGATCTAAGCATGTAAAATATTACTATGTTTATATTTACTGATACATTATAACAATCAGTACCCAAGCTCTGATTTGCCCCCAAAGGACACAAATGGTTCCAGGATATTTTCAACAAGCTGTTAGCATGTCTGAAAGAAACACAAACTGTTTGAGGTTAAATGCATTTGTTCTCTTGCTGGAATGCTGCTGTGAAAACCAGACTTCTGAAGGTCCAATGTGACCCATACCTAGGTTTTATCTGGAAAGGTCTTGATGTTTTCTTTACACCCTTAAAAACACAACATTTCCATCAAAGTGAATAGTTCTTGAGGTAAATACATTGTCCTTTTGCCAAATGAATGCCACATCTTTGAGTTCAAATAACTCATCTGGCCAGAAAACTGTTTACCAAAAAGCATTCTTCTCTGTCAATGCAACCTTTTTATGAAGGTTAATTGAATTCTTGTTTGTTTGTCCTTGTCATTTAACCCTTTCTGCTGACTAAGGAAAGAATATCTGCAATGCAGCCTTTTCAATGGAATGTCTATGCCCTACTGTTTCTTTTGTCAGTAATGGATAAAATATGGTAAAAATCAAACTTTGAATTAAGGTGTTTATACAGATGACATGCTTGTCTTGGTATCTTTGGAAATGTTTTTTTTTTTTTTTTTTTTTTTTTTTAGGTTTTCTTTAGTAATTGTCAGTTGATGTTAAAATAGACTCACCTTGTGTTAAAAAGTCATCCATTTTGTTTTTGAAGGGTTGGAGGTTTTCTTCAGAGGAAACTTTGCAAACTTTCTCAGTTTCACCCAAGCAAGCTGAAACAACAAGACATGGTTGCAATCAGAAGGTAATAATTATTGTGGAAAAACAACATCCCATCCAGTAGTGGTAAGGTAACTGCAAATCCTTGTCATACTTCAGCCAAACTGTGTTTTCTTCTATACATTTCTGCTGAATAAGTGGATGCAAAATTACAATGACTCTCAATGACTATTAGGAAACATTTAGAAACTAGGTAGGTCTGAACCCATAAAGAAACCTATCATCAAGTTCTATCTGCAACCATAACAGGTTCTCAAACTCAGCTCAACACTCAAGAGGCCACAAGTTAAGTGAACAGGGATGCTGGGATTGGGAAATTTATAGACCATATGGTTAGTCAGCCAAAAAAACCCCCCAGCTCTTTCTCTCTACTGGATTATTTGTGAGTATAATAAAGTCCTCCCAGAGCCATTTCTAACAATCAACACCCCCAATGGAAACTGCATTTAAAATCAGTGTCTGTTACAGCACTCATCTGATTTTGCTAGGTAATGAAGTTTGCAGGTATATCATAACATGATGTACTTTTGGATGGTCAGCATTTGCCACTGGGGTTGAAAGTCAACCTCTCCTAAGACGAACTCCATCTATAGACACTGCTGGTTTATCAGGTTAGACAATCTTTATGGCAGAGGAAAAAACAATATTTGGAAAAACTTTTCTGAGAAATTGATTTAGCAGCAAAGATACATAAACAGTAAATATGAAAAAGTACTGTTTGGGGAATTGTTGATTAGGCTGCAAGCACACAAGTACAAACTCATCCATGCAGACAAAAAAACAGTTAATTTTAATCACCAGCAAACAGTTAAGGCCTTGGAAAGTGTTTTGCATACAGAATTTCTTAAAAGACAGTGAGGAAAATGCTTTCCAAAGTCGGTGTCACATATCAAGCGTAAGCCATACCTTTTCTTTGATCCAACAGAACACTTGGTTTGGAAGAGTTGGTATTTACGGTTGAAACCAGAAGTTTACATACACTGAACAAAAAGACACGTTTTTTTCCTCACTGTCTGAAGTTGAATCAGACCAAACTTCTCTTGTTTTAGGTCAGTCAGAATTACATAAATTATTTATATTTGTTAAAAGTCAGAAAACAGAGCGAGAACATTTTTTAGAAATTTTTTTGTAAATTTCTTTGAAATCAAAAGTTTACATACATTTGGTCAGTGTCTGGGATAATTGTCTTTTAAACTATATGACTTGGATTGAACCTTTTGGGTTTCCTTCCACAAGCTTATCATAATAGTTTGCTGGAGTTCTGGTCCAATACTCCTGACAGAACTGGTGGAACTGAGTTAGGTTTCTAGGATGCCTTGCTCTCTCCCACTTTTTCAGATCTACCCACAACTTCTCCATAGGATTGAGATCAGGACTTTGTTATCCTTAAGCCACTTTGGTTGTATGCTTAAGGTCTTTGACCATTTGGAAAACCAATCTGTACAGATGAGTTTCTAGTTAACTCGTCTGTACACAAGCTTTACCCTTCTAGACTGATGTCATTAGATGTTGCTTCAGTTTTTCTGCATAATGTTCTTTCCTCATGATGCCATCTATTTTATGAAGTGCACCAGTTCCACCTGCAGTGAAACAGTCCCATACTTCACAGTTAGTATGCTACAGGCATACCCCATTTTACCTCCAAATGTAGCTTTGGTCATTATAGCCAAGCGGTTACAGTGTAGTTTCATCAGACCACAGGACATGGCTCCAAAAATGAAGGTCTTTGTCCCTGTGTGCATTTGGAAACTGCAATCTGGCATTTTATGTTTCTTTTGAAGCAAAGGCTTCTTCCTCGCTGAAAGGTCTTTCAGCCAGTGTCAGTACAGGACATGTTTCACTGTGGATAAAGACACTGTCTTACCAGCTTCAGCAGCATCTTCACAAGGACTTTGGCTTTTGCTCTGGGATTGATCTGCACATTTTGGAACAAAATACGTTCATCTCTGGGACACAGAACCCATCTCTTTCCTGACCAGTATGATGACTGGATATTCCCATCATGTCTATAGTTGTGTATAATTGTTTGAACAGATGAATGAGGCACCTTAAAGCCGATTATTATAAAACAAATGTAGTTGAAAAGGAACTTATTAAAAGACATTTCACCAACTATTTGTGGGGTTGTATGCAGAAAGTTGAACCTACATTGTTGCATGCATTGTTGCTTAGAAAATCCACATCAAAATTAAATACTCAGCACAGTTGTGTATTAATTATAACATTTTAAAAAAGATTTGTTCAAATGTATAATTTAAATCTCAAAACTAGTATGAAAATCTTTCCCATGATGTGTATGTGAATTTCTCACTGGAAGTGTCTTTTATATTCATAAACCAATTCATAGAGGCTGTCATTTCCAAAAATGATCTTTGACAGTTTGATTTTGAACATTTTCCGATGAAGTAGAAGATTATCAGCATTGCTTGGGTAGCTACTTTAGGTCTGCTGGGTTGTCACGCAGGGTTCTTGATTTATTGGTCTCATTGTGGAGAATCTCAGCATGAAGTCTTGAAAAATACTATTAACTATTTCTGTTACTCTCTTACTGCATTATCATTCATTTAAAATTTCAAACAAACCATGAGAGAACACCTAATGAGAGACTACATGAGTCATCTATGAAATCCAATTTTTATATAGCTGAATATGTTCATTAAGAGGACCTCTAACTAATGTCACTTATGAGTGAAGACCAGACTAGGAGCAGTCTTATGCTCAAAAACTACCTGGAAACTAACTGAGACAGTCTTTGAAATAGTGGTGAACAATCTCTTTCTCTTCACAGCCACATTCAGCTCTTCAAGTACAGCTGATAAAAAAAAGGGTGAACAGGTAAAGAAAGTTGCCTGGCCACAACGAGAACCTTCATATATTCTCAACTTGGACTTCAGGAAGACGGTAAAGGCATGCCAGGTCTGACAGAGGTATATCTAAAAAGTCACATCTGTTTCTAGTTAACTCGTCTGTACGACAAACAGATGCTTTCTCTCTGTTGATCTTCGTCTTCAGTCCATATATAACCATAGCTGGAAAAGTTTGGAAAATGATTATTCATTTTGCAAGAAATTTCCCAAATATGTACCTCAGATGATTTTAAAATAAGATTTAAGAGGTAATAAATTTAAAGACCAATGCAATAGCAACATAATTTGATTGTTTAGTAACACCCAAAGTTATCAATTTTGTAAACTTTCAGTAAATTTACACTTTAAAATTGATGGATATGTTGGAAAAAAAAAGAAGAGATGCAATGTAGGTTAATGGCAGAACCATTTAAATCTTTCTTCAGCTTGCGTAGATCTCTCTCAAAATCCTCAAACTTCATTTGGGAGGCTTGAAAAAGGTCCTGGGGCTCAGGCAGAGGGTAGAGGCATGTCTCTTTGCCAGCATCCTGAGAGATGACAACACACATACATGCACAAAAAATACATATGATGCAAAACACACACCACTGTGTCACAGTCAATCTTCCTCAAGGAGAGGAGGGCCTCTCCATCCTAACATGCAAACGCAAGATTTAAATAAATGCCGTCAGAGACTGACAGAGACTTATCAGCAATTTTTAATGTTTTAGAAAAAAATGGACTGAAAGTGCTATAAAAAGTGAACATCATGCTTAATGCAGAAACTATGTGTCATTTCTCACTAACCAACTTTCTAAAAGGCCATTACAAGAGCTACAACCATGTCACGCAGGTTGTTTTTGGCAGGCTGAATTACTGAGTTCATCTCATCTGGAGCAGCAAATTATTTATGCTAACACTTCTTTGAAAGCAGTGCCAGGGAGCCAACTGAAGATTTGAATAAAGCCAGAAGAAAGCAGAACATAAGCCAGAGATGAAGAGGGAAAGGCAGAAAAAAAAAGTCATATGAGAATAACAAAAAGAGAGATTTGTCTCTGCTGCAAATGAGAAAGGGGAAAATAAATAATTTGATAAAGGATAAGCCATGGTATCCTCTGGCAAGAGAGGAAATGAAAAGAGAGCTCTGGAAGGATTTCTAAGCAAATCAGACTAAAACATAGGAGTGATTCAAATAAACAGGAACCAAAACATACCTCATCAAAGTGCTTCAGATAGTAAGCAACAATGTAAGACAAAAGGCTTGTGGAGTTATCCTAAAAAAGGAAAAGAAAGAAAAACATTAAAATAAATAAACCAACATCTTTTATTTATTAATTTGAAGCAGCATGTTTTAATTTGTGCTGACATAAAAATGAAGAGCGATCTAAGAAGCTGGTAATAAATCAAGACAATAGAAGAGCAATACAACAAAACACAATTGTGCCGGACTAGTCTTCATAACTCAGAGTTAGTGGAAAGTTACAGTACTTGCTCGTTCCACCGCTACATATATGCACGGCACTCTTTCCTTTTATGGGATTTTTAAGGACACACTGAGTGTGTTGTGATACCGATTCGGTTGTAAATAGAGAGACCTAAAGTCTAAATTCTTAATAGCTATGTTTGAGGGCTGTGAGGGTCTTTCAAACCCAAAAATTAGAATTAAAAATATGATGATGTATGCAACAATTGTAAAATGAAATTGTGGATTAATAAAACAGTAGTTTATAATGTTAAATTGGGCATTAAGGTAGAGGATCTTTGGGTGGATGTAAAAATTTCAAATCTGATCATTCAAATGTGCTTACACATTTTAAATTTATACATATAAATTCCTTTGTCTTTAAATCAGTAACACACACTCACACTGCTTTTAACATCCTTCAGTTTTGGCAGGATGTCCAAGGTGAAGCCATCAGCCTGTCCTCGAGACCGATTACCTCCGTTCATGAAGTTGCCAAATGCCAGCACAAGGCCAAGCACCTGCAACACACTCTCACTACTTTGAAGAGTCTGTGGTAAAGCAGAAGAAACGAAGCTCAGGCAGATAAGCATGTGTAGAGCTTTTCAAAAGCATTCATAAACTTTTTCACATTTGTCACATTAAAACCAGACACAAAGTACTGCATATTTTTGTGGGAAGAAAATTGATGAATGACTTTCAATTATTTTATTATTATTTTTTTTTTAGAAATAAAAGATCTCAAAAATTGTGACATGCATTTGTATATTCTCTCCCGAGTCAGTGGTTATATTTGCGTGCTGTAATTATAGCCATTTTACCGTATGTCTCTACCAGTATTGCACATTTAGAGAAGTATATTTTGCCTCATGCTTTGATCTAAATAGTTTGTTGTCCTTCTGAAAAGACCCTTGCTCCACTCTCAAGTTTTAAGTCACTAATGCCTTGTTTCCACTGAGTGGTATGACATGGGTTGGCATGGTTTGATATGCTATTTTGTCTAATGCGTCACATTTGTCATCGCACTAGTATGACGTCACATTAGGTGTTTTTGTTTAACCCCCACTGCCTAGTGAGAGTCTAACCCATCCATCTTTTCTTACCAGCTTTTCTGTCTCTGCAGAAAAAAAAATCCCCAACGTCCCTGCAGCAGGATGCTACCACCTCTATGTTTCACAATGAGATGGTGTGTTCAGGGTCATATGCAGAGTTAGTTTTCCAACTAATATATTCTTTTAAAACAAGTTCAATTTTATCTACCTCCCCTGAATTGTGGATCTCTGCTGCTCCTCCAGAGTTAGCATGATCCTTTTTGTTGCTTCTCTGAATTAATGTTCTTCTTGCCCAGCCTGTCATTATGCAGACCTCTAAGTGTTGGTTGGTAAGCCGTTATGCCACTCTTTCTATTTCTGGATAGTGGTTTAAACAGTGCTCCTTGACATGTTCTAAGCTTGGGATACTGTTTTATAATCAAACTTTGCTTTAAACCTATTCACAACTTAATTCCTGACATGTCTGCTAAAAAGAAATCTCTGAGTGAGCCCTTCACCGAACAGTTGTAGTTATATTACATACAGGCAGACTAATTCCTGAGGGGTGACTGCTGTGAGCAATTATTTCCACTAGATTTTAATTAAGGGGCCTGATTACAAATGCATGACAGTATACTTTTTGTAATACAGCTTTAAAGACCATGTATTATTTTTCTTCGACTTCACCATTATACTATGCTTTGTGTTGGTTTATCACATAATAGCCCCCAAAAAAATGAATCAAAGTTTGGGGTTGTAACAAGACAAAATCTAAAAAAAGTTCAAGGGTTGTGAATAGTTTTTTAATGCTAAGTGTAACAAAATCAAGAAAGGAAAAGGCCAACAGTTCACCTTGCATACTCGTTGCAGGATTTCAATTTTACGCAAAATTGAAGTGATACACTCATGAAAAGTTGACTGAAACAGGATGCAGAATACCCGTTGGGAGAAATTGGGGATTTGTGATAACTGGAATAGAAATCTGAAGAAGAGGAAAGATGAATTAAATTAACATCATTATAATTCATGTGTGGAATTTAGTTCCTGAAATTTTATTCTTACTGTTCTGGCTTGTCCAGTGGCTTTGCATCATCCTTATCTTGGCTGGATTTCATGTGTTTTTTAATGGAATCAATCTCATCATTCTGAGCCCTCTGTCAAGGAAAAGTGAAATGAAAAATGTATACCATTAAAATAGGTAAAACATGATGCTTTCTTTAATGTAGATTAAACTTAAATGAGATTCAACAAAATTAAGTGATCATTAAAAAAATAAAACCTCAAAAGCTGAACTCAGACCCAGATTTTGAAAAGCATAAACATAAAATATTAGTAACAAGTTGTAAATATCCATAGAAAACAGACCTTTAGAAAGCCTCAAAATGTCCTAAAAGTGCTATATTTTATGATTGTTCTTAAGGAATATTTTATTTTCTTCAAAGATTTAAGGTTTTTATTACAAACCTATTGATAATCTGCACACAACCTTTCAAATCCAGTTTTTCTTTCTCCACAGGTTCACCTTCTAGTTTCTTCCTCTTGATGTGGACAAAATAAATCTAAACCATAAAAGAAGTCTCTAATTTACCTTTTTAAGATGAACTGAACCACATACCAGTCTATACAATACAAGTTTCACAAATGCCAGAGTTTCCTTCAGCTCGACTGCATTCCTGACCATTATCCTGCAGCCAGGCACTGGACCACAGTTTAACTCAAGGTGGTTTTAAAAAAGCAGGCAGAAATGCGCCATCATTTCACAAGAAGCAAAGACAATAGATGTTAATGTTTTTCAAGCAGATGGGCAAAACACTAAAACCATCATCAGTAAGAAAACATAAACTCTAAGTCTCCTAAAGTTGATCAACCCCCGGTCTGATTCTCAGCACTTTGGTTTCTCTAACCGCCCCTCCTGTCTTTCTCCATTTTTCCCCTTCTCTGGAGTTTGGCCCCGGCATGGATCCTTGGAAAACATCAAACACCAGCATCAAACGCACTTAAAGCCCGATTAGTATTCTGCACACCGCTGCCTTGTGTCGGTGAGGGCAGGCTCTTCTTGAGATGTTTTCAAGTGTAAATATATTTAACACAAAGCAGATCCTTTTCAAAGGGCAGCGGCATAGTCCAGCAGTGTTTGGTGTAATTGGGGACAAGTAGGCATTAGTGTGTGATCCTTGAATTGCTAGGGCATGTTGGAGCAGTTGTTAGCATGAGAAATACAGTCCCATGTGGAATATCCAATGCAAACTAGAGTAGGATGACATTTGTAATGCCAGAATCCTAGTAGCCAAGTTGTATTCATTAACCAGGTTTCTGGTAAAAGGCTAAACCGATTCAGTCATAGTTCAAGTCACTCAACTTTCAAAATTGAGATTTTTGAAATTTATGAACAACCTCTTGGTGACAAATCGCATCATATAATAAAGACACATCAAAGTGCCGTCAGAGATGATTGTAATTCAATTTTATTCAATAATAGCACTAATTGCTCAGAAAAATTGTTAAAACTGTTCAAAAATATTTATTTTATTCTGCTGTTTATTGCACCCTCACTTTATTAAAAAAAAAAAACAAAAAAAAACAAAAAAAAAACAAAAAAAAAACACCCATGTTCTGAAATCCCTGGTTCTTCCCTTTCCTTTCAACAGTTTTCAGTTCAGATTTTGCAACTCTGCAGCCAACAAAAATGTGAATATAGACATTATGATTTTCTCATTCAACTTAATTCCTCACAATGTGCCTAGGGGAAAGATTACATTAGTAACTTCTGGTATGACGATGGCTGCATAGCAATTTGTGTTTGTATGTAGTAGCCTGTATATTTGAAGTCTAGTTTGCAGTTTAGCTAAATGTCTTCCTTTTTTGTCTGTTGTGATAATCACACACTTATGGACATGTCCTTTCAAAGCTTGAGCATGCCCAAAAGAGCCTACATGTTGAGTGATTTGTGGCTGCAACTTTTCCTCAGACATAGCTTAACCTGTGGCTTCAGCCGCTGAATCTTTAACATGTACCCCATAGGAATTTGAAATTTTCCTGCTGTCAGTGGATTACAGTTGGGTACCAACAGATGAGGAATCAAGATATATATGGTCATCTAAATTTAAAGAAAGCACAAAAAAAAAAAAAAAACTGCTGGTGTGTTTCTTTTCCAAGTAAACAAACTTCCACAGAAAAAAGACAACCTTATCCTACCTTGTGCAGGGGCTATGACCGAACACCAAAGCTAATGATTTATTAGAAAATGGCATCATGGTCTTTCCATCCCTGACTGCCTCAAAATGGTCAAATACACAACTGACATGCTCTTTGCAATTTAAAAACAAAGAAAACACCAGATTAATTCTTCTATTAATTTTTTTTTCTTTTTTTTTACTAGAAAAAGCATTTGAATATGCTAAAATACATAATCAGAGTCCATTTCTTCAGGACATCTCTTCAATCCTTGAAAGATGAAGGCACTGGTACAACATTTATGATGTAAAAGTTGATGTTCACATGTTTTGTTTTGTTTTTATTCCATACTTGTTCTATACAACAGGACAAAAAACAACAACATTTGATTTATGAGTTAAAACATTTTGGATATGTAGACCTGAAATATTTGAATATAAATATCTGAATTTCAGATGCCAAATTTGAGCATCTCTGTGTGTCATGTTTAAAAACATGATCATTTGTAGTCTTGTTTCATAGGATTCTGGGAATCTAACTGACCTCAGTGACATTTAGGCAATGCAAGCTAAAAAAAGGCCTCCTAACCCACACTGATATAAGAGAAAAGAGACTAGCGTTCCACCATCACTGACCTGTTTTGAATGGTGGTGGCCTTCTTCACACAATATAAGTGTCTGTAATCTGTGGCTGGCAGACTGAGGGACTCTGCCCTGCCTCCATTGCATTGCATTTCTATCTGTGAGTGCAGAATGCAATGTGTGCACATTTGTGTGGTTCAACTTGTTTGTTTGTGAGGATGTTTGTGAGAATGAGGGTAAAGAAAAGGAGTGAGGGAGAGTAGCTTGTGATCTAGCTCCTAGCGCAGCGAGTGAGGGTGTAACCATTAGGAGCCCCTCGCATTCCTCAAGACAGGCTGACTGTGCTGCCAACTGTGGTTTAGGGGGCTGGAGACCCACAGACAGGATGGAGTCTTGCAATACAAAAGAGAAACAATTTGGCTCCTCAACTCAATAACACAGCCTCAGGCCATACAGGGGGAAAGGAGAGAGAGAGGGGGCTTGAAGTCTGAGGGTGAACGGAGAGGTTGGAAGACTTTTGATCCTAAGTTATGACACATTGGTTCATGACTACAGCTCGTCTCAAGCCACAGTCTCATTCCCATGATCAGCATTATTAATATGCCTCTGGCGGCCAAAGGTCCAGGCCTCTTCTGTGTAGTGGTGCCAAAAATCCCTTTGCAGGAATTTCACAGCATCTTAAACATGCTTTCCATTGAAATGTGGAAAATATGCTCATTTTCATCTTCCATAATTTACTGACCTGACTTTAAAGGGGTCCTGAACTGTTTCATCTGGGCAGGGGAGACTGATGAATATGTATTTACTCTATTAAAAAAACAAAAAGAGACCCTTCATGCCCAATACGGAGATATATTAAGATGTACTGAAGAACAGCTTAGTAATTCACCGCTAATATTATAAAATCCAGAGTGGACATCATGTTTGGCAATACTTTTCTATTTTCTAAACCTTTCTTACTCTTCAAGCTGTGATACAAAGTCTTTGGTTTTATTCATTTTTCTTTCACAAGGGTGTTACAAATGTTGAGTCATTTTCCTCCAACATGTAGAAAACACGTTTAATATGTAAAAGCACTGATTTTCTTCCAGCACAGACCTACACATGAGTGACAGTCTAGCCAAACAGCTCACATACCAGTATGGCTTGTGGTTTGCCTGTTTGTTTTTCTGTCTAATACATACTTCCTTTGTTCGCCCCTTTCAAGTTGAACATGGAATAAGAGCTCCACTGAGGGAAATATGTTCAGTGATGGGGCATCTCTGACAACGGAAATCCCATTTTATATTACAGGAGTATGATATAAAATGCATTTTACTTCCCCACATTAAAATTTTTATCATCCATCCCTCCATCCATTCTCTTCTACTTTTTGAAGTGTAGGGTAGGATAGGAAAACCTAGAAAATCCTTACATCAATGAGACTCTCCAGCTTATTCTAAGGGACCCCAATTTGTCATCAAGCCAAAGGGGATCTAAAGTTCTTCCAGTGAGTTTTGAGTCTACCAACAGTAAGAGTTGGTTGTGTCACTTCCATAGGAAAATACCCAGGAAGGATCCTGATCATATTCCCAAACCGCCTTAACTGATTATTTTCCATGTGGAGGAGCAGCAACTTTACTCCAAGGTTCCCGCCCCAGATGATGGCGCTTCTACCTCTTTTATAAGGCTTAACCCAGCCACCCTACAGAGGAAGCTAATTGGAAACTGCTTGTATCAAGGATCTGGTACCATGTCATGATCCAAATCTCGTGACCTCAGCTGATATACAGATGAACACATAAAAAGAGCTTTTCTTTCTGTTCTTTCTTAAGCACATAGTATTAGAATGTCCAAATAGGTTTTAAAAGCAACCCTGGTATTGAAAGTCTCCACAAAATTCTCAAGATCCTAAAAGGTACAGTGACTTTGGACTTGATGAAATCCCATGACTTCAGACTGGACACTTATATCATCAACAGTGACTTGTGACTTCACTTGGAAATGAATCTTCTGACTTAGGCCCCATCCACATGGAAACAAGATTAGGTGCATCAGCAAATATATTTTGTAAGTTAGGCTGTGCGTCCACATGAATTCGGCATTTGGTTTGGGAGACCAGAAACGATTATTTTTGAGAACAGTTCCGAGAGTGGATACATTTCAAAACGCCGGTTTCATGTTTCAACGTGTACATGCAACACAGGACCATCTCTCTCTGTGTACCCCGGCTCACTCTCACAAATAATAAACATGGCTGTTTGGTGTTTTTTGTGTCGTTCTCTGGCTGTGTTACTGCGCCACAGATTAGCCAGGCATACCTACAACACCATTTTCTGCGGTGCTGCATCATGTGTGGATTTTTTTCTTAATCGTTTCTCCATGTGGACGGGGTCTTAAGCACTTGAAAAAGTATGTTCCTATTACATTTCTTGAGTCTACAAACATCAAACATTACAAACTTCCAAACAGGTAACACTAACCACATAAAATTTCTGAATCCAACAAAACATACAGTGAAGTTGCAAAGAAGCTTGTGATGTTAAAAAGCAGGATTTTGAGAGAAGTTATGTCTAAAGGTAATTTTATTTGATTGCACAAATTACAAAGCAGTGATTTGAATTTTTTTTTTTTTTTTTTTTTTTTTTTTTTTTACAGTACTCGTGTGGGTGAAAACAACGTACAGAGAGGTAACTTCTAATTTCCTTCAACATTTGATTGTACACAAAGAATGACAAATCAAGGCAAATGATTTATGTCTGTTAATGTTGTGAATTTTAAGACGATATAATTTTTTGCTTGATTTGGTATGGTATTTGGCATGGAGGCTGAAAAGTAATTTTGGATACATAAGAGTGCTCCATGTTCTTGTTCTCTGAATAAGAAGAAAGAGCTAAAATCATCTAATTAAAGTGGCACCTTCATTTGTTTTGTCCAACAACCAATGCAAACTTTAAAATTGTATATTTTGGGAAAAAAAAGTTACTATAAAGCAATTGCCAGAAATTGTTCTGTATCAAATAAGGAAACAGTCCAAAGAAAATTAGTCAAGTAAACAATAATTTAAAATGTATGCTTATAATACCTAGTAGGTAGCTCCAAGCATCTAAAATTCCAGCAAGAATCTTTTGTTTTTTTTATTTCAGATTTTTACTTGAATTTAGGAGAACACACATTGCCACATACATTGCCATTTTAAATGAACAGTCCTACAAAAAAAAAAAAAACAAACAAAAAAAAAAAAAAACCTTTTTAACCGTGTCCTGTTTGGATTTATAGCAATCAGAATTGCTATACCAAAAAGAAGACTGGCAGTTTTACCTTCACAAATGAAGCATTACGCCTTTTGCTATAATGATCCAATTGATGCATGTTTGGGGAAAAAAAAAAAAAACTAAACAAAAAGCAACTTTATCAGAATTTGCTTTGGGTTTGTTTCAATTTCAACAGCCAAGGAGATGAAAATAAAAGGGAAAGGAAAGAAAAAATAACCCTCAATGAAAGGCATAATCACAGTCAAGTAGGGGAAGAGCAAAATGGTCTTAATTGCTTTATTGTGTCACTATTTTATTGTGAATGGCAGTGTGGATTGTTCCACTTTCTGCTTGGCATGCCAAAAAATATGTTTGGTAAATTATATTAATTATATTTTGGTAAATTATATTAAAATTATTATATAATTATAATTATATTTTGGTAAATTAAATTAATGTGTTTTTTAAACCATTATTACTCTGTAATTGGCTTGCATGTTTGGTCAATTTAACTATTTAAGACTTGAAATTGAAAGGGTAGCACTGCAAAATTTACATGGAACTACCATTTGAATTGCATTAAAGCTGTAGTATTTAACTCTTATAAAAAAAAAAAATAGGTTTTTTACATATTTGTTAAAACTGTAACTATGTCATGACAGTTTGTTATGAGACAGATAATCTGTGAAAAAACCTGAGCTCGTCCACCTCCTCCCAGTGTTACTATTACCATTTGCAGAAATGTACTGCTCCCAGTCAAAAACAGCCAATCAGAGCCAGGTGGGGGGTCTTGGCGTTGTCACTCATGGTCGTGCATTCACTGCTCAATCTGCTAATGGCGGAGAAACAATTTACCATTACAGGATAACTGTTTATCTGCCGTCATGCTAATTAGCCTGAGCATTCATGACAGGCTCTTAGGTTGGGAAGAAGCTGTAGCATAGCAGAGAGCAAGGGGGAGGGTGTGAGCAGTGTGTACACAAGCATGAGTGACAGTGCCAAGACCCTCCTCCTGGCTCTGATTGGTTGTTTCGGATCGAGCGGTGTATTTCTGCAGACAGCACTGGGAGAAGGCAGGAGTGCTCAATTTTTTCACAGATTATCTGCCTCATATTATACTGTCACGACATAGAGACATTTCTAACAAACATTTATTTATTTATTTATTTATTTATTTTTTTTTAATTTTTTTTACAAAAGTTACGTACTGCAGCTTTAAGTAGGAAGACTGAAAATCTAGTTGTGACTAAGCAAGCTACTAAATATTTTCCCACCTCTGCATAAATCACATCATCAATTTTCGGTTCGCAACTTCTTATACAATTTTTCTGCTATTTCAACCATTCCACTTCTACAATGTTCTGCTCATTCAGAACATGCAGGCCATGTCTTTTGGTATCGATATGTTCTACGATTTATGAAATATTCTGCTTTTAGTGATCATTTTGGGCCCCATTCAAATGAATGGAACATCCCATAAATTCTACTAAAAACTTTGCGCTCATTCACAACTAACTACTTCCACATACTTTAAGTCAGAAACACCATTCAAAGTTCATAATGTAGTCATGCCCTTTGGCTACTACTGTATGATTCAGCTTTATCATATGTTTTACGGATTTCATAAAATACCTCTTCAAGTTTTTGCTCACATTATGCTCATCTGTCAGAAAAAAACAACAAACATGGGTTGCTCTGGTCGCTAAGCAATTAAGCTACAGTGGCCCACTCTGAGAATTCTGAGGCTTCCCAAACAAATGTTCTTACTCGCTCATATTTCACTCTTTCTACACACATTATACACCAAAACCAAGGTTTCTTAGTTGAGAATCAGAAAATGTGAACATCATTGATGTAACATTTACATATTTATAGCAAATTGCCCAAAAGCAACCAGTAATCTGCTCTCTGCCTCTCTCTGCCTGCCTGCCTCAAGTTGATTAGACTGACAACCTAGCTGTGAATGCGTAGCTGAGGAAGAGAAGGACTTTTGTATTGCTTGTGTTGGAGATCCCGCTTGTGGCTGAACTGGGAATAATGTACGTAATGTGACGTATCAGTGTAGTGAGTGACTTTAAACACTGCAACAGCTTGAAGGGGCAGCAAAGAGCTACCACTTCTGGCAGGATTAAGCACTAGTATACATATCATGGCCCTCTACTGTAGTGTTAAGGAACACATTTAGAGAAAGTTACTGTAAAGTTAACTAGCTCATCAGTACTATTCATTACTCTGTGACCTATGATTATAAGGATACTAAAAGCTGTTTTCTGTTCCAACTTTATAAAAATGTAATTTTAAAGTATTACAACTCTAGTTTTAAGCCTTACTCTGCATTTGTTTGGGGGTGTTCTTACTTTTAGGTTTGTCTGCTATTTTTTGTTTTCTTGGATCTGCTACAGACAGCTGTGAGAGCACATTGTGCCTCATGCTACTGTGTTGTGGGTATGTTTTAAACAGACTTATCTGTAATGGTTTTTTTGTTCTTTTTAAAGTGATTGCATGGTAAAATAAGCTGTTGATGCACTGTTTTACCCTTCTGGGGAATATCAATATTTTCTGATTAGGTTCAATTAAGCAGGAGCTCTAAGTTTGGTATTCTCATTGTCTGCTGTTTTGCAATAGTTGACTGACTTAAATGCTGTGTTGGCAAAATTTTATTTTTCTTGTCATTTAGGTTAATTCCACATGAAGACAGAATAAAGTTCCTTGTAAGGAGCCTGTCTGGTAATCCTAAATATTGTATGTTCAAACTATGTCTTTAACAGAGTGCCAAACTGACTTTGTGTGCTGAATAAAATAAATTAAATATTTGTCATTTTTGTCTTGATATGTTTATATGACTTTTGTGCTAACATTAAGTCATATCAATATCAATGATTTGATTGGTCACAATTTATACCAGCCTAATGTGAACAATACAGACGTGATTATTTTAGGGTTAAAAAAAGAAGTCTTATAGACAGAGTAGGAACAATTAATAGCAATCACAGACTCAGACCAGAATTTAATTTAGCCGATCATGTAACTTAAGAGAATAAAGTGTTTTATAAAATATGGCAAAAAGATATTGAACAGGTTCGGTTGTATAATGAAGCTGAAGCTCATTCAAAAATGCTGCTGAAAAAGGCTTCACATCAGTCATTTTTGCCCTGTTTTCTGTTTAACCTAAAAAGGATTATTGATGCTGTATACAAGGCAGTATTTATAAGTAAAGCTTTATATTGCACCTTTTAAAGAAATAAATCCCATGTTTTACAAGAACCAACAATTAAGGAAAAAGACGATTTAAAGCCATTAGCCAGCTTTTACTTTTTAATAGTCCATTGGTCTCTGATCCAAAGGAAGATTGTCCCAGAAACTGGGGGTAAGGGTAAACCTATGCTAAAATTAGCAAATTTTGATATGAAGGCTAAACCCTAGCATTTAAATGCACAATGTATTGATGTCATGCATAGTGACATCTTATTTAATACCTTTTTAGCTAATTTTGACCTAAAAGTAAAAGTTTCTAAACTGGAATGAATTAATGTTGGCCAACATACTAGCTTTAGTCAACCTGCCACAATTATCAGTTTAGTTAAAATTTGCGTTTTAGACTATTTTAGCTGACAAGCTATAGTTTCCATACTAGATGGAGTGTATTGTTAATATCCTAGTGCTAGCCCTCTTGCTAATGTTAGCATTTTCGCAAAGATTTGCTTTTCATGTAATTTTAGCTGATACAATGCCATGTGAATATTACATGACTTAATTTACTTAGTCAACATACAAGTGATGCCATGAGGGCTAAAGTTATAATTTTAGCTAAAATTATTATCTTAATCATATTTGAAAAGCTACTAAATTTAAAATCAGTCAATACGTTAGTGATAGTCAACATTCTATTGACAGCATTTCTGCAAACATTAGCTTTTTATCTTACTTCTTCTAGTGTGATAACAGCAATGTATAATTTAAGGTTATGAAAGATGGTAGTAACCCACAACCAATAGCATTGTATCTATAAACACTTCAGCTAATTTCAGTATATACGCTACCTTCATTGCACTAGATTAGCAAAAAAAAAAAAAAAAAAAATTTCTTACTGTTTATATTCAACATGTGAACTTAGTTTTAAGAACGTTTTCCTTTGTAAGAAGAGTGATAGTAAGAAGAGAGACTGTTTAGCTCTTTGTACTGCGTCTGCTTATTACATTTCTGCAAGTTTTCTGCAGTTGATTTCAAATACTTCAGCAAGTTTCAGCAAAAACAGTCAGTTTACAGCATTCACACTGCATTTTCACAGCAAATGCAAATGTTGATTTTTGTCATACATTTTAGCTGGAAGATATGTGTATGCAGCTCACCGAGTACTTACATTTTCATAAAGTGCTTGCAGAGTCTCCAGATCAACAATAGTGTTGTCCATATTTAGGACAGCTATGGACACAAGGGTGACATGGTTAGTGTTAATACTAACACTGAAGCATGTCTTGACATTTCTTTACCTTTAAAGAACACAATTAGCAAGTCAGAAATCACAGCAAGACAAACAGAGCCCCTCTTTCATAAGCAACAGATTAAAACGGTTTGTTTGACATAAACCACAAAACAAGACTGAACGCTTTCTCAGATCTAAAATTCCTGCTTCCCAAGGCCTAAAGGTACCAGAGAACAAGAGTAAAATTACCCCATATCACATGCCATGAGTTGAGATTAGCAAAGTTATCAGTTCTCATCAGGACAGCATGTGAGAAGCCACATGCTGTACATACGAAGGACTTAGAAATCTGTCAAAGACACAAAGATCTGTGTTTGAACTTCTGTGTTTGAATTCCTTGTGTCGCCTTTTTGTCTCGGCGCAAGGACCTGGCGCCCGCAAGCATTAATCCTTTGAAAGTAAATGTTTAAAGACAAACAGAGCCAGAGATCTGTGGTGTCGAGGCTGGGGTGTTGCCGTACACACAATCACCAAGTGAAGCAGTCAACACCTAGATGTGCATGTTCATCATGCAGTAGGTGCTGAAATTATTCATATTGTTTTGATCTGTTGATTTGCTGCTGAGGAGCAGGAGGGGACTCAAGAGTCAGGCCCTTGGAGTAAGAGAGTGAGTATGACGGGGGAAGATTTTATGAGCATTTGAAAGCAGTTTTAAAAGAGAGGAAGAAAAACAAAAGAGAAATTAGAAAAACAAAACACACATTGGCTCTTTACCAGAGCCAGATTTAGGATGTTGTGGGCCCGAAGGGTAGCCGGTTTTGGTTCTACCCATGGATTTTACCGTCGATGTATATTTAACTATTGATAAACTTCAAGGTTTTCAGACCTTGCCCATATCAAAACAGCTTCTCTAAAACAATGTTTGTCTTTTGTAAACAGTTCTCTATAAATCTAACACAGCACTGATCCAAAAGGTTTAAATAAGTATGCTAGGCCTGTATGTGGCAATGTAATGCAGGACCTAAAATAGAACAAAAACAAAGGAGGAGGCTTGGTTATCAGACCAAGGGTCTCATTTGTAAAGGATTGCATATCATTCACACTAAAAGTGTAGGTATGTCCAAAAGGCAAAAATGGCATACGCCAAATAAAAATAAATAAATAAATAAATAAATAAAATTCAGATTTATAAAACCATGTGTCCGCACCAGCACGCAATTTTCCTTCATAAATCACAGCTGTACTTCAAAGTTTGCGCATAAGATCCCGCCTCAGGTTCCGCCCTTGACTCGCACCCACATTCAACCATAAGAGGTCAATGCAAAGCAGCTCATGAATGTCAGTGTTCATTTAAATAAGTCAGCGGATCAACGTTATTTCATGATTAACAGGGGAAAAGAGGGGAAAAAAACAATTTCTCCAAGGCAGAAAGTGATGCGATTGATGTGGAGAGTTGAAAGCATAATTTTTGATAGCCACAGTGACATGAAATAAAGTTTATAAACCGCCACAGGCATTTTAGGAGCCACGCTCCACAATTGAGCGCTCACGGGTGTGAGAGATAAAGTGTGCCTCCTAAACGCTCTGGGTGTTTTGAAGCGGGGTTAGGAGCATGTGTCTGTGTGGGGGGTTATATTTCCACAGAGTAGGATAATCTGATGTATCAACGGGTCATGTTAACAATGCCATCCAGGACGGCAGGCATTATTGCGCTTAGCACTGGCTGTGACAGAATTATGGTGTTCCTTAAAGTGACTTCAGGCAGAGGGTTAATTGATTTTCGATTAATTCAAACACATACCTGTCTAACACCTGTAATTGGACAGGGATGATGAGGTCCCGGCGGGTCGGTCTCTCCAATATTGGACCCAGTTCAGCACATGGATCCAAGAGCAATGCTCCAGTGAGTCTAAAACGGCTTATAAGCGAATCATCACAGGCCAGAAGATCTTGGTGATCCCAGAAAACGCGTTCCCTCCTGATTCTGCCATTTAGAACGTCTTCCAGCATTACGCACGGGTGTCACAACGCTATTTAGATGTTTACAGCAATCACTGTGAATGCTTCACAGAATGTCATAATTTATGTTTAATATGTGGCAAATAAATAAAATAAGACTGGGGTACGTCTCACCCTGATGATCATCGGGGAGAGGATTGTGATGGTGAGAAAACATTTCAATATCGTGCAGACTTTGGTTTAGGGTTGAGGCTGCCTTAGAGACTCTTTTTGTTTATTTGAAACGTCCTCATGTATAGTTATGGTTCCCTAGCACAAGCATATCTCACATTGCGTTTTTAAATGCTTATTATCATGTCAATCTATGGTTATGTAGTTATAGCTCTGAGGGAATCATAATGCAATGTGGCTTCAATCCCCACCTCACCATTTGTGTCGCCATTTCGCCCTTATTTCCAAAACGAGCGTATATACGATACTCATGGGTCAGAGTTGGCATGAGGGACCGCACATTTTCACGACGAATTTGTTTTATAAATCAGAACCTTTGCACAGAAAGAGACGTACGGAAGTTTCAGGCCCCATTTTGTGCATACGCAAGCTTTATAAATCTGACCCCAGGACCTTTTTACTGTGAGGCAACAGTGCTACCAACTGCGTCACTGTGCAGCCCAAATATTAATCATGCATTTTTTTTTTTTTTTTTTTTTTTTTTTTTTTTAAATTACTTGACCTGGAGTTTACTGAGATATTTTTATGGCAAATATTTACAGTTTATGTCATCAGAAAAGTGCTGCTGCATTTCCTTTCCCATAGGTTTTTCCATTTTGCTTCTTTGGGTAAATGAAGTGTGTCTCACTGTTCCCCTTAGACCCATCCATACTAGCCACTTATTTAAAGGCAATATGGACAACTAAAAGGGAGTCATGCAATAGTTGTATTTCAAATGATCACTGTGTACTGTGCATGACTTTTCCCCTTGTGCCTGTTCTTAGTCTCACTCTGTGGAGGAACAAAGGAGGTTAGTGCATCTGTATGAAAAAATTAAAAAAAAGAGGGAAAAAAAAACAAAGCAAAAAAAAAAAACAAAAACAAAAAAACCCCCAGCTCATAGCAGCAATTTGGTTGTCACTGTTTGTGTTGTAGAGCCAATCAACAGTTTCGGTTTACCACTTACCATCACAGCAAACTAACATCCCCTTAAATGGATACGAGCTCATACATTTTCTTTGAAACTTAGTGTCTCAGTGAAAAATATCTATTAATTCATCACCTGAGGGCCCTGCTATGCCTTTGTTGAAGTCTGGCCATCCCTTCTGACAAAAATCTACATATAATTCTATCAACTCCTTGCTTTTGCTCTTTTTGACTTGTTTCATTCTTCAAAAGCAGCTACAAAACATCCTCTTCTGTTACACTTACCATTTGGTTTTCATTACCATCTGCACCAGTGTCTGTGTGGGTACTCTGATTTAAAGCTGGTTTTTAAAAGACACAGGAGAAAGTCATGTCATCGCAGTGACGTGGAAGTCCTATCGCCAAAAAAATAACCCAAACCCATCTGTCCACATCTATCCTAGACTGCCACATGTGACCCCAGCACGATGCCGACAACCACAGTCTTGGGGGGGGGAATGCGGTGCTCCAAAGCCTCACAGGAAGCAGACACTGCACGGAAGTGTCCTATGAAACATGCAGTGTGTCAGCCAAGTCTGAGAACAACCAACAACAGCTGTGAGGAAAGTAAGGGGAAAAGTGTTGATTTCCCACTGAGTGGCTGGGCTGCTATAAACCAACAAAACAAAAAATTTAATGATTCATAAGTTGTTTTTCTTCAAGTCAAACTATCCAAATGACAGCTTTGGTAGTCACTGTCACTATTGTGGAATTCAGAGGAAATTAAACTGATTCACGACACTGATTTGGAACATTACAAATCTTTCATCTGTGAATCTTTTGCTTTTCAAAACAAACTGACACAAAGGGATATGAAATAATTTCAGATAAATAGGATCTCATGTCTGTGATATGTTTAAAGACACTCATAGCAATAAATGTTAGAATCCAAACGTTCTGGGAATGAAGCAAAAAAATTCTGAGAATTACTCCACCAAACCACCAAGACACACACTGTGTTCTCAGTCTGTGATAAACTGAAGTTTCCAATTAGTGCTAATTATAGAGCATTTCAAAACTGTCCTAACATAGGAGATAAATGGTAGCGTTAATGACAGTGGCCCTCTCCTGCCCTCCTGTTCTGTCCCAAAATGGATGCATCAAAGACATTAAAGCTGGGATCTTAACATTTACATATGTAATACTTGAAGATGCTGTAGGTTAAAAACTGTAATAAATGCTCTCCTCGTGGAGGATTTAAAAAAAAAAAAAAAGGGGGGAAATGAAGAGTGTTTAGACACACGGATGAGCGAAGACTGGAGCGTAATCAGAGGGTAACTAAAACAGGAAGACTGTCTGTTCCCATCAACATCTCCAGGATGACTTCACCCCTACAAAGCCGCCTAGACAAGATGGTGACAACCTCAGAGATAGAGAATCACAGAAAAACATGGAGTTTGTTTTAAATGTGAAGAAATTAGAAAACATGAGAGCAAGGAAAACCCGAGGAGGGGAACAAAAGGCTGAATAACTTAGATACCTTTTAGCTCGATGACTTTTCGAAGTGAGAGGGGACTTTACACAAGGACTCTGTTGAGTCTTCTCTCAATAGATTCCAAAACACATTTGATACTTTGTGTTTGACACTTTAATTTTAAGGAGCTAAAGTGTTCAGCATTGATGCGTTTATCTGTAAAACTGTAAACCTTAATGAATGGAATCACAATACCCTTTGTATTTAAAGAAAAAGCACACTTCCTTTTTCTTTCCCTATTAAATGTCCATTGGTTTTCTCTTTTGTGGAACAAATCCTAAAGTCACTCAGTAGATCATGAGGTTTAACATTTTTTACCAACTACATGTCTATGTTTAAGCCAAATAAAGTGCATATTCTACATTGTCACAGTATTTTTCATAAAATACTTCAGTTATTTGGCTCCAATTCAAAATCAAGACCAGGAAAAAACTCTTACCATTCTGGATGTCCCTCATATCCAGATGAATGCTGGACATCAGAATCCCAACAGCCTGAGAGCGCTTGTTACTTAACAATTTCACCACCTAAGAAATGAACATACACAGAGAAAGGAACAGAAGGGTTATAAGATGTCAAAAAGAAACATGTAAACAAAAAGCAAATATTTATTTTTTGTGTGCATAACTCAAGACCATTACAATCTTTGTTTCTTTGTGGGAGAAAGAACTTATACTTATTTATCAGCAAATATTGCTATTGACACATTTTACTGTGGATTAGCCAAGAAAAAGGTTTTGCAGCATTTTATGAATAAAGTTACCAGAACTGATTACACCTAAAACGTCTCATAAAATTGTGGATCAGAGTTTATTTAAGTCTACAATAAGTAAACAATTCTCTAAATAGAAACAAAGTCAATCAGAGTTACATTAATAAGTAAAAACCCCAGGAAGACAAGGACTAAGCAGCTCATAAAGTTACAATACTGCCTAATGTTAACCTCACAATTAAAGTCTGCTTGCCATAAACTCACGTTAATATTATTGTATGTAGTTATGAATTATTAAGAACATATACTGCATAAATCATGAGCCACAGTTTGCCTTAGTAAGCAAGAGTGTGAACAGGGTTGAAGAGAATGAACAAGACAGAAAACCCGAAGCTCACTGTGATCCAGACAGAACCCTTTCACTGAAACCAGATCACACAGACCACAGACCTCGTAAACATACAGGAAGTTGTATCAGCAGGTCCCAAATGTCTGTTTCCCTAGAAATAACCACAGCTTTGATGGGCATAGATTGATGTGACACTGACTGGGTATCCTTTTTTATTAACCAATTTGGCCCATATAACCTGGCAAAAGTATTCACTCCACTTGAACTTTTTCATAATTTGTCAAGTTATGATCAAGGACTTTGTGTTGTATTGGAATTTTCAAAGGAAAAAGGATACATAAGTTAATTTTTTTTCCCCAATAAAATTTGAACAGTGTGACATGCATTTGTATTTGGTCCTGTCGAGTCAATACTTTGTAGAAGCAACTTTCCCTGCAATTTCAAGTTTAAATTCGTTGAGGTTTTTTTTTTTTTTTTATTATTATTTTATTTTTTTTTTTAATTTTTTTTTTTTTACCAGTTTTCACATCTAAAGTCTGTGCTTCTACTCCTTTGCAAAATTGCCAAACCTCAGTAAGATTGGATTGAGAACATTTAAGCAACATTTTTCAAGTCTCGCCAAAGATTTTTTTAATTGGATTTAGATCTGAACTTTGGCAAGGCCATTCAAACACTTCGGTATGCTTTGATCTAAGATTTAGCCAGTCTAAAATCTTCTGCAGCCTCTAACAGGTTTTCTTCAAGGAATGTCCTGTATTCATATCTGTTCACCTTCCCATCAACTCCAAACAGCTTCCCTTTCCCTACTGAAAGAAAACGTCAAACATGATGCAGCCACTATGAGGTTGAGTTTTTCAGGAAAATGTGCAGTGTTAGTTTTCCCACCACACAGGGTTTTACCAAGCACTGTAAATGCATAAAGAACTTTTATTCATAATAAACCATATTTACTGACTTTATCGTTAATCTAAATTTCAAAAATTCCTTCAAGACATCTAACAATACTTTCTTCTTCATTAAATTCAGCTTGATGTATGACTGAAGATGCTTTTATGCCCTTTTTTAAGCAGTCACTGAAGGATTCATCAGATGCAATGGTTTAACATTCTCCTGGGAGCCACTTTTTTGTCCTTTTAGTTTTCCCCTTAAAGACATTTTTCATCAGTCTTAAAGTCTGCCAGTATGGGTTGTCATAAATCCTATACAGCTCTGAAAAAAAGTCTCATAATAGCAACTGAAAGTTGAACATGAACCAATATAAGTTCAGAGGTTTGCAAAATGTAATTATTATCCAATTTTTTAAAAATGGGAACAAAGAACAGAACTAAACTATATATATATATATATATATATATATATATATATATATATATATATATATATATATATATATATATATATATATATACACACACATACACATATATACACATACACACAGCCTGACCAAAAAAAAAAGAGTCGCCACCAGAATTTAACGGTGCAAATAGGTATGAGCTTCCCATTGGATAGTTACTGCATGAACAACCGTCTTCCAGCTGGCAACAAGATATTTAGCCTCAGCTGATGAATGAGTAGGTTCTCATTTCTTAACCATGTGGAAAGACACATCCTGTGGTCATGGAAAAGATGTTAGTCTGTTTAAGAAGGGTCAAATCATTGCCATGCATCAAGCAGAGACAACATCTAAGGAGATTGAAGAAACTACTAAAATTAGTTTGAGAACTGTCTAACCATCGTCTTTGAAGAAGAAATGTGGTTGGAAAACCCTGAATGACTGTGATCAGTGATCACTTAAATGTTTGATGACATCAAATCGAAGAAAAACAACAGTAGAACTCAGGGCTATGTTTAATAGTGAAAGTAAGAGCATTTCCACACACACAATGTGAAGGGAATTCAAAGCATTGGGACTGAACAGTTGTGTAGGGAAACCACTTATCAATAAGGCTAAACAGAGAAAAAAGGAGCATTTGCAAGAGAGCATAAAGACTGGACTTTAGAGCGACGTAAGAAGGCCATCTGTTCTGATGAGTCCAGATTTACCCTCTTCCAGAGTGATAGGCACATCAGGGTAAAAAGAGAGACAGATGAAGTGATGCACCCATCATGCCTAGTGTCGTCTTACAGTTAATAATTTCAATGTTAGGCCTTGAAATGTTTTTAATAAAGGAAAATGTTCAATACTAATTTTTAAATGATATTTAAGAATTAGAAGTCCTAAAGAATAAGAAAAAAAGTAGTACAAGTGCAAATAAGTTCGAGATTTAATTTTTGTTTTGTTTTGTGAGATTTGTGTGTGAATTTGGGTGTTACACTGGGTAAAAACTACAACCTCAATGATGTAGGAAAGTAAAAAGTCCAATCAGAAGGGCAGGCAATTAGCTTTCTTCACAAAACTACAAAACAAATGTGCTTCTGAAACTGGCTTTTAGGCAAAAGTTGCCAACATGTTACTCAGTACTGATTCCTTCATCAGGGGATTGTGTATATTTACCAAGACTAGGCTTGAAAACAGAGATACTTGGCTAAAACCCATCATCACCATTATGAAACTTACTGTATGCTATAGGTGAAGAACACCAGAAAACACCAGTTTATGTGGATAAAGTCATTTTTAACTAGCTCATGTTACAAAAGTATAGTTATTTAGCCATACCTCATGTAAGTCTTACATCAAAATGATGGTTTGAAACAGGTCTTATTGGTCTTGCAGAAACCTTGCGCAAAAATGATACTTCCCTTTTTATTGAACTACAGTGAAGTTTAAAGGTAAATTCCATGTTTGAGCTAAAAACTTTCATAAACTTGGAATGTTTCGAAAAAGTTTTATGTTAATTTTATGATTCAGTTCAACATCTCATAAACTAAAAGATTTCCCAAAAATGTTTTTGCCATAAGACAAACATTTCATCTCTGCCTTAAGTACTGAGTATCCCCCAGAGTGTCAATTAGATGGGTAAAACGTAGTTCCCTTGTGCAACATTATTTGTGATTTAGACACATAAATTTGACCAACAGCACATCAATTTAAAGATGATGACAAGAGCAGCTTTAAACTGTAGATCAAATGTTTGACTTGGAAATTGATGGAGTGGCATAAACTGTATTGGGGACAGAAACAGTCTCAACTATTAAACTAATTCATACAGAAAGCACAATGGGAGGAACCACACCATGAAATACAACTCCCAAGCTTCTCTTGCTCTCCCTCACTAATTTCCCTTCCCGCTCTCTCTTAGCAGTCATCGTGGCTGTGAGGTTTCCTCACCGCACGCGAGTCTTTGGCTCGGTGCCACTGGATGGTCACAAGGGAGTCGGTTGGGAGCCAGAGCTCACACCACATAATAACTGTCTGGCTGCAGCAGTTCCTCCTGCCACTCAAAGTGACTCTGGGAGCGACAGTAAGGAGAAATGGAAAGAAACGAGGCATAGATGGAAAGTGAAGATTGGGAAAGCTCCAAAGAAGGCCAGAAAAAAAGTAATAAAATCAAAATAGCAAGTGTACTGTGCTGAACAATCAGGAGGACACGTACCTGTTTGGCCTTTGATTTGCTGATTGTGTCTGAAATTGGCTTCTTCTTTTCTTTAACAGCACTTTTGGAGAACAGATTCACAAATTCTCCAAAATCAATTGTTGGCTCCTCTATTTTTTCCCAAACCAGTGGTCCAGGGTTTCTGGAGGCAAGATGACAGATTAACTATTTACTTTTCAAACAGGAGAAGTTTAATCTGACATTTTGTGGTTGAAAAAGTAGACTGAAGCTTTTTTGTAAGTACTTATTTATCATCTTTTGGAAGCTAAAAATCTTAGTAATATACTCGTCTAACCCATCAGTCAACAAACTTAGTATCAAGTTTCTCACTTGTAGCAAAAATTGTGCAATTTATTTTTAGCCGCCGTTCATTGAGCTAAATTTTTTCAAGCCCTAATAAGGGAAGAAACCCTGGTTAGAGTCAATTCTGCCCTGACCACAATGCCTGGACTGCATTGCTTTCATTTTCCACAAGGTTAGCATCTCCATTACCATCAGAACATGTGGCTGATCTTTATCTTAAGTGGACATGTTTCCTCTCAAAATCTCTACTGTTAAAATGTCTGTGTGCAAATGATCCATATCTGCCCTTACTTTTTAGCATGCAGCTGAATGCGGGTCCAGTAGAGCGGCTTCATTGGCTTGGGGGGCTCTATCATGGCTTTGGCAGGGGACGCTTCCTGAACCATCAGGGAAGGAATGGGACCTGGAGGTGGAGGGATGCAGCCTGGAGGAGGGGGTCCCATTCCTGGTGGAGGAGGTGGAGGAGGAGGGGGTCGTATTCCTGGTGGAGGGGGTGGAGGAGGAGGGGGCCCCATTCCTGGTGGTGGAGGTGGTGATCCTATTCTGGGCAAAGGAGGTGGGGGTGGAGGCCCAAAGCCTGGTGGTGGAGGTGGTGGTGGTGGCGGAGGAGGAGGGGGTGGTGGACAAGGTCCAAAACCATGTATGGGAGGAAGGGGAGGTGGTGGGGGAGGAGGGGGCATGACTCCTGAGATTGGTGGGGCAGGAAAGACAGGGGGAGGTGGAAGACCTTGGGTGATACCATTTTGCTGCCTCTCTTTGCAGGTGCACACAAAGCTTTCTGTAGACTTGAGGCTGGAAGGTGTGACTGAAGATGACATGCGGTCAATTCCTCCATTTAAAGATGCATCAAATTTAAACCCATCATCCACAGGTGAAGTTTGAACAGATGCCTCCAGTCTTTCTCCCTTTTTCTGCAAAGCCTTGGGATGGGCATTTCCCAGAACTCCGACAGAATCCTCATTGCTCTTCGCCGAGGAGGGTCGCTGGCTCTGCAGGACAGCAATTTTACTCTGTAACTCCTCAATTTTCTTCTCCAGCTGAGGGATGAAGCAACTTTCTTCCTCTGAAGATGACTGGCCTGACTTCAACCTGCTAGATTCTGTCTGTTAATGAGCCACAAGAAATGGGAAAGAAAAGGAAGCAAATACAATTTTGAAGTTGGTACAAAGATCCCAAATAGTAAAAAATAAAAGCATTAATCTGTGAAACTTCTAACTTATTGTTTCTTGCTTAAGGTTAGCTTGCCACTTTGTATCCCATTTTTTACACAACATTACAATTTTCTCCACAACCATCTCCCTTGTATGGTCATGTTAATCATGTATTTAACCACTGCATATTATCTTCTTGTGAGTTGAGAATTTGGTATGTTATGGCAGTAAATAATTGTAAAAATGATCAAATCTCACACATAATTCAATATTATCTGTTAATGCGGCTTTTAGATAGTATCCTATTTTCTACTGATTGTGCATCTGACTTTGACTTCATTTACAAATTTCCCAATTGGCTCAAAAAGTTGCCCCGACTTATTTTTTTACTTCAGGAAATCAGGAAGTTTTTCTTTTATCATTTCTCATTTCTATAAACAAGCCTGACCTCTGGTGGACAAAAACCATTTTACAATGCAAGTCAAGATGTTGAGTGAGTGTACATTTAAGTGATGTCCCATTCTTAATCCATAGGGATTATTATGATGTTAACCCACCCTTTGAAGCTCTAATAGCTTCAGCTCTTCTGGAAGCCTTCCAAAAGTTTTAGGAATGTTTGTTTTAACCATTCTTCCAGGAGCACATTTACTGAGGTCAGGCAGTGATTTTAGATGAGAAGGTCTGGATGTCATTGTCCATGCTAAGAAGCAGGATTTGTTCCCCAGAGAAGACATCTTCACTCTCGAGTCCAGCAGCAGTGTTCTTCATGCCACTGCATCTGAGCGCTTGCAATGGAAGTTCCAGCTGCTCGGCCATGGGAAACCATTCCATGAAACTCTTCACACTGTTCTTAGGTTAATCTGAAGACCACATGAAGCTTGGAGGACTGTAACTTTTGGCTCTGCAGAATGTTGATGACATCTGCATATGATCAGACTTTTTGAACAGGTGGCATTCTATCACAGTACCGCGCTGGAATCCATTGACCTCCTGAAAGCAACCCATTCTTTACAAATGTTTGTGGAAGCAGTGTGCATTCTGGATTTTATACATTTATGACCAGTGTAGTAACTGGAACATCTTAATTTAATTATGCACATGAGTGAATGAATATTTTTGCCTATATAGTGTACAATTAATTTTTTCCATGTAATGAAACATTTTGTTAAAAGGTTTGAGGCATATGAGCACTTTTGCAAGACTGTAAATACCCCCTGAAAAGAAGCCACCTCATCTTGGTAAATGAAGTTTTATTTGCTGCTTCTTTTGCTAATATTTTTAGTTTTTGCAAAGAAAAGGAACATAAGAAAATATTTCAGTTTCTCCTCAAATATATTTTGAAAGCCAAAGACTTCCACTCTGCAGAGATAATGCCAGCATCCTGTCAAATATTGTGCAAGGTACAGGGGCAATGTAACCAACCTGAAAGTGCTTTGCACCAGATAGCTTGGATGATGACCGGTGCAAAGGGGATCGCAAACCTCTCCCATACAGCTCCCAAAGGTGGGAAGACACTGGGAGGCCTACAGATGCCCACGTATACAACTGTTCCTCCTGCACACAGTTTAAAAAGGGAAAACAAAAAGTATGACACTTGTGCACCAGATTAACGTACTCTACTACAATTATGCTCTGATTTAGTCAGTTATTTCCCCCTATTAATGGAAATAACCCTTCAATAATTTAAATAATGCATCAACATGCTAATGCAGGAGAATAATAAACTGTTTAACCCTTCACAAGTAGTCCATATCTTAGTCCAAAGGTCACTACTCTTGCCGTTGTTTTTTTCCCCCATTATGAAACCCCTCGTACCAGTTGCAATGATATTGCAATATCATTGCAGGGGGACTATGGTAGAAGTTTGTTCTGTGGTGGGTTGCCGGTTTGAACCCCCAATCCAAATGTCTTAGTTGTTGTATCCTTAGGCAAGACACCTTACCCGCCTTGCCTGCTGGTGGTGGTCAGAGGGCCCAGTGGCGCTGAATGTAGTGTGAAGTGCTTTGGGGTTCCCTGTACTTGATAAAGCTCTATGCAAGAACAGGCCATTTACCATTTGATATCTCCATTAAAATTTGTGTTACAATTGATACAATTCACAATTCTACTGAGTTTTGTATGCAAAGATACTATTGTGTTGAATTACACTACATTTAATGTGATTGTTCACATTTTTGTAGTTGGTCTTACAAAAAAAAAAAAAAAAAAAAAAAAAAAAAAAAAAAAAAAGGATGCATATAGCGTAGGTTTACCCAGCTAAAATACTTTTCCTTTATAAGCACAGTTTTCAAAAAGCCATTAGGTAACAACTGAGAATAATGTTAATAAATTAACTTGGACATGTTTTTTTCAGGGCTAGATTTCTCTTTATAGTAATGACATGAATTTAGATTATGTTATTTAATGTCGATCGTTTTTCAATGGAGCACTTTCTTCTGCCTTTGGCTGACTTTAAGTCAGCCAAAGACAGAATAATCAGTTATTCAGCTCTTGTGAAAAAGACTATAATATATTTTAAGGTTTTGGTAAATGTCTTAATAGATAACAGTATTTCTGTCCTTATCCATATATAGACTATACCTGATGCTTTCCTGCAATGCATATAAACTTTAAGGTTAAAACTACTCCATCCTCTAAAAATACATCTATGCTTAAAATTCTTCATTTAGCCATTTAAAGCAAGAAAGACACAACTGCTATGTTAAAACACATAGCAGGCATCTTCGTCAAAGGAAGGTCTCCATTTGAAACCAGTGGAGAGTGTCTTAAAATATCTCAGAAGATTAAGGTAAATCATTTAACAAAAAAAGCTCATATGAAAGTAGAGCTCAGTTACCCTTGGAAAAACGGTAGCTGACTTTAATTGATCCTGCACTGAGAGATCAGAATAAGAATAGTAGGCAGGTGGTCTTGCCCCAATTCAAAGTCTGTACTTTTGATGGCAATAGTAAAGGTTATTCATGGTTGAGCTGAATAATGCAGAACTCTAGGGCACAGCCAGAGCAGTGACAACGCTGTCCAATCGTGTCATGATGAGCTTTTTGTAGGGAAGAACAGCCTGAGCCCAAGGCACATGGAGTCATTACATAACGTGGTCAGCAGATGGTCTACGCAAACACATGATGCATGCTTGTGTGTGAGAGGGCGAGACTTCATGAGCATTAGAGGGAGTCCGGTTAATCCGATGCTGCCAGACGCTGCTAGTATCAGTGTTTCAGGCTGGCCTTTTGTATCAGAATATCTCTAATGCACTCCTGCATGTACCCCTTAGCAGAATTTACAATGAAAAGAGTTTGACAATGTCATTCCTAGTTGCAACAACATGCTGATGTATACAGCAACTTTGAAGAGAAACAGTTTATGAGAGTATTGTCTTGAGAATAACTTTGATTTATATGTGACCGTGTGGTGGTTTCTGCAGTTTTGTGAATGGAAAGTCATCAACAATGTAAGTAAACCTGCACTAAAAAGAATTAGTAAAGACATACTCCCTGAGCATATAAAAATATTGTTCAGTTAGAGGAATCAGCTGCCTGAATAAAGCACCTTGACAAAATACCCCGACATACTAAGTAAGTAAATTAGATGCCTCAGTGCTTACATCTCTGCAGAGCATTGCTGGAACAGAAATGGAAAATAAGATTCATGAAGTCAGCTCACATGATTGTCCAGTTCACATGCATCCCTGCTCTTTTGCTAATAACATTAAATCTGTCTCACAGGAGTCAGTTATGCAAACCATATTATATCTGCACTACACATTGCACCTGAAAAGAAACTGAAAATTGTTAAGTTGGATGAGAATATTCTGTCATAATCATGTGCTCTGTTAGTCACATCACTTCACTCTAATTTGGTTTTTCATGAAAATTCTATTAAAAGAAAGTACAGGGAATCTTTTCCTTCTTGCAAAATATATTAAACTTGCATAAAATGTACAGCATCACAGCAAAATTCCATCCTTTTGTCTAAAAGCCTTAAACATTTTGAAAGGTTTAATTATATAGTTGCATGGATATGCATGCACTAAAATTGCCTGCTTAATTTTAGAACATCAGCAGACTGCCTAATGCTTCATGCCAAGCTAATAGAGAAAAGCTCATTTCTGAAAATAAGTGTGATGGCAGAACGTGAAGAGATGGCTTACATTGAAGACTGTAGAGACAGTCCCATCACTGCGGTGTTCTGTGTTGCTGTCACTGAAGGGGTGCAGCAGACCATGGACAAGCATTCGGTGACATAGTTCTTTTGCCTCGTCATCTGCATCCCCATCTCCATGGTGTGTGCAAAGCTTTTCCAACAGAGTCTGACCTGACAACAGAAGAGAGGAGGATGAAACTGAATATAATCTGAACTGTCATTCTGAACTCTAGTTTGTTTGTTTTAGCATGGGTTTGACAAGGAACTGAAAATACAGTGTATGTTAATCTAGCTAGAGTTAGGCAAGTTTCAAATTTAGATGTGATAATGAAACACCTTCATGGGCAAACTTCACTCACACATGCTGATGCAAGACACCAGAGATGTTAATTGTTACTAAAGGTGTTAACTGTTAGGTACAAGCAATGATAAGATTTAGGGCATTCAAACTGCTGCATAAAACCACCGACATCTTTGTGGTTAAAATTTACAACACGAATTGAAGCTTTAGTGGATGGTTATGTAGCTTTTATTCCACATTTCAGTATTGTTGATAACCATAATGTAGTTCTATTCTTGTCAACCATTTGGTGTGAATCAGGAAAAGCACAATTAATTAACAAGGTCCCATGACACAAGGTGCTGTGAAAATATCCATACAAACCTTTTAAGGTTTGAGCTACTGTGCTCAGAATATCTGGCAGTAACAGTGAATGGGTGAAATAATTAAATGAGTTTTCCTCTGCCCTTCCCCTCCTTAATAGCAAGCAAAATATGGCCTAGAAACACTGCACTTTAATCAATATCACATGAAATTGTAAAAGCATGGCACAGTATGCCTTAAACAAAGAACTGATCTTAATGTCTGTGTAGATTTTTTTTTTTTTTTTTAAAAAGGCAAAAGTACCTATTATAAATTGGCCCTGTCAGCACCAGTATCTGTATTGGATTTGAAACTGATATGCCAATTTGCCTAGATCAGGCTGTCTTCACAAACTGTGTAACCGTGCAAGAATGAGACTAGTGAGAGAGACCACCAGGACACCTATGACTACACTGAAGGAGTTACAAGTTTCAGCAGCTAAGATGGGAGAGAGACAACAACTGTTTACCGGATTCTTCAACAGTCAAAGCTTAATGGGTGAAAGACAATGAGAAAGCCGCTCTTGAAGAAAACCCATATCAAGGCTAGTCATGGAGTCTTGCAAACTAGAGCTTGAAAGGAAGTTCTTTGCTCTTTTTGGCCATCAGACAAGATGCTGTCTTTGCTGGACACTAAATATTGCACGTCACCACAAACACAGCATCCCCACTGTGAAGCATGGTGGTGGCAGCATCGTGATGTGGAGATGCTTCTCGGCAGCAGGAACTATAGAGGGCTTCTAAAGGTAGAAAGTAAAATAAGCGCAGCAAAACTTAGGAAAATCCTGGAGCACAATTTATTTCCATGTGAAAGAGAACTACAACTTCGGAGAACATTTATTTTTCAGCAATATAATGACCTGAAGCATCCAGCTAAAGCTATACAGAAATGTTTTGAAGACAACAAGGTGGATGTTCTGGAGTAGCCCAGTCAAAGCCCAGACCACAGTCCAATAGAGAATTTGTGGCAGGACTGGAAAAGGGCTATTTACAGCAGAGCCCCATGCAACCTGACAGAGCTTGAAAAGTTTTGCGGGGAAGAATGGAGTAAAACTGCAGTATCCAGATGTGCAAGCCTGGTTGAGACTTATCCACACAGATGTCGTGCTGTGACTGCAGCCAATAGTGTATCTACTAAACACTGACTTGAAGCGAGTGAATATATATGCAATCACTTATTTCATGTTACATATTTTTGTCATTTTGTAAATTTAGAAATCAGTTTTTACTTTGACATAAGAGGGTTTTTTTTTCAAACATTTTGTTGATCATGATCAATTTGTATAAACAAAAGAGTAAAATGTTCACGGGGGTGAATACTTTTCATAGGCACTGTGTAACCACACATTGTTCAGTGTGACGTCTCTACAGCTAGCAGGCATATACATATAGGGAGGATCATCATAATGCTTATTATGCATTTATCCATCTTCAGAATATCAATATAACTAACAATTGGTGCAATATTTGCAGTGGTATACCTGATAGTCCCTCTATGGTGTATCAGTATTGACTCACTCAACACGATGGCTAAAAGTAACACTGTTTAATTTTGAGTGTTTCAGAAATACGTGAAACATTGAATTCTGCATATATTCAAATTCCGATGTTAGAACCATAAAATCTAGATATCAAGATCTCTAGAATCCATATTGTTCAATTGCAAGTTCTGCTGACAAAATAAATATCAATCTCCCACTGGGCCTTGTTTTTCTCTTGCAGACAAACTGTCATGTGTGTTTAACATCCACTAATGCACATTGACGAGTTCATGAGAGGTCATGTGTGTTTTTATGTCTAAACCAGTAGAATCAGAGAATTTCATTGCCATGGGTGGGGAGGCTGCAGCTTTGCGTGCCTAATGCAGCAGGACAAAAACAAAAACAGCTGAGCTACTGAAAGACCCCAGATCCCAGAAAAGGACAGGGCAACATGGCGGTGGAATGAAACATCTATTCTGCAGATATGTTTCAGTGAAGAAATCTACCTAGTTTATTGCACTTTTCAAAAACTTCTGTGCTTAAAATTCATATGTTGAAAACTCCAAATGTAAAAGTGTAGGAATAACTGAGAAAACATTTAAAATATTGTATTACCAGGTTTCTTAATGATGACCTGAAAATGAGAAGATAAATAGGGATGGTAAAATACAACAAAGAAAATATTTTATTGCCAGTAATGATTGTCAGCAAACAAAAGGAAATGTACATCTCATGGTGATGATCAAAATTGCCGGTAGCAGATGCCTTTGTTTTATTGTACTAGACTTTATTAGTGTTCAAAACCATGATCTCAAACTGGTAATAGCAGAAATGCTGTCAGGCTGCCTTCAGTGATACTTTTTACAGTGAAATGTTTGTATTCATTTATATTGTTATATAAACCAGATTTATCATTACATCCTGAACTGGGATGTAAAGTTAATAGGCAGAAGCAGGGAAAAAAAAGATTAACTGAAGCACTTTGATCTTTTCTACAATCAAAAGCTGCTCCAAAGAGGGAAGCAGAAAAAAGTATTTTAAATGAAATGTATGACAGTGACTACTGTTACTGTTGTGCTACTTTTCCATTTACTTCCTGAGTCAAAACTTGAATCTGAAATGCCATTTTACCTTATTATTGTCCTTGATGACCAGGTTAATGGCCAGAAATACAGTGCATTAAAAAAATATCCATGTTCTATACATTCAATATCTGTGGCAACACATTTAGTAACAGAACATGTACAGTGCAAATAAACAATTTACCTTGAGTTGCTATTAAAATGGTGTACATATCAAAAACAATTTAGAAGAAATTTGACTGCATCATAGCCATATCTGACACCTTGAAATTGGCCTCTGCCTCATTAAGAAACTCTTACCCTTTCCGACACTCCCCATTCAGCATGTCATCACAACAATGCTTCTTCATGTCGTCCACTGATGCTGTTAAACGCTTTAGGATTGTTGTAGTTTTCATGAGAGGCTCAGCAGGTTCCACCAGGTGTTTGCCAATTGCTGCTGTCACTAGTCTGGTGGAGTTGTGTAGGGGAGTGGTGCTCTATGGGGTGAGAGCTCAGTTGGGGACTTGAGCTCCAAGACGGAGCTTTGGGTAAATAGGAAGTGAATTGTATGAACAGAGTTTAAGACACCCCCGAATGGCTGCTACGGGAGATTCAAACATGCAGGGATACGTCAAAGCAACACTCCGGGTATGTGTTTAATGAGGAAATGACATGAAACAAAGCCAACACCCCCCCCCCAAAAAACCCTCAATTTTGCAAAATACCCCCCCTTTAAATCTGTGATGGCCACATTGGATTTTGATGTCACGGTCGGAGAGAAATCTCCAACTTTGCCCTCAAAGTTCAGGGGGTTTTCAGTATACCATGACAATGAATAGGGATGGCTTTCTTTTGTTGTTCTTTTTGTGTGTTTTTATGACAAAACAATTACCTTTAAATGTTTAATTCCCTTTGTACTGTTGATCAAAAAGACAGGCTCACATCATCATTCCTCCTAATACAGGTGCCTCCAGATAAAAAAAAAAAATCTCCAAGTTATAGTGCATAGTGACATTTGAGGGATTGTTTTATGATTGTTTTGTCATGAGTCTCTATATCTAATATTTCAACAGATAATGATCAATTAAAAACAACCCACAAACACCAGATAGAAATAGTTCTTTTCTAAAGCTCATTGTACATTTTGTTAATATAGTACAGTATATTAGAATATGTGACTCACCAGAAAAGACATCTAAGTAGGGCGTTGTGGAGGTTCTCTTTCCGTAATGTGCCCTCTTGGAACCAAGGGTCCAATAAGTCCCCTGTGTGTGACTTTTCTCTGTGGTCTCCTGCTCGGGAGACTTTGCCACACCAGTATGACTTTCTCCCAAGTCTAACTCTGCTGACCAGTCTCCAGAAACTCTATGGGGTCCGGTAATGGAGCTCGACCTCTGCTTCCGTTTTTGTAACCCCTCAGGTCTATTGGATTCCAAAGAAGCAGTGGTGGCCTCCCTTTTCCTGGGCACACTGGGACTAGTAAGGGGGGATCCAACAGGAGAGGTGAGCTGTCTTGTGGTGGTCTTGACATATGATGGATGGACAGGAGGGTAGAGTTTTACAGTAGAAGGGGAAGTGGCAGATGTTCGTCTAGTTTGAGATGCAGGGATGCCTTCAACCATCAGGTGACTTATAGACATGCTGCTCTTCCTCCGTGTAAGTAGCAAAAAGTCCGGTCTAACACTTTCCTCGTCATCCCTCGCAAGCGAGAGATCCAAACTGCTTGCACTCTTGTGAGTTCCAGCTGGGCTTGTTCCAGGTGCTACTGGATCCAGGCGGACACAAGGCACACATGTGTTTCTACTTTGTGTTGCATGATGACCTTGACTTTGCTGTGGAGGTACATCAGGGCTCCCTAGATCATCCTGGGGCTCCTCAGCACTCTCGTATGAAGTAGTTGCTGTAGTGTCTTGGAAGCTGTAGTCGCTGTTAGTTTTTGGCAGAATACTGCTGCCGCTTATTTCTGTGTCTAGAACTGAGGATGGTGCTGCACTTTCACTTGATGAGTTTCTGGAAATAGGTATAGCTTGACTTTTATTCTTTGGTATTTTAAGTTCTTGAGCTACACTTTCAGATGGAGACAATTTTTCCTTATCCAAAGTAAATACTTGTGGAGATACATTTGTCTTCAAATGTGAGACTTCACTCACCTTACAGGTTAGCACTTCAGATGTAGGTCTAGGCAATGTTTCTAAAACCCTGGTGCTGGCTATACATTTTTCTTGAATTGCCTGCTGGATGTCAGAAAGAAGATCCTCAGTTTCAGCTGCAGCTGAGTGAAAACTGTAAAGGTCAGTATCTGACCCTGAACTCATCTTGCGACTAAAGTCCTCCACAGACTGCCGACTGTCTGCAGTCAAACAGCTCAGATCTCGCTCGACATCTGACACCATGCCCATCTCATCAGGCGAGAAACTCGCATCTGTGCCAGCCTTGAACTCATCTTTGCCAACATGCACTGATTTCCCAGTTTCCAATGTGTCATCCTTAGAAAAACCTTTCACTTTGGACAAACTTTTCCTAATCTTCATGCCGGAAAACACAGAACCTTTCGACTCTGGCTTCATTTTCTTCTTAGCACTGTGTTCTCCTCCTTTACTTGCCTTATTATTGGCCTTTTTAGGTTGTTTGTCCACCTCTCTTTCATCAGCTTCATTGTCACAGTTGACATTCCCTGCAGTTCCACCACTTCCTCCTCCTTTCTTCTGCTTTGTCTCCTGGTTCCCCATATTCCTTATCAGGCGAACACCCTTGGCTAACAGGCCATGCTGCTGGGTCTGAGGTTGGGGATTCTGGGATTCCCCATGGGCTACCACTGATGCTGATCCTTGTTTGGTCCAAGCTCTTCCAGAGCCGGTTAATCCCTGCTGTCTTTCCACTACAGCTGACAGCAGATGTGAGGATGATGCTGGCTCCCCCAGCACTGCTGCTCCTGATGATGACGATGATGAAAGGAGGAGGAGACTGGCACTGTCAGCCACAGGCTCCCCCCTCCTTCTCCCCTGCAAAGCCTCACTCATTCTCTGATCCCTTCTCTCCTTTAGCCCCTCCTGTCTGCCCCAATCTGCTTGTGCAGGCACAAGCGTCTTGCATAACGGGTTGCTGATCGAGCGAGCAAGCCGCTGCTTGGGGGTCTGTTGCCCTGCTCCATTTTCAACTGAACTGGAAGGAAACTGCTTAGGAGTTAGCTGCTGGTGTTCTAAAATGCACTGTTGTTGATCTAAGAGTGATTGCTGTTTATGGAGGATGTGGGTTACACTACTCTTCCTCCTGCCTTTGAAGGTGGAAGTAAAGAAACTCTCTTTAAGAAAGGGAACCTGGGTCTCCACTGTCTTGATAGTGTGCATTATGGCCACTTTAGCTTCATCCAGAAGGAAGGAGATCTGCACAAGCTGCTGTAAACAGAGAAATAAAGCATAATATTGACTTAAATTAGCTTATGTTCAGACTGTCGAAGGGGGGGGGGAAGAGAGCCTTAAACATACTGGTACATTTTGAAAGTGTCTAAACATTTGACTTGTCATCTCAGTATTACTGCATGAAAATTTTAAGAGTTCATTGGAATAAGTACAAATTTTCCTAAATAGTAGTGGCATCTAACTTCTTGTCATTGTTGATTTTTAAATGAAATAATACACCCTAATATGTTGTTTTTTTCTGTTTAAGATAACAGATCTTTTTCTTCAAAGCAAAAGCAACATTATAGATGTATCCAGATGATACAGCTGGTGACAAAACATACCAAGCAACATTACTTTTATTCAAATTATTGGAAAATGTGTGAAAACTGAATACAATTTTGACAGAGGATCAGGACTAGCGAAGAAGCCTTTGATATCTCTATCACAAATTTTCAGAAATGGTTTGTAGGCTTAGCTGATTTGTTTTTTTAGTTTATTACTGCCTGAACTTATTGAAATGTGTAATGTTTTTTAAAATCACACTTGTACAAATCTGAACACTGAAATATGTTAAAAACACACATGAGCTACTTACTTAGGCTCCAAGTTAATACCCCTATTAGGAATAAATAGGAAGTAATAAGAGTAGCATTAGCAGGAGAAAGCTGTCAGAACAATCTCAGTTTGGAGAATCAAAGCAAAATTTAGAGAGAGGGAAATGAAGCCACTTAAGCAAGATAGTCAAGATACTTAAGCCCTGTTCAGATCTGGTGTTAGCATGATTGATTGGATTGTAAGTAGACCAGCCCAACAAGGAAAAAAAAAAAAAAAAAAAAAAAATCACACCTGGCATTAAATTCTATTTTGAGCTATCTGAGCTCACTTACCAATTTTTTTTATACAAATAAACTTTTCACTTGTCAGAGTGGGCCGTCAACTGAGTAAACTTTCAGACATCAACACAGCTGAAATGCATCCATGACACAATTTTGTAAAATTAGTTCAACAACAAACTGTTTTTAAGTCTGGTTTTAACAGATGTGAGAGGAAACAGAAAAAAAATTGGAACTCTTTAAAGCTCATCATCAGTTCACAGATTTTTACTCTTAAAAGAGTACCAGGGTCAAACAGTTGAAAATTAGCTTCTCCTTGTGTATGGACACTGTGCTACTTGGAAGTAAGTGTTAAAGATTTTAGAGTTTTCAGGAGTTATTTGAGAATTTCACAAACACAGTGGGTTCAATCAGCAGGAAAACAGCTTTAAAAACCCTGCATATCAGAGAAAATTTTATTCAACTATACAGAATCCTGATATCAGCCAATTAATAAAACACCAGCTGGTAAGAGAAATGTTTCTTTTCCTTTTTTACTGAGGTTTCCAACTAGCAAAACTTGTAGCTGAACAATAATTCTGCCTTTATGTATTCTAGATTGAGATATAATCATTGTAGAGTAGCTGTTAGATGATATTTTCTTCTTTTACAGAGAACATCCCAGAAAACTAGCTGGTAAAGGGTTGTCATATTGTTTTAGTCTTTTTAGTTGTCACAAAATAAATTGCATTCAGACTTCCACACTAATCCAGATGTGTCCCAAGCTGAATCTGGAGGCACTCAAAGGAAAATAGTTTTCTGCCTCTCAAGTACTTTCGCACCTGTTGTTAGGGCTTACCAAACATGATCTGACTTAGGATGCATGTTAGTGCCAGGTGTGAATAGGCCCAAAAAGTTGAGTCTGTTCACTATCTAGAAAATGGCTGGGTAGCTTGATGGTCAAATTTTTACATATTTTAGGTATTTGGATGCATTTCTTAAAAGTCAGCTTTGTCTGGGTAGAACTGATGAGGAAGTAGTAAGGCAGTTTTTTTGGAAGACAAATTAATTTCGGGATTACATGTTTCAGTAATCTGAGTTTTTATAAAGCACAGAGAATGTTAATTAGCACTATTAAAATTCAAAACACAACTGATCACCAGCTGATCACTTTCTGCAGACTTTTCCTGAAAATATGTAGTCCTGAAAGCAACATTTTCATCTTGGACCCCATAACAACTCATTTTTTATTCCATTTGGATATTCTAACAGCATTTCCATCACTCTTGCTGGTGCATCTGGATGGGCTACCTGGGTTGATGCCCAAGCTCATATGGAGTTCAAACTCCACCTACCTGGTGTGTCATTCTGCTCACTAGTTGTTATATGGTGCACAGCATTTCTCTGCTTGAATAAAATTGATTAAATGAATGTGTCATCAGCAGGCTCCAGTAACACTTGGAAGCAGACTGAGAGGAGATTATTCAAAACTTTTGAATCTGTTGGAGCAGAAACTAAATCTCGCAAGACACTTACCCTAAAAATGAGCTGTTGCCTACAAGAAAAGGATAAATTAAACTTCTTCCAGTCAATTTGACCCAAAGCAATATTAGTTAATTCTAAACATCACTATTTGAATGCATCATTTTCGTTACTTTGGCATGTTCGCCCATTCACCTCAGTGGTTTTACTGACTATACTGTCAGGTTTTTTTGTTTTTTTTTAAATATTTGTAAGCCACTCTTGTTTTATTTCCAATTTTTTGGTGATAACTCATGAGCCAAGTTGTGATTGCAATCATTTCCCTAATCTAATGAGGTCCATGTTGTTGAACGTGTACCACGAGACTGTGACTTGTATGTAGTTCTCTCTGGAAGGTTCTCAAAACAACAACCTACAGACAGTGGGTGCATTCCTTATTAGTCAGCTAGCAGATCACCCTGGTAGATGTGATAATGAGGTAGTGTGGGAGGAGTTTCTCTTAAACTGAGGGCAAGCACCTAATTTTAATATTTCATCAACCAATGGCTATGTACATTTGCAAAAATAAAATACAGACTAATAGGCACCACCTGCTGATACTAAGTCTGAAATTCAATATATATTGTTGATTCATTGACTTTCTTATTATTTAACATAATATTTTTATTTAGGCACCCAAAAACATATCAGTGATATGATTGAAGTAGGTGCCTGACATTCATGCTAGTGGATTCAAACAAAGTATCTGGGTTCAATGTGAAGCCATGTGTAAACACCTCCTGCTATGAAACAAGTGCACACCAATAAAAATGATTACCAGTATATATAGAAACATTCATATTTCTGAGAACATTACTATGAGACAGTTTAAACAGACAAAAACTACTGGCTAAAGAAACAAACTGACTAATGTGTAAATTGAGTTCTCTCTTTTTGGCTTCTTACTGATTCTTTAAACCCACAAATATGGACTGTTGTCTATTTCAGGTAAGCCAGTGGACAGAGGATAACCTCCATTTCATTGCCAATACATGAATACAAAGTCCTGAAACTGTTTCAAAAATCCCATAAGCCAGTACATCTGCTGAATGTCCAGTACAAATTTAGCAGCGATAGCCGTCCTCGTTCCCCCTACATTATCAGGTTAAAAGGACTGAAAAAAACCCATCTATGCCATGGCTGATTTAAAGCCAGACTCCCCAAAAACAAGTTTTTTTAAAATCACTATAAACAATATAAATAAATCTGATGAATTTGATGATTTCTAGGTTAAGACCACACCTACAGAGAATTTTCTGTTTTAAAAAAGAAAAAAAAGCTTGTGGACTTTTATGATGTAAATATTGGATACTTTTTTGAACAGCCAGATTGTCACTAATTTAAGAAAGCTCTTCTCTCAATTGCAAATGTTTCTATCTATTGAGCAGTTAAACTCCTCTTATGTGACCTTGCCATTTATAATTGGGTGACGTGCAATGGAATAACAAAGGACTATACCCACTGACTCCTCTTAACTCCCTAACACTAATCAGTTATACTTAAACAATAGCCAACCCTCAAATTAAATGTTCAACAGTCAAAAGATAAACAATAATTTCTATTTATGACAAAAATATATTTAGGGTATTTGGTTTCTTAGATTTTTCTTTTACACCCGTTTAACAAATAATACAAAATTAGTTCAAGACTTACCAAAAAAAGCACAAAACATAATGTTCCCAGGGTATGCATTAAAGCAACCACACTTCCTAAAAACAAATTCAATAAAATAAAAACTTCTAAAACTGATCCTTCATAACAACTGCTGCTATAAAAGCTTCATTTGTAAAAACTTCAACCAAATAAAAGGTTTTGTTGTCTCTAAACACAATAGATCTAATTTTTATCTCTTGGAGTGTCATGATGAGTCTTTGGCTAATACAAACACTATTACTTTCCTTTTCAGACAAGTGAAGGAAACTATATTATTCAAGATATAATGTTACAAAATCTATCTTTAAATACAGTGGTAAAGTATGATAAGCTTATTTTATATTTTCCAGTATGACAAACTGCCGTATACTTGCCTGACTGCTGGATTCTTGTTGCAGGTTTAGTGCTGACTGATGAAAACAACACAAATGGGTGTCTGTCTTCGTCTCTGGGCCACTCCTTAGCAGTGGGTCACATGAAGTTGGTATTTTGCTTGTCACATGTTTAAATTCCATGGCCATCTTCCATTTAGCACTGTCTCTGATTCCCCTCACTAACTTCATCAGGCCTCATTATGGAGCCATGCAAAAGTGTATAAAAGTTTAAGACAACTATAGTGTTTATTCAGTGAACATTTAATAGAGAAGCTAGGGTGCTGAAAATTGATATATAAATTGTATTTTTAAAAAGTGATTTCACCTTCCAAAACTATCACAACTCAATTTCAACTTCCACTTTTGTCCTGTTGCCACTTTTAAGGCCATCTTTGAAATCATCTAACAAGCTTCAGCTGTGCCCTCTTAGCCCAAGCAACATTCAGAAGTATCTAGATCCTCATAGAATGAATATAGCTATAGATTCAATTCTTTAAAAAAAAATACACAAACATGTTAACTGTGGCCTGAAAAAAATAGCAGGGTAGATGCAAAACTAAATCTTTCATCATCACAGACAGCATGTATCAACTTTATCTGTGATACAATTTGAAAACTTTAAACTCAGTCTTATGAGGTTTTTTATTTCATTGTGCAGTTTTACTGAATTTTCAGTTAATTTATTTAAACTACTTAAATTACTGTAATTAGTTGTTTTTCTCACAGTCTTCACATTTTTTCTAGATTGCTAACATTTGTAGAATTCTGAGTTTGAGTTATTCTGAAAATAAAAAGTATTTGAACTTGAACTGAAAGGTATACGAGGATAAGAAGGTAGTCAATACCCTATAATAAACCAGTACCAGTCACACTTATCTGATAAGCTGCTGATAGTCTCATGATCCTGGAGGCACCAATTAATTGAATTATGTAGATCAGTAGTTTAACAACATTGTTCCAAGAAGCACATCATAAATTACTTTTGTTTTTAATGCTCTATAAGATTGAACTCAATTATCAAAAGAATGGCCTAAGCTTCAAAACTCACCATGACATCATAGCAATCATGAGGTTATGCTATCTGTTAATGGATAAGGCATTTTCAGCGATAATGTACACTGCTCTGTGTGATTGAAGGTAAAGTAAAATCAAAATATTAAGGAAAATCACACAAACATGAACACAAAAAACATTTGTTTATTTACTTAAAATATATATGACTGGCATACTTGAACATAAATAAATTTAAGAGAGAGAAAATATGTTTGGATGATGACATTGAATAATATTAAGTTCAAAGCAAGCTAAAATATCTACTGTTGGCAGATGTTTTTTTTTTTTTATTTGGACATCCAATTTGCACATAATTCAAAAACATAAGGATGAACACTACATTCACCATAATAATTTATTTTTCTTCATATGACACCTGTTATATTACAGATTATCTTTTACCTTCAGTATTTTTTGCACATCATTAAAAATGTTTCTGCAAAAACATTAACTTAAGATAAAAAACCTAATGTGCAACACAAAAAACCCAACCAAATTCCTTTTTCAAATATATTGTGACTGCTTTTAGTCTGTGTTGTTTGCTCGTTCTCTGTATATTATAAAAATCTCTCCGCTTTATATACAAATCATGTGACATGGCTTTATAATACTTTTAAAGAACTCAACACATGGAAAGTAAAGTCACAGATATACCTTGAATTTTTATGGCAGTTCTATCTGAAATTATTCAACGTTTGGAAATATGTTTGTTTTCTTTCACAATTTAGACCCTATGCAAATTTTAAAATTACACGATTGGAATCAGATTTTTGTCCATGCCTCCAGAGGGCACAATTGTAGCTTTCATGATTTTGTAGACATTTCAAAGTGAGAAACCAAATCAGAACAAACATATCTTTAAAAATGTACATCTTTGTGTACAATTAGTCTAAGTATTCTAGGTCAGAAATGTACACAGAACCTTTTCTTCATTGTACAGTCATTGCTTTTGACAGGAAACTGCAAGCACAGAAAACACAATCAATGTACCCATTGTTTTCACCATAGAAAACCACAACAATCACATTGAACACAACAGTTTTTCACTGACTGTGGTGCCACACAAAATATTCACAACTCAGTTAATCAAATGTATCATTTTCAAACTGGCTCGAAATCTCCAGAATACCTACAAAACCAAAGATGAAAATCACAAAAAAACTGTTCTCTGATGAGTGAGAGTAAGGACACATTTTAAGAACTTTTTTATATTCCATAATACACAAGAAAGCTATATCAATGTAGAAAGATATTCCACAGAAGTTCTGCTAAAAACACATGCCAGTCAAGTAGAAGTCACTGCAAACTAGTAAAATGTAGAAGCCAGTGAACACAAGTCTCCTTTTATCTTGGCTCTCAGGAACATATTACAGATATACAGTTTTGTTTGAAATGTAAAACCTCTCTGCACATTACAATTTTAGCTACCCACAGAGGGACACTGTAAGAAATGTAAATCCCCCACTGTGACATGGACATGCTTATTATTTGTCAATTGCACTTCCATTTTTCTCCTGCAATGCCTTTTAAAAGCCCTTTATTATTATTTCCTCATCATCTTCTACCAGCAGCACTAGAGTGAAATGGTAAGGAATTCTTTCAGGAGAAAGACAAAACTTTCATCTGTAGACCTCACCTTAGGCAAGCCTTCACACCTATACCCATTTGCCAAAGTACATTGATGCTCCAACATAAACACATATCACAAGACCACCATGTAGTGTTGCTGCATTTTTACATAACAGCAGACAAGGACACTGTGGATTTTTAGGCCAAGAAACCTTTATTTCCATTGTCCTGTGTTGAATGTTGAAAGTCTGTTACCAACCAACTGATTATTCAGTCATTTTACGTAGACTCCCTGGGGATCCCCCTGTGGAAGACCACTGATTGTCTCTGTTGAAACTGTTGCTTTCGTCTTTTCTTCTGATCCCAGCGGCACAGCAGTATCATCTTGAAAGTTGTTCGGAAAGTCTTGTTGCACAATGCATAGCACATGGGGTTGACTGTGCTGTTTACATAGCACAGCCAGTATCCCACTGCCCACAGGGTCTGTGGGATGCAAAAGTTACAAAAGGCTGCAATCAACACCATGATATTGTACGGTGTCCAGGTGATGATGAACGCTAAGAGGATGGCGCTGAGTGTTTGAGCTGCTTTCTTCTCCTTCACTAAAGACATTCGTTTCCTCTTGGTGATCTGAGTCCGGGTTCGCGTGGCAAAGCGCTTTGCCATAGCAGCTTCTTTAAAAGAAAGTGGGACAGAGGAGGACTTGGTAGCTGTGCAAGTGGTAGAACCGTCGATGGCAGTGGTTGATGGGGGACCATCCAGAAATCCTTGGTTAGACTTAGCTTGAATGGTGGACATTGACTGTGTCTTGCGTGAGGTGAAATGTTGGTGGTAGCTATTTTCTGTATTGTGTGTTCCCTCAGGTGTAATGGGATCAGTGGTGTTCGTGGTAACTGTTGACAAGCTGTCTCGGCTGAACTCAGCTCCCCTCAGTGGATCCTCTTCTGAGGCTACATCCAGATCCTCACATGAGGTAAGCTGGGAATTGACAGCAGCCTTAATGCCCGGTAAGCTGAGGACAATAGAAAAAATAGCATGACTTTGAGAAATCATCTCTCTTCCCCCACAGTCCTCATCCTCTGAGGACCCAGAATGGTCCAAAGAGGCCGCTGCATCATTGTTGTTCCAGCTGTCACTGCTGCTCTGGTCCGGATCACCATCCCCGTGCCTGATACTACCAGGTCTCCAAGAACGGACCCCTGGCCAGCAGTGGAATCGCCCAACCAGCTCCTGACATGTGCTCTTTTTCTTAGGCAACCTGTTCAACTCATAGCTACCACAGCTCCTAGAACTTCCAGTCTGATGTACGAAACGAGCTCTCTCACCCCGTTTATTGTTTCCAACTCTTCCCCCTATGCCCCCGCGACCTTCTGAACCTTGAAGCCCAGCTAACTCTTTTGAACGATTCTGGGTTTCCTTATAGATGCGCCAGTATAGAATACTCATTATTGTCACAGGGAGGTAGAAAGCCGCCATTGCTGTGCAGAAGGTTGTGATTGGCTCTGTGAGGAACTGGATATAGCATTGATGGTGGGGTACTGTCCTTTTACCAGCAAAATACTGCCACAGCAGTATGGCTGGTGCCCACAGGACAAGAGAAACAAGCCAGGCTAGGCCAATCATGATTCCGGCTCTCTTTGTGGTCCGTTTCGCCCGGTAGGTCAAAGGTCTAGTTATTGAAAAGTAGCGATCAAAGCTAATGACCAAAAGGTTCATAACTGATGCGTTGCTTGCAACATAGTCAATAGCCAGCCAAAGGTCACAGGCCCAGGTGCCTAGTGCCCAATGGCCCATTATAAGGTAAACCGTGTAGAGATTCATGGAGATTACTCCTATAATGAGGTCAGCTACAGCCAAGCTCAGTAGAAAATAGTTGTTGACTGTCTTCAGCTGGCGATTAACCTTGAAAGACACCACTACCAGTATGTTGCCCACGATGGTGACCAGTGACAGTGTGCCTGTCAGTAAAACAATAAGGAAAACTTGCCACACAGGGTGGCCACCAAGAGGATCAAGAGATGCTGTTTCATTCCCAGGTTGAGGAGTGAAATTAAGGGGTTTGTTGGTGAAAGAGGAATTCTCATCAATCACCATCCATGAGCCTCCTTCAGTCTCTCCTCGATGAAGTGCATTAGATTGAGAATAGGCTCCAGCCACTCGTGGTGATGGGTTGACAGTCAAGAGGAGACCAGGGTCTGTGATGTTGGAGCTCATTGTTATGTTCTTGCATATTCTGAAGAAAGGATAGGAGAGGTAGGGGATAAGATATGGGATATAAGAAATAAAGGAGAAAAGAATAGAGGGACAAAGAGGGGTGAAATGGAGAAAAAAAATGCATGAGTATAGATGACAATGCCAGTAATGTCCAGCAGGTGAAGCTGCAGACCTACTCTATAAATCTGGGTAAACTACATATTGGACAAAGATGTTTGTCTCTAATTTTTCTTTAACTATTTATATGCATTTTGAAACAAACTGTATGCACACCGTAAATGTGTTGTTTATATAACTTGACATCAAAATCATCAAGATTTTTCAGCAGTAAAAAGGATGGAGAGTGTATTCATCACTTGTTTTTTTCATGATATACAGCAAATTGAAGAGACACTTCACCTATACACAGGTTTTATATTTTTACACATTTCCCTGGTCTGCAAAGATCTCAGCATTGAAACTGTAATTGTAATTAACATTTAACATTGGGTATATGGGAACCATAGAGATCTTTTTAACCCACTGAAAGATGTCTCTCTCTGATGCCTTTCTAGAGCAAAAAATTTTTCCAGTTAAAATACCACACCAACAATTTTCCAAGAAAACTATACCATCAGAAGATTTAAAGCATTTTTATAAAACTAACAAAAAGGAATTCTTTGTAATTATAAAAATACTTTAAGCTGAAAAAAGTTGTAATTTTGGTAGACTATACTAAGCAAAACATCAAACCTGGCTAAACGAGAGATATGAATAAAACTGAAAGAAAAAAAACAGAGTACATGCTTAGGATAAATGTTTTTTCTTTTTTTTAAATTCAGTTTCAGCACAAATGAAGAAATAAACAGAAGACACTGATGTTTTTTGTAAAACCAGGTCTTGACAAATGTAAAATATAATGGGAAACATTTTTTTTAACTGGGGTTCTTTTTTTTTTTTTTTTTTATTTTGAGTTCTGCACTGGAATAATTTAATACCACTGCTGTAAGACCAAGTCTCAAAAGGCTTGAAGTACTCTAATTATTGGCATACACTGATTAAACACACCGTAATGACTCCCTGCCCTTTACTGAGTGGTTCCTCCTTTACCACAGAAACAGCTCTAATGAGTAAAGCTTTGGAAAATGATTTCTTAGTGTCAGGGACTCTATGTTACCAGCAACAGATACTTGTTTAACCCTTTTATTTGTTAGGTATGGTCTCTGTTGATTAGGCATCTCTACCATAGATTGTGTTTAAAGGGAAATATTGTTACATTAAAATTTATGTGAAAGCATGTATTGTTCATTTACTGGCACATCTGGCAAAGATGTCTAAAGATTTTTAATGAGAAAAAATTCATAAGAAATTTATCTTTTTTTGCTATCTTTCTTACTCTGAACTTTTTTCATCTAACCTTTGATTTGAATGAATTTATTCAGTGAATAGAAAACCTGATAAGTACCTTCCTGGTAATTCAGCTCATTTCAGTTTATTCATATAGGGCTAGTTCTAATGTCATCTAAAGGTACTAAAATAGATCCAGATTAGATCCATCCATCCATTGTCTGCTTATCAATGCAGGGTTGTTGGTGCCTATCTAAAGTTGTCATTGGTGAGAAAAAGGTATACTCTACTGGTATACTTGCCAGTCCATTACAGGACAACATAGAGACACACAGGACAAACAACCATACAGAAACAAACTCACACCGAATAACAGTTTAGAGAGATCTACCAACAGTCATGTTTTTGGACTTTGTAAGGAAGCTGGAGTACAAGGAGAGAACCCAGACATGCATGGGGAGAACATGCAAACTCCAAGCATAAAGAGGCCAGTATTAGAATGTAGGACCTTCTTACTAAAAGGCAACAGTTTTATCAACTGCATCACCATACACTCCTAGATTCTATCTAGATTTTTAAGAAAATCAGTACAATAATATCACATAAACAGATTTGAACAGAATTTCACACATTCCGGTAAAAATATTATGTATTCAAATTAAGTTTATCATACCAGTTCGTAAAACATGATCCATCTTGGGAAGCCCAGCTGATTGCATCAAGCAGACACACAAAAAAAGAAAGAACCAGTGGACAGGGAGTATTTTCTAAGTAAAACTGACAGAGAGTTAGGCATTAGCCTAACAGTACAAGTGGTTGCACCACTGGCTTCTCTAATGGATTTGTCCAGGACACAGAAACACAGAATGATAGGGATTCTGGGACCCAGCCCATGCCTAAATTATAATAAATTAAAGAAATAAAATAATAAAAAAAAATTAAAAAAATTAAATCCACAGTGGTACACGAAGCATTACAGTAAAGGTTCCTGAGGTCTTATTTTATGTATTTTGATCAAGAGATTGGTAGAATACCATAGGTTGTTATTAGTTTGGCAGTTGGTATATAGAGTTGAAGTAAAACCTCTTGAAACAGCCCATCAGTGCTATCAACACAATCATACAAGGATTTTAGACCCCAAAAGTCCCATACTGCTTAAGAAAATGGCTTAAAAATGGCTCTCACTGAGTATTGCATCTTACAGACAGGCATTTGAAGCTAAGAACAGCACCTGAGTCTAGACCCTCAGACTTCCCACAGAGCTGTTAAATAACCTCAGTCGCCAGCAGCATCTTAGAACCATTTGGGACACTGAACACAAACTGTTACAATTATTACCCCCCCACCCCCAGCTCCATGCTGGACACCGCCTCATGATTCATGCACAAATGCAGACAGAATGCTCTCACATTTCACATATGTACCATTTACTTTGCTGTACACAAGCATGCTTAGAGACATACTGTATATTGTGTGCAGCATATCTGCACAGAAACACACATTGCATGCATGCACCGCAGCACAGGTCTAAAAAGAAGCATCATAGTCAAAAGAAAAATTATAGAAGCGTAGAAAGAAAAACAACAATGCAGATAAAAGAGTGGGACATTTCTGACAGATAAGCTTAAAAGCCTCTTAAGAGAACAAAGCCTACATTAAACTTCTACAAAGCAAATTTTAAAGAGGATATGATAAAGCAACATGCTATTAATGAATGTTGAACATCTCCTAATTGGTTTAGAAGGGCAAAATGTGTTTGAGTGAAGATAAGAGCTTAAAAAGTACAGAAACATTTTTCTGTTTTCATCTCGGCATGTTAAAACAGTAGAGAAATAAATGCAGAAAAATTACATGAACAGCAAAACAAAATTTTAAGCTGAACATCAACCCTGACAGATGAATAATTTTTATCGGCTGACTTAAAGCTACAATGTGTAACTTTTATAAAAAATATGTTTTTTACATATTTGTTAAAACTATCACTATGTCATGACAGTATAGTATGAGACAGATAATCTGTGAAAAAAAAAAAATAAAAAAATCGAGCTCCTCTGCCTTCACCCAGTGCTCCCAGTGCTAACTGCAGAAATACACCGCTCGGTCAGAAACAACCAATCAGATATTCTTAGGGAGAAAGCTTATAGACACACACAATCACACAGGTGTCTAGAGTCAGGTGTTAGATACACTCTCAGTTTGGCTGCAATGTCACTAAATACTTTCCATTGAAGTTATAACTGTTATTATATATGCATATGTTGTTTGTTGTTGTGAATACTCTGTTTTGTTTTGTTTTCTCTTTCCGCAGGTCTTGAGGCAGACTTCAAGGGTGTTGACTTGTTTTATCTTTATACTTTTTATTCTCCTCTACTTGTATCTCCTTTTTTCTCTTTAAACCTTTTCTCCATCTTTCTCTCTTTCCCTCCCCCCTTTTTTCTGTTTTGTCTTTGCATCCATTACATTTGAAATAAACCTAAAGCAATTTTTAATAAACTTTCATATATATATACCATGGGGAACGTCATGGCGAAAGCCATAATGCTCCACTTGTGAAAGCAAATCTGTTGGGCTTTACCTTGACATTCAGATGACAATTCTGAGTGCCACATTGCTGGACAGCAGATAAATAGTTTTCAAGTTTTCCTGTAACGGTAAGTTGTTTCTCTGCCAGTAGCACATTGAGCAGCGCAGACACAACCGTGACTGACAGTGTTAAGACCTTCCTCCTGGCTCTGATTGGTTGTTTCTGAACGGGAGTTGAGTATTTCTGCAGATGTCAATAGTAGCACTGGGAGGATCTGTGTTTTTTTCACAGATTATCTCTCTCATACTATACTGTCACAACAGAGTGACAGTTTTAACAAAGATGTAAAAAACTTTTTTTTTTTTAAAGTTACATACTGCAGCTTTAATATAAACATATTCTTACAGCAGAGGGTCAGATCTCTATTGTGTAATTTAAACTGTAAAAGAAAGTCCCTTGAATCCAGAAATATAAACTGATACAACAAAAGTCAAATAACTTGGTTATACTGACAAAGTAAGAAGGAAATATTGCTTGTGTACATATTTACTTTCTTGTAATTACTTTCTATAACAGAAAATAAAAAAATGGTAAAAGATTGAACAGCAGAATTTCACACCTCCACAGCTGAGGAAACAAAATAAAACTGACAAAAGAAATTAAAAATGGGGAAGCATTTTCAGTAAAAAAAAGTGCCTTATGACATTAAACGTTTTTGGGCAACCAGCTACTAATGCTATGACATGATTGTGGGGTCTCGTATTACTTTACATTAAGCCCGCTATTATCCAGAAAGTTTACCTCCTGGCCACTTATAGGTGTAGCAGGGTCAGTTAGATCAATACTCATTTACTGTGCTGCAACCCAGTGTATTCACTTTTTTTGAGGCACTATGTCCCACCATGGTTGGACAGAACAATCCAAGCAGAGTCTAAAGATCTATCTAAATTGGATGACTAGGCCAGGTGGTACAAGCTATGTAGATTGGTATTCTATCAAACTTCTATTTTCAGCAATCTAATTTAGCAGAGCAGTGATACAGACATTTGAGATACAACATGGACACATTGGTCTCCATTTTCTCATTTTTGTATTGTGCACTTTCGGCTAGAGCTCTATGCAAAAATCAAGTCTATTTGTGTATCACATTTCAGCAACAAGGCAATTCAAATGCTTTACAAGATAACACCATAAACACAGCTACCAACTATATTGGGACCAACAAACAATCAAGAAACCTTATATTTTGTCAAATACCATCATCAAAATCATCAAGAGTAATTGTGTAATTGTTATCAAATATTGAATAAAAACTAGAATTAAGCTATTTTCCAGTTATTATTAATCAAAGACAGTTCTAAATAAGTGGGGTTTTAGGCTTGATTTAAAGGAACTCAGTGTTTCAGCATCTTTTCAGTTTTCTGGAAATTTGCTTCAGATTAGAGGAGCATAAAAACTGGATGCTGCTTCTCCATGTTTGGTTCTGATTCTGGAGATGCAAAGTAGACTTGAACCAGAAGACCTAAATGGTCTGCAAGGTTGATACAATGACAACAGGTCTTTAATGTATTTTCTTCCTGGGTTTAATGAGAGTATGAGCAGCTGCGTTCTGGATCAGCTGAACCTGTGAAGACTAGTGTCTTCACAGGTTTTTAGGCAAACCTGTGAAGACACTGTTGCAATAACCTGTTTGGCTATATACACACACAATTTCCTAAATCACAAGTGGAACTCGTTCTATAATAATTTATGCAAGAAAGTAGTAAATGCAAGCTTTTAACACGAGCCCCAATGAGTTGGGAGAGTAAAAGTACTGAAATTGTATCATTTGCAATACTGATTAATTGCTTAATTGCCTATTAATTGATGTTATCTAAGTAAAGCCTCTGGCTGTCCTTCAGAGTTTGATGATGTGCTGTTGCACATTAACAGACAGGAAATTAAAGATATACCCTCCCTACTACAGTTCACATTGGAACTCAGACAGGGAAAACAGGCAATACTCCCAGTTAGGACTTTTGTGAAAACAAAATGTAAACTTACTACTGTGTACTGGGTATCACATGTTTGCAGCAGTTTTTGAAATACCCTTTAGTGATTAAGCAAACTCTTTTAGTTTGTACCATTTTGCACTGACCTTTTTGTATTTTGTTTGTCATTTAAAAACCTCAGTGATTGTGGGCTGTCAGTAAGACAGAAACAGCCTATTGGTTGTAGTTTGGTTAATGTATCTTTTTGTTGTCTTCCCCCAAGCTGGGGAAACTGCAACGGATGATTACATTTTGAGTACAGATACATGTTTGTTGTATTTCCGTGTTTTGTTGCTACTGTTTTACAGCATAGCAGCTCGCACAGGTTCAGTGTTTCACCATGGTCATTCGGTTTGAATTCAAAGTGCTCCCAGACTGCAGCTGTCACATTCGGCTTTTAAACGCACTCTGTGGGACGAGACCATGAGCCTGGCAAGTAACTAATGCAAGAGTTCACTCTTCCTCATGGCTCGACACAGGAGAGGTGACATTGCTCCCACTTCATTTATTTCCTATGAAACTTGTGCAGTGAGGCGACTGGCGAAATTCATGCATGTAAAATTTCGAGCTCGTACATGTAGACATGCACACACGGGTGAGCAACAAAGTAGACAATTGTTTAACTTTTGTTGCTGTCCCGTGTGTTGGGTTCACCACAAGTGGCGGAAAACTTTACTAAGGAAACAAGAAGGGAGGAGTAACTCGATGCATCAGAGTGAAGCTTTTTGTCATCCAGTCTCTTTGGTAGAAAGAAAGAGAGAAAGAGAGAGAGAGACGATGAAAACAAGCAAGTATGCACCTGGAAATTATTGCCCTCATTTTATTATCCAGAATATTATAATTTATCATGCGATTAATTGATTTATTGTTTATCGCGACAGGCCCAATCCAGGTTTAAATGCTATACTGGTAATAGTCTGAATTTTTTTGTATTTGAGATTTTATTAGTGTTCTTTTTCCATAGCCTGTTGGTTCACTGTATTTTATTGCACTTTATAGTACTTTTGTCAGCTGCTTCAACAAGTTGTGGGATAATCATTTTTTAATGATCACATAAGAAATGTTTTGACCTTCATAAGGTAATTAAGTAATTTAGAGAGGTCCATAGGCTAAAATATACAGCTATTTTTAGTATATATTTAGTATTATAAGTATATTCATGATTTTATCACATTATCCCTTTTGAAAAAACAATGCTCTTAAAGAAAAAACAGATTTTAATCAGCTTCTGCAATTTTGACAACTTTTACCAAATGCAATTACCATTGATAGGTTCATGCCTAGAAATTGTAAGTATACTCTTTTTTTCCCTAACAATTTTGCATTTTTGAAAAAATAATTTTAATTTAAAAAGGTCAATTGTGACAATACCACTCAGGTAAATGACACCTTGCAACATATAGCGATTGATATAGGAATGTTAAAGGTATGAGAGCATTTGTACTGTAATTTGTGTAAATTCATTATAATTATAGTTTAGCTTCAGGATAAATGCTATTATTATTATTATTATTATTATTATTATTATTATTATTATTATTATTATCAGCAGCAGCAGCAGCAGCAGTAGTCGTAGTATTAGTAGTAGAATATTGATTAATAGAAATAGTTGGTACTATTGGAAGTAATAGTGCTAGTATTGGGCAAAATAGCAATAGTTCTGGTAGTACTATTAGTCGTAATATTTTTCATCATCATTCCTGTCCAACTCACACATAATGTCTTCTGTATTATGTTATATAAGAAAAAAAATTACAGTCAGCAACCTGATGACACCCAGCATTTAGACAGTGTTTATGAGCAGAAAGGATACTGCAAACTGTTTTAACTAGTTTTAAAATGCGTTCTTTAAAGTTTACAGTGAAGGATTTATGCTCAAGGTTTGTATTTTGAAGGTTTAAAGGAAGTTGAGTGATATCTGCTGTAGTGATGCTGGTAGTCCAAGAAATCTGACATGATGGTAACCAATAAAAGAGACACAGCAGACAGCTCTGAAGACCTCAGTATAAAGTGGTTGCTGGCGGAACAGGACTATTTGTGTTGTTATTTCCTTTTTCATGGAATAACAACAAAAACATCTTTAAGACCATTCCCTTTGCAGTTAAAAGTTACATTTGAGACTTTGTGCTTTTTGGTGGCTGAAACCTGCCCATTTTTCTTTCTCTGCCTTCTGCTTCTGTAGAGCTGTGATTCATAAATCAAACCATTTTTAACATGTAACACTAGCTAAATATTGAATATGTAAACTAAATATTAATACTAAATATTAACTTGGTAATTATTACAACAAGTAAGTCTTACCACTTAAAAGCTAGCTTATGAACCTAAGATAAACGCAAAAGTGAAAATTAAAACTGGTGCGTCTGAAAAAGAGCAGAGAATTGCAATGGATAAAATAAGCCTGACAGAGAATCCACTTTCTGCTCTGTGTAGATTTTTGGAGAAGGTCCAGAGAATATACACATCTTTCAGTAATTAGAATACAATTCCCCCCCCTCATCTTAAAGCAAACCAGAAGGGAGCTCAAGTGTATTTTTGAAAAAATAAAAAAATAACTGTCTGATGCTACGGGTTG